>OZ029928.1:10772147-11372147 GCA_964023275.1 Norana najaformis
CATCGATTTAATAAAAATTGAACGATGAAAAAGAAAAATTGGGGACCTATTTAAATATGTTGGGATGCCACAAGTATTCGATCGCTTTCAAATTTTCTACGGGTGGAGCTCTGATTGATGTGAATCTTTTCCATAAAATACCAGTCATTCGCTTCACACGATTCTTGTTTCTGTATGATAGACTCCATTTTCTATATCGATGTCACGTCGCCGTTATCGCTTAGTTTCACTACCTTCAACCTGTTTAGTGTTAAATACCGATAGGTTCCTCGAGGTGGTTATAGTAAAGCTTAGGCCTAGCAGAGGGTTTTTTCTCGCATATTAACGCGATTTACTTGACAAAATCATGATCATCATTACGATCATCATCGTCATCAACATCATCATCATCATCAACAACAACACCGCCAATCATCATCATCAGCAACAAAATCATCATCATCGGTTCCTGACGCCAGCCATTTGGCGGGTATGGGTGCGGCGACTGAATGACCCGCATTCTTTTCGGTCAGTTGTCAGTCTGGTCTGATTTCGTAGTTTGAAACTGTAGCGCTGTTAATTAGATTAGCTGCTACATGGAATATAGAAGTGAGGCTGTTAGAACAGGATTCTGGGCAGTGGCGGATTTAGCTGTAGGCGTGGGGGCGTTTGGCCCATCCCCGCGCCCCTCTTGGTTATATGCGGGCGCCCCTCAGACCAGACCCGTGCATGGTCGACTGTCAAAATGTGGAAATGCTCTTGCCCCTCCTCCCACGCAAGCAATTCTGGAGTCGCCACTGATTCTGGGCCATCGGGGAGTGGGACTCATCCCGGTAGGCCACGAATAAATTATTACTGCATGTCTTGCAGATCTCGTTCCCGAACTATCAGATCTGACCCCGTTCTGTCTCAGATGTATTTGGTCTATAAGGAATAAGAGTTCGTAACCAAGATAGACCTAATGCCCCCACAGTTTGTTCGATGGAGCGGACCTCGACGACATTAACAGCTAGAGGCCCATCTCGAATCTAAGCTTTCTATCGAAAGTGGCTCAAAACATTGTAGCTCGGCAGATGTTGTGCTATGTTGAAACGTTGACCTCATGCCCAAGCTGCAATCCGGCTTCAGGAAGGAGCCACTCAGTTGAAACAGTTCTTTACATCTTACATTTCGCGGTTGGTTACGGACTTTTACGAAGCCATCGACTCAGGGTGGGTGACGCTGCTCGCTGTTTTCGACGTGAGTGCGGCGTTCTACATGGTTGACCACGAGATGTTGATGACGCGCCTCAGCACATCATATAGATTTACTGGTCCATCGCTGGAATGGCTTCGATCGGTCTTGGATGACAGGACGATGATAGTCATCGTAGCGTACTCGTAAGCTCGATATTTCTACAGCGCCCAACGAAAGCCAAGTCACTAGAACCAGCTTATTCACAGGCGCTCAGTCAAAACAAAATTGATATGCAGGAAGGATTCGGTTCCAGGTCAAGATCCAAGAGTCAGGCAGTTGGTAAAGCAGCCAATTGTCAGCGTCGATCAAACTGTTCCTGTGTCTGTCTGCTTTCCATTGCTTTCGCCAGAGGAAACCCCGAATAAGTCTTCGTTGTATTCGCTATCTATACGCGTGTGGCGGTTATTCGTAAGGTGGCGATCTGTATTATGTAAATTCACCAGTGGAAGAGAGTGGGTGAGGAGAGTTCACCATCTCCCAACCGATCGCACCCCTGGACTCCAATGGCGACCACGTGGACCTGCCTCTTCTTGCAGGATCTCTTTGAGAGGCCTCTTCTTTGCAGGATCTCTTTGAGAGGCCACTTCTTTGCAGGATCTCTTTGAGAGGCCTCTTCTTTGCAGGATCTCTTTGAGAGGCCTCTTCTTTGCAGGATCTCTTTGAGAGGCCTCTTCTTTGCAGGATCTCTTTGAGAGGCCTCTTCTTTGCAGGATCTCTTTGAGAGGCCTCTTCTTTGCAGGATCTCTTTGAGAGGCCTCTTCTTTGCAGGATCTCTAAACTACGCCCCTAGTGCAGGATAGACTGCCCTTGGCGAGGTTCCTAAATATTAGAGCAACATTAGTAAAGTTCCAGGTACGTCGGCGTCTACAACATGTCACAACCAATGTTCCCTCTAATTTTTTTCGTCGTGCGCGCACTGGCCTACCGCGTGAGCAACAACATTTGAGACCTGATCTATGCTCTGTGTAAGAATGCATATCTTCTGAGCCTACACTAAAAGTCTATTAATTTGCATTGTATAGAAAGGAAAGACAATCAGAACAAGTCAAACTTATATTAAGATTACCCCTAGTTTGTATTTTCGATCGTCCATCGAGGCCATTAAAGCAAAGATTTACAATCGACCCTCCCTAATCTTCTCTGCATTTGTCAGCATTTGGCATTACCGCCCATCCTCTTTGCCGACGTCCGCACTCCAACGGAGCACTAAGGCATATAGATTAAGCTTCCCTGTTGATCTTCCAAGGCTAACTGGGCTATGTAGTGAGTTACTTTGATACTGCTGCATCCAGCAATTAGATCTAATCTAATTAGATCCAGTGTGGTACAGACTGCTGTCTGACTGAAGTTGGTGTTTAAGGTACAGAGTGTACAGAAATAACAATTTAGATGTGGGCACCCGCATTTGGGCATAGCCCCGTTTGTCTGCATTTTGGTGACCCCTTTTCCCGTCTTTTTGGACATCCTTAATGGACGACCCTTTGTGCAATTGCCAACGATCGTACACATGATCCAGGTTGATTTCTTCCAATGCACATCAGTTAGGTTTAAAAAACCTGCGTGGTCAATTCCTGGAGTATCTTGAAAATCTAATGTAATGACTTCTATAACGCCATTATCATAATGCCCAAGGCATCAGTCGATGGTCGCTTCAATTGAGAAATCGTAAACAAAATCATAATCCATTGGAGAAGCTAAGTTGAATTCCTGTAAGTCAGAAAAACCAGAAGTTAGGCTACAGTGGATAAACGAGTTGAGAGAGATGAGTCTTAGGTTTAGATCTCATGAATGACTTCAAACAATTGACAGAATCGACATAATTTTGTGTGTGTATATATTAAATATAATGCAACTTCTATACATCTCATCATTTACCACGTCTGCAGTTGTTAAATGGACATGAGAGTTGGCTTACGCGAATAATTTTCCACCCTTGTGAGGATATTCTCCTCAAGCACTTTCGCATATTGCAGACAACGTATTAGGATTTGTCATGGCATGTAAAAGTGCCTTTAACATGACGGTTTGCATTTTCTATCCAATGACAGCAGTCTCGATTTTATTCGTTTAACCTTTATGTCTTAAATCGTTCACAAGTTGTTTTTGACGCCAAAAAATGGCGGGCGGATAATTATTGTGTGAACTATTTAATTGCAAACGGTTGAATATAAAGAGTATAGAGCTATCAAGTCAAACACACTAGTCTACAAGAATAAAATAAGCCTACTAACCAAGAGTGTCTGTACTATATGCTTCTTACATAGCAGACCGACTCATATGATATAACCGCGATCACCGACCAGTAGATGGAGGTGTCATTCATGTTTTGCCTCTGTATCAAGCATCCCTCAAAAAGTCTAGAGTTCAGAATTCAAACAGCGCGCGCACCGTGAGACTACTGACAACTAGTAGCCAGCTGTTTGGCCAAATATATTATGTGGATGCTGGCCGGTTGTGAGTCGATGCTGAACGGCTGCGTGTTGATGCTGGCCCCCTATTTGTCGATGCTGGCCGGCGGTGTCGATGCTGGCCGCCTATCTGTCGATGCTGGCCGGCTGTTTGTCGATGCTGGCCCGCTGTTTGTCGATGCTGACCGGCTGCGTGTCGATGCTGGCCGGCTGCGTGTCGATGCTGACCGGCTGTACTTCGATGCTGGCCGGCTGTGAATCGATGCTGGCCGGCTGTATGGCGATGTTGGCCGGCTGCGAGTCGATGCTGACAGGCTTTGCGTCGATGCTGGCCGCCTTTATGCCGATGCTGGCCGGCTGTGCGTCGATGTTGGCCTGCTGCGAGTCGATTCTGACCGGCTGTGTGTCGATGCTGGCCAGCTGTTTGTCGATGCTGACCGGCTGTGTGCCGATGCTGGCCCACTGCGAGTCGAAGCTGGCCGCCTATTTGTCGATGCTGGCCGGCTGTGTGTCGATGCTGGCCGGCCGCGAGTCGATGCTGACCGGCTGTTGTTGTTGGTGGCCGGCTGTGTCGATGCTGGCTGGCTGCGAGTCGATGCTGACCGGCTGTGTGTCGATGCTGGCCGGCTGTGTGTCGATGCTGGCCGGCTGCGAGTCGATGCTGACCGGCTGCATGACGTACTCCTTAATCAATGTAGCTAGATCACATAGCCCCATCATACGAATTCACCATCACTTCATCCCTTGCAATCTCTGCGCAGATCTTCCACTCAAAACTGAAAGCTCTGCTCTCCTGCCGATCGTATCCTGATTCCTCTTCTTCCCCTTATCTATCCGATTCCAAACGCCACCCACCATAGCCCTCTGCCTGCCTGCCTGCCTGCCTGCCTGCCTGCCTGCCTGCCTGCCTGCCTGCCTGCCTGCCTGCCTGCCTGCCTGCCTGCCTGCCTGCCTGCCTGCCTGCCTGCCTGCCTGCCTGCCTGCCTGCCTGCCTGCCTGCCTGCCTGCCTGCCTGCCTGCCTGCCTGCCTGCCTGCCTGCCTGCCTGCCTGCCTGCCTGCCTGCCTGGCTCTTGGATTTTGACCTGGATTCGTTTCTAACCTTCCTGCCTAACGATTTTGTTTTTGACTAAGCGTCTGTGAATGAGCGGGTTCCAGCGATATAGCTTTCGTTGGGCGTTGTAGAATTATCAGGTTTACGATTACGACGTACGCTTTAACCAATGTAGTCAAATCACAAATCACTTCCCTCAACTGCAAATCATGGATTATCTGTGTGCGTGCGTGTGTGTGTGTGTGTGTGTGTATGTATGTATATGTGTGTACATTCGTGTGTGTAGGGGTGTAGGTTTGTTGAATGTTGACTTGTTTCCCATTTCAGTGTGGGCAGAAGTCCATCATCAAAAGGACCAATTGACTGATCTTGGTAAATATATTCGGCCATGTTATTATCATCTGACGAAGACCTTGAGATGATTATCAGACGACGACGATGACGATGGATGATGTTGCGCCGATGCATGACAGCATTGCTTTATGGCTGACGCCCAGATAATGACTCTAATCCGATTGGCAGCAGCTGCTGCTGCTGCTGCTGAGACAAGTAGACGTCACTCATTGCTCTTGCTGGACGTGCTCTTCCGACCCACTGCTCACGTGCTCCGCTGAGTCGTTTCTAGGCAGTCTAGGGCTTTGTCTGTCTGTCTGTCTCTCTGTCTGTCTGTCTGTCGGCGACTATATCATGTCTCTCTCCCCATCGGTCTCGATCTGTCTTTTCTTTGTCTAACTTTCTTTAAAAGTCCCTCTTCAACGTTCTGTCTCTGTCTTTTGTCTGTCTGTCTTTTTGTCTGTCTGTCTTTTTGTCTGTCTGTCTTTTTGTCTGTCTGTCTGTCTTTTTGTCTGTCTATGCCACAGTCTGTAAGCCCGTTTCTGGCCTGCCCCGCTTCGCGGCTGGGAGGCAGGGATAACTGAAATGGCCCTGAATAAGAAGCTAGACGCCTTCGATATGTGATCCCTTAGGAAGATCCCGGAGATCTCCCATCGGGAAAATTTAACCAATCGACAGATAAGGAGATGTGCGGCGGCATGTCACAAGAGCCATCGGAAAACCTCGTGGGTGTATGTGAATAAACCCCCCACGTGCGTGGACAAGACCTCGTGGTCTTGAATCAAGGAGAAGGATCTGGCATCGCAAAATTTCGGTCTCCGTACAACAGGGAGGAGCTCTTAGGACAAAACGTCGTGGCATCGCGTCGTAGATAAGGCTACGCTGCCTCTCCGTCTGACCTTTGGTACTTGACCTGGAACCGAACCCTTTTGCCTATCGATTTTGTTTTGACTGAGCGCCTGTGAATAAGCTGGTCCCCGCGACGTGGTTTTCGTTGGGGGCTGTAGAAATCTCTGAATTACGATTACGATTACACTGTAAGCGTAGGTCTCCAGAAAAAGAAGAAACGAGATCCGGAGCATAGCATACAGAAGATTTTACTTGGATATTAAAATTCACACTTCCCATTGGTAGTTAATATTCAAGTGGCCCCACATTCATAAGACTTTTAAAACCCGTTTCTCCAGTGGCTATTAATATTAACATGACCGTGACTTGGACGTAACAAGGAGCGAGTTGCTCGCAGCGGCGTCATCCGCGATATTGGCGCAGAATTAACTACGGTGGCTTACAAGGGCACGGCCTTACATCCCTCCTGGCAATGCCACTCGCAATAATATTATACGCTACACAATGCAATCGTCCCCGGCGCAGTACACGCTCGGAAGTGGTGTGATAGACGCAGTTATTACTATTCTTCCACCTGATCTTATTCCTCCAGTGTCTTCCTCATCCTTTTCTTCGTTTCTTATACCCGATAATGCTCTTCCTCAATCCTCTTCTTTCTCATCCAGCTCTTCTTCTGGCCTCCTCGCCCTATTCGTTTCTTTATCCTCTTTCTTCTCCTTCTAGGGTGATGTAGGTCGATGATGAAGAATAGGAGGATGAAGAAGCTGGTGACAGAGGGATACCGGGAAGAGGGGAAGAGGACAAAGTCTTCAAAAGAAATTAGAAGAGGACGAGAAATAAAAGGTAGAGAGTTGAAAAGGCGTAAGAGTTGGATGAGGAAAAGAAGAAACGAAACGAGGAGTAGGAGAAAGCGAGTGATTGATGAATAGGAGGAAGAGAAAGCGGACGAGGAAGAGGAGAGAAAAATGGAAGAGGAAGAGGAAGGAAGAGGAAAGGGGTGACGATGGGAATGAAATAAACAGAAGGACGAGGAACAAAGAGGATAAAGTGTGAAGAGGACAACTAGAAGGTTGATAGAACTGTCAGAGGAATATCAGGATGGAGAATACTGAGGGAATTGGAAAGAGGATAAATAAATAATATATATATATATCTTCGCTCTACATATATGTGTGTGTATGTATTTGTATCCTCTCTCTCTCTCTCTCTATATATATATATATACACACACATATATATATATATATATAAAGGAAGATTTGAAGCAACAGGAAGGCAAGGTAATGCAGCGAATGGCGAAATAAGTCGTTTGTAGGCGGACAGCGTCGAATGTAGAGCAAAAAAAGGAAGAAAGGGAAAACAGAGGAAGAAAAGGAAGAGTAGCAGGAAGAGCAAGGATATTGAGTGAAATTCGCAGGCAAACGGAGAAGGATCAGCGGTAGAAGAGGACACCGGCGACACTGGCGACGCCTGTCGACAAAATCAATGTGTCCATAATCCAGCGGAGCCTCGCTCAGCCTGCAGAGGACAATAGCACTGCGTACGGTAAGTTACAGAGTCGGTTACACGCGGCTTAACGATCAGCGTTCTCGTTTGAGCTGTTGGTAAGTTTTTTAAAAGCAAGTAATGCCGATGATCGTCTAAGTGTTCTTATTCCGCTAGGAGTCGTTTGGCCAGTCCCTTGTGCCACCTGCCCCGCCAATCGGCGCGCGCGGGTCAATCGTTTGCCTGGACCAGCCGGAGGATGGACGGACGGATGGACGGACGAGCGGAAGGACATGCATGGGCCGTGACGATGCTGGGCTGGTGCTTGTGGTGGTGCTGGGCCTGCTGAGGTAGAGCAGCGGGCGGTGGATCCGTGGCGACGCGCGCTGTCTCGCAGGTGCTATCGTCTGACTCGTAGGCAAGGAGAAGAAGGATGATTGACGATTTGCGCCGTCAGCGTCAAAGAGGGCGACCACAGGAGTACCAGGAGGAGGTGCAGCAGGACGAGGAGCAGGAGTATCAAGAGGAGGCGCAGGAAAAGGAGGAGGAATAGGAAGAGAAGGACGAAGAGCAGGAAAACGCTGAAACAAGCGCTGATAGCAACAGCATATAGCAGCTGACGAAGAAGACGACGACGAAGAGGAAAACTCTGTCTGTGGGAAGAAAACGAAGGCGGTTATTAGAGTAAACGACGAGGGGGTTGCATACAGTTGGTTCAACGTAGCTGACTATTCAGACATTTTAGCAACATCATACAAGAAGAACACATTAAATGCTTTGCGTATAAATAACTGAATAAACGTATGCGGAGGCTTTGGTATGTTCTACGACATCTGACGATTGACAGAAGAGACGCCGACTAAGGAGACATCAGAGAGGAAGAAGCAGCCGCAGACGAATGACGAATGGGTAAGGGTCTTTAATGTCGATCTTATTGCCGGAAGAGAGACGTAGGCGCTTCTGCAGACGCCCACACGGATATTTATAGGCCTACGCACACACACGCACACGCAAACGCGCATACACACACCTACACACACACACACGCACACACACACACGCACACACACACGCGCGCACACACACACGCACACATATACGCACGCATGCACGCACACACATACACATGTACACACATTTCTGTTTCTACATACACTTGCATAACTGTTCAATATGTGTGTATGTGTGTGTATATATATGTGTATATATTGGTATATATGATATTATGTATATCACTGTGTGTGCGTGTACATAGATATTTCAATATATATAGCATAAGAAGGACAAGGACAGTTGCTGTCATTGTTTTTGAGAACTATAAATGCCAGTGACAGACATGCATGCAGACATGTACACATGGAAATGCGCATACATGCGTAAATAGACCCTATGTATGTGTATATAGCATACTGACGCATATAAACAAATATGCATGTGTATACATGTATAATTATGTATGTAATATGCATACGCATAAGCACGCGAGCGAGCGAGAAGTTATTTGGGTAACAGAACAATAACCCCCGGACAATTACCCCCCGGACAATAACCCCCCATGCAAAAAAAACCCGGACAATTACCCCCTGTACTGATACAGTACATACAGTAAAGAGTAGACATGAAAGACTTACCATACATTAAAGACTAATTATTAAACAATTAATAGACAACTGGGCAGAGAGTAGACATGGAAGAATTACCAAACATCCAAAACTAAATATTGGACAATTATTAGACAATTGGGCAGAAAGTAGACATGAAAGACTTACCATACATCAAAAACTAATTATTAGACAATTATTAGACAACTGGGCACAGAGTAGACATGAAAGACTTACCATACATCAAAAACTAGTTATTAGACAATTATTAGACGGAAGACCACAAGGACTTGGACGACGACAACCTACTTATGCCATTGGGATGTGGAATATGTATCGAAGATCCGAAGACGAATTACAATTCGGTTGAAGGCTGGCATAGAAGTTTTCAGTCGAACGTCAGCAGTTTTCATCCAACCATTTGGAAGTTCATTGGATTTATTCAAAGAGAACAAGCATTACAGCAAGTTCACTGCAGCCAATTTCTGGCTGGTCACCCATCACAACCTCCAAGGAAGAAGTACCCTGACTCCAGTGCACGGATTTTGGCCGTCATTAGCAACTACAATCAGCGCAATGTTCTTGACATCTACGTGGAATAGCTCACAACCTTTCCTTTTAAGTTCAATAAACTAATAAACAATAAACAGCATTTTCTGTTACACATTTAATTTCATACTGTGACGTTGCATGGTTCTCCAATATATGTCTAATAAATTAATTTATAAACTGTATGATTAATATACATTATTTGTATATTTATATAATTAATATATAAGTATATATGTCCGGGGGGTTATTTGCATGGGGGTTGTTGTCCGGGGGTTATTGTCCGGGGGGTTATTGTCCGGGAGGTAATTGTCCGGGGGGTTATTGTCCTAGAAGCGTTATTTATACCTTATGAGTTTCCACTGGATGCTTGGAGACCTTGTATATATGTCGTTTCACGGCGAGTTTCCGTTGCACCAGGTGTTGCGATGCTTGTGAATTCACAACAAACAATTACAGACTTATATACTTATATATACTTACAGATATATACTTACAGAGATACCTATATGTGTATATAATATATATATAATACAAAGACTTCATCCCTAGCAACAAGTTCCTGCGGTGTTACTAGTTATTAGTTTCATGACTGTGCATGTAATTAACACATGTGTGTGTTCTTTATCCCACAAGTGAGATGTAACGGAAACGTTCATCTCCTTTGCGCCGGCCTATTGTTATGTCACTTCAATTATGAAACAAATCTATTGTTAATTCTTTCGAATAATGAAACTGATACAGGCCTATTGTTACGTCATTTCAATTATGACACAAATCTATTGTTAATTCTTTCGAATTATGAAACTGATACAGGCCTATTGTTACGTCACTTCAATTAGGAAACAAATCTATTATTAATTCTTTCGAATTATGAAACTGATACAGGTCTATTGTTACGTCACTTCAATTAGGAAACAAATCTATTATTAATTCTTTCGAATTATGAAACTGATTCAGGCCTATTGTTACATCACCAATTATGAACCAAATCTATTATTAATTCTTTCGAATTATGACACAAACGTCACTATTGTTAATTCTTTCGAATTATGAAACTGATACAGGCCTATTGTTACGTCACTTCAATTAGGAAACAAATCTATTATTAATTCTTTCGAATTATGAAACTGATACAGGTCTATTGTTACGTCACTTCAATTAGGAAACAAATCTATTGTTAATTCGTTGGACTTATGAAACTGATTCAGGCCTATTGTTGCATCACCAATTATGAACCAAATCTATTATTAATTCGTTGAATTATGAAACGGACACAGGCCTATTGTTACGTCACTTCAATTACGAAACAAATCTAGGGCCTATTGTTAATTCCTTTAAATTATGAAACCGATACAGGCTTATTGTTACATCACTTCAGTTATGAAACAAATCTATTATTAATTCGTTGAATTATGAATCTGATACAGGCCTATTGTTACATCACTTCAATTATGAAACAAATCTGTCGTTAATTCGTTTGAATTGTGAAACGAATAGTTAGTAAGTCAGACATTTGTTAATACGGTATGTGTCCCACGGCTGAGGGAGGAATCGAAGGTGTGGATGAGTCACAGCTGTAGACAACAAACGCTAGACGACACCAGTAGGCCTTAAGCCGCTTTGTAGATGTGTCATGCGAGATGCTGCGAGTAATGTGAACAGGGAGACTATTCCAGGTGACTGGTGCAGAATTGCTGAATCCGCTTCTGGAGAATTCAGACCGATAGTCTCTAATGTCAGGGAGAGACCAATGGTTTTGTGTAGCCGAACACAGAGATCTGGATGGCTGATAGCGCTATAAGGACGATGACGGATAAGCAGGCTGATTGGTTGAGAGAGTCACGTGTAAGGATAGTTATCTTGTAAGCGATTCTGGAGCAGACAGGCAGCCAGTGTAAGCTTTGCGAGTACAGAAGTGATGTGATCACGCCTGCAGGTTTCTGTCACTAGTCGGGCTATCGAGTTCTTGACGCGTTGCAGTTTGGCATTGTTTGACTTTGTAGTGCCCTATTACAGGGAATTGCAGTAGTTGAGTTTTGCTCTGGTTACACTACAAGCGACTGTCTTCATAAGTTCCGGTGGCAAGCACGGTCGAATATGGCGCGTGGCTTTTATGTAGAAATATGAAGCCTTGCAGACAGCGGTGACAAGCTGGTTGAATGTTAATTTAGAGTCGAGTGTCACTCCGCGATTCTTAAATGTTCCTGATAAGTAAGATATTAGATCCACGATCGATTTTATTTATGAGGAAATGCCCAGTACAGTGACTTCAGACTTCTTTGGATTCAGACACAGTCCGTTAGGTAGTAACCAGCAGAGTACTGCTTCAGTACATGGTGGTTAGGTTGCTGAGGTCGGAGTCAAAATGATCAAGCACTATGTGTATTTGGGCGTCATCGGCATACTGGCTTTGATTGATGTCATGTGAGTAGTAAGGGGAGGCAGCGCAACACTCCTGATGACGAATGTCTTCTGGAGCCCAAGGATGAGTGTTGCTTTGTCGATCGTATCCAAGGCAGCGGAAAGGCCATAGCCGATAAGTAGGATGGGTTGCTGTGGTCCGGAGGCCAGGTGTAGACATCATCAAGGATCTTCAGTAATGCCGTTTCAGTCGAGTGATGCCTGCTCGCTGTTAAATTATATACAGGAGCTACTGGCGTGCGGCAAGAGACGAGCCGGAGATTTTTTTACACTATGTAGTTTGAGATTGGTCTATAGTTAGAAGGATCGCCCGGATCAATTACAGGCCTATGTTACGTCACTTCATTTATGAAACAAATCTATTGTTAATTCGTTTGAATTATGAAACTGATACAGGCCAATTGTTACGTCACTTCAATTATGAAACAAATCTATTGTTAATTCGTTTGAATTATGAAACGGATACAGGCCTATTGTTACGTTACTTCAATTATGAAACAAATCTATTGTTAATTCGTTGAATTATGAAACGGTTGCATACCTATTGTTACGTCAATTCAATTATGAAACAAATCTATTGTTAATTCGTTTGAATTATGAAACGGATACAGGCCTATTGTTACGTTACTTCAATTATGAAACAAATCTATTGTTAATTCGTTGAATTATGAAACTGTTGCATACCTATTGTTACGTCACTTCAATTATGAAACAAATCTATTGTTGATTTGTTTCACTTATGAAACGGATACAGGCCTATTGTTACGTCTCTTCAGTTAAGAAACAAATTGATCTATTATTTATTATTATTATTATTATTATTATTATTATTATTATTATTATTATTATTATTATTATTATTATAAGCAAAGTCTAAACAATTAATCTATTGTTGATTTGTTTTACTTATGAAACTAATACAGGCCTATTATTACGTCACTGCAGTTATGAAACAAATCTATTCTTAATTCGTTTAAATTATGAAACAGATACAACCCTATTTGTTACATCACTTCAATTATGAAACAATTATTAAAATCTATTGTTAATTCGTTTAAATTATGAAACGGATACAACCCTATTGTTACTTCGCTTCAGTTATGAAACAAATCTATTGTTAATTCGTTTGACTTCTTTTTCTGGTTCTGTGCTCTCAGGCAGATTCAAAAGTCCGATGATGCTACTCCTGTCGGTGCTGATCTTCTTCTTTCAGCCTGCTGAATCTGTCTGTCATCATCTAATCTAACAGCATCTGTCTGGGTTTTCCTCTTGTCCTCCTCCTCTCAATTCTGCCCTCAATGACGGTTCTCAAGAGTGAGTCCCCTCTCAGTATGTGACCAATCCTTTTTCTCTGTCGCCTCTTTATTGTAGCTATGATAGATCTTTCTTCACCAACTCTTTTCAGCACCTCATCGTTTCTTATGTGTTCCTTCCAACTCACTTTTTCCATCCTGCGCCAAATCCACATTTCGAAGGCCTCCAATCTCTTGATGTCCTTTCTCATGGTCCATGTTTCTGATCCATACAACACCACGATCCATATCAGAGCTTTAATCATTCGTTTCTTTAAGTTCTTGTTCATTTTTCATCTTAGTAACTCTTCGTTTTAGGAATGCATCTTTGCCCAATGCTATTCTTTTAATTTCCTTGTGGCATTTGGCATCTTGCGTGACAACGCTTCCCAGGTAGCAGAATTCTTTTATTTGTTCTATTTCCTGTCCACTGATGTTTATTCTTACTATTGTTTCTTCTTATTTGCTTAACATCATGATCTTTGTCTTTTTGATATTTATTTTCATACCACACTCGATTGATATGGGGTGCAGACGGTCCATCATTCTTTGCAGACCCTCATTCTCTGACTTAAGAAACGGATACAGGCCTATTGTTACGTAACTTCAATTATGAAACAAATCTGTTGTCAATTCGGTTTGAATTATGAAACTGATACAGGCCTATTGTTACGTCACTTCAATTGTTGAAACAAATCTATTGTTAATTCGGTTTGAATTATGAAACTGGTATAGGCCTATTGTTACGTCACTTCAATTATGAAGCAAATCTAATATTATTATGTTTTAGATTATAATTGTTGTTGCTGTTGTTGTTTGTAATATTATTATTGTTAATATAGCAAGACGTTAGCTAATGGGTGGAAATTTGATAAGTATGGTTAATTAATTAATTAATTAATTCATTCATTAGTTCATTAACTAATTCATTCATTCACTAATTCATTCATTCATTCATTCATTCACTGATTCATTCATTCATTCATTCACTGATTCATTCATTCATTCATCGCGTTTATTGACCCCAATAAAAATACGATACATGTTACATGCATGTACAGTTGACAGAGATGCAAAGGCATACCCAGAAGGAACAGAAGTTCCGCTTATTTAGGGTCACCTGACTACGGTTTCACCTGAAGTAAAAATCAGTTGATGTCTTGTGCGTTATAACAGCAGCGCTGTAGAGGTAATTAGATTAGATAGATTGGATCAGACGATTCCTCTCCACCAGACTGTAGTCATCGGCAGTAAGGACTTCAGTAGGCTGTGCTCCGATGCTTTCCCTGCTGTGTAGATGACTGAGGAAAGTTGGTACAAAATAGACGGAAATTCAGTACGTGGGTGTTTATATTTTATTCGACTTCGACTCCACCACCCACCCGGGCATTTTCTTATCCGGTATGCAGCAGAGTTGCACCGAACACCATTTTTTACTTCTCTGTCTGTAATGTTTTAGAACGATTTTTACGCATCAATCTAACACGTGTCTTGCTGGTAAGGATGCTATCGATTTAACGTCTCGTCTGGGTTTTCTAAGCGTCTGGTTGATGCGAAGACTCACCCGTGACGTCTCTTGCGTTTCAAGTTTTATTTACAACAGAAATCTATTAACCGACGATGTACACACACAGCCTAACGATTTGACTGTTTATTCAGACTTGCTAAATACACTGTCAGCCTGTCGACTTGAGTCGTAAAAGAGATAAGCCCGTCAAGGGAGGAGGGCGATTTTAAGACAATGTCTGAACAGGAGATATCTTGTACAAAGGCTTCAACGTTTATTGAACTAATGCGCCGAAAGACGGGATAAAGACGTGTTGTGTGATGGATCTCATCCGATAAATTCATTGAAAACTGAGCTGGATCGAGGCCATACGGCCGCTATAGAAAGTCCCGTACATTTACATTTATGATGTTTAAGGTAAAGGGCAGACAGAGAATGGTTGAGACTGATGTTGTCAGTGAGTTAGGGTCAGACATTGAGAATACTTGTGCGTGCAAACAGAGGAAGAGAAAGAGAGGTATAATAGCAGACACATTGAAGCAGACGCAGGAAAAATAAGAGACTGAGATATACACTAATCAAGACGCATGAAGCATACACACAGAGACAGAGGTCAGCATTAGACAAATACACGTTGAAGCAAACTGAAGCAGACATATGAAGAGAAAGAGAAAAAGAGGTACACTGGCGAAGACACATTGAAGAAGATAGATAGATAGATATATAGATAGATAGACAGACAGACAGACAGATAAAGAGAAAGAGAGAGATAGAGAAAGAAAGAGAGAGAGAAAGAAAGAAAGAAAGGGAGAGACAGTGACAGAGACATAGACAGAGAGGGAAGTACACTAGCAAAGACGCATCAAATCTAAAGCATTAGGGAAAGACTGCGGTTTTATGATGTGTGATCCTGATAGTAAATATAGTCCTCGCATACAAGATTAGTATCGGTTCGCCGAACTACAGCCCTAACTCCGGTTCAGCATCCCGATTAGAGGCAGAATTGATTGATGTTGCACTGAATAACTGATGTCCTGTTGCAAGCAATGGCTGAATTTCTTCTTCATCCTCTTCCGATGCGGTTCCAACAACTGCGACACAGCTGCACGTTTCTCCCATCGTTGACCTCTACACTGACCTCTGCACTGACCTCTGCACTTACTTCTGCACTGACCTATCTACTGGCTTGTTTTCTTGCCTGTCCTCCGGAATATTACCCGACCTGTTCTTTCCCTATCTTATACTTGTCCTACATAATGTTCTCTGACCTGTCACGGCCTGTCTCTTGTATTATGACCTGTCATTTGACCTCTTCTTCTACAATCCTACACAGTGTCCTCTAGCCTCTTCTTTGGCCTGTTTCCGGTCTGTCTCCTGGCCTTTATCTTGCATGTTATCTCACTTCTCCTTTGGGTCTGTCTTCTACCCGTTCTACATAATAACATCTGGTCTGTCGCTTGGCCTGCTACTACCCAGTCCCTTGCCTTGCGCTCCCCTGACTTCTGTCATCTGTCCTTTGTCCTATCTCCTACTAGTTGTACACAATATCTTCTGACCTGTTCCCAGCCTTTCTCTGGCATGTCATCTCACCTGTCCTTTGACCTTTCTTTTATCCGTCCAACCTAACATCCTCTGGCCTCTTCTTTCGCCTGTCCTCTCTCCTGATCGTCGCCTGTCCCCTAGCGATCCCAGCATGGCACGATGGCTGATTGGTTAGAGCCCTCGGCTTGTAACGGGGAGAATACGGGTTCGAGCCTCCCGTCAGACGGTTACTGTGTAGGAACCTTGAGCAAATCCTTCACTCACAACTGCTCAGCGCCACCGACTGATGCTTAGTCATTAGATAGTGGCGCTTAACAAATGGAGAAATTATAATAAATTGTACCCTGTCCTCTAACCTGACCTCTACACCACATCATCCACCATGTCGTATCATATCGTATGGTCTGCCTTTGACCCATGTAGCCTGGCTGGCTTGACCTTTGGTTACTCGTCCTCTTTTGTGACCTCCCTCCTCTTCTGCTCAGTTTAAGCAAGAGTCCTTTTGCCCAAGAGTAGCCAGGTTTTCAAACTATGCTCTACTGATTGATTAGAAAGGAAAGTCTCATTCATCGGATCATTCTGAGAGAGGTTCTCGTTTCCTGTAAAGATATTCAATAGGCCATGGTCCAGATAATTCACCTCTGCTGCAAAGCGTCCAATTGGCCACACGGAAACGGAACTGAACCGAGGCCTCCTTGTCAAACCACATCCGTTTCAACCAAACAGTAATATCCCACCGGCTTCTCAGAAGATGACTTCCAGGGTACTCTTAAGGGAAATCTCTGAGAAATAACTAGCAACTTGGCCAATCAATGAATAAAGAAATAAATAATTTATTTATTCAGTCAGTCAGTCAGTCAGTCAGTCAGTCAGTCAGTCAGTCAGTCAGTCAGTCAGTCAGTCAGTCAGTCAGTCAGTCAGTCAGTCAGTCAGTAAATAAAGCTTACATTATCTCAGATGGGTAGCTGACTGAGTGGTCAGTCAGCCAGTCAGCCACCAACTCAGCCAGGAATAGTAAAACTTGAGAAGGTCGCTATATCCAACCATCAGTCTTGCCCCGCAGTAATCCTGCCTGTCTACCAGCGAACTAACCAGTCGTTGCCAGTTGGCCGGCCAGCCAATGAGTCAACTTGTCACACAGCCAGATCAATCGACCAGCAAGTCGGTTAAAGTAAGTCAGCCGGAGACAGCTGAGAAGCCAGTCACAGTCAGCCAAAAGCCAGCAAGGCCGTTACTTAATTGGTGGCACTTGACGAAGTGTTTTTAAAAGGTGAGGAGTACGAACGAGGTTCAAGGGTGAACGCTGGATACCATCATTTGCCACAAGGTGTTGATGCACTTGCGAAAATTATATTTACTTTTATATTTACTTTTATTCATAGGAATATGAGTAGGACAAGATTTCCAAAAGACAAAAGAATGCATTGTACGGACTAATCTATTCCAAGAACTTCTATAGCGCCACTGTAAAAATGCTCAAGACATCAGGCATCAGCTAAGCAAAATCGTTACGCAAGCCAAACTCCATGGCGAGTCCGGTCGAAAAGCCAGGGAGGGAATCCAGAAGACACAGAGACAGCCTACGGAGGAAATGAGTCCAGGAAGAGGACTGAGCACTAAGGGAAGAGTTCCGCTTGAAATGAAAAAAGTTAACGACCTAGGAACAAAAGAAATGGATGAATATATGACAGGATAAATCTTTATTAAGAAATCGGAGTGGAAGGAGGAGAAGTAGGAGGAGAAGGGGAGGAGGATTGAGAAGGAGAAGGAGGAGCAGATCAGCTGGAAATGAATTAGGAGAAGGCCCTGAGAAAAGAGTGACCGAAATGGAAAGATCGATGACAGGACGAACTGTAGTAGATTGATATGGAAAGGAAAGAAGAACCGCATACACAGAAAGAGGAAAAGGAGATATACATGTAGATGCCAGGTGAAAGTAGAAGAGCAGTACAGAGTAGAACGAAGCAGATGGGAAGAAAGAAGTGGTAATAGGAATAGGAGGAGGAGGAGTAGGAGAAGGAGTGGGAAGAAGAGGAGGAGGAGTGGGAGGAGTAGTAGTGGGAGGAGGGGTGAGAGGAGAAGGAGGAGAAGAGGAAGGAGCGATGGTGCTGAAAAGTGAATAGACAGAGGACTTAGATTAAAGGAACGAGAAAAAGGAAGTGAAAGAGGATGTGAATGACGAAGTGGAGGATAAAGAGAAATAGGAGCAAGTATACAGAATAAGTAAGCGGAGGAAAGGCAAGTCGCTTTGCATCCTCCTTGGAACTGTCCTGTTATACATCACCATCCGGACTTAATTGACAGCCACCAAATGCTGCTGCTGCTTAATGATGATGATATTGATGACGACGACGATGCTGTAGATGATGTGGTGATGACAAGTGTGGTGCGGCTGCTGCTGATAATGACGATGCTGATGATGACAACGACAAGACCCAGATGGTGATGCCAAAGATGGAGTAGTGAGGGGACAGACAGACAGACAGGTAGACAGACAGACAGACAGACAGACAGACAGACAGACAGACAGACAGACAGACAGACAGACAGACAGACAGACAGACAGACAGACAGACAGACAGACAGACAGACAGACAGACAGACAGACAGACAGACAGACAGACAGACAGACAGACAGAGATGGACATGCAAACGTACATTATTGAGGAACACGCAACCCGACAGATAGGCAGGCATGTAGAGGAGAGCAGCAGCAGCAGTAACAGTAGTAGCACAGAACACTAATGCTTAATAAAGCTCCGATTACTGTTACATGATTTGTCATAAGTATTAGCTTATATGCAACAAACTTTTGGTTTTTAATGTTAAGTGGGACGTGCCTCAGTACTCGAAACAACAGTAGGGACACAGACAGATTTGTCTGCCACTACATGTGGACCGTTATTATGGCTAACAGTCAGATACCTTTCGGTTCAGACACCTTTCTGTCCAATGTTTCCTCTAATTTTATTTCGTCGTGCGCGCGTGAGCAATAACATTTGAGACCTGAGCTAAGGTCCGTGTAAGAATGCATAACTTTTGGGCCTAAACTGAAAGTCTATAAATTAGCATTGTATAGAAAGAAAAGACGATAAGAACAAGTCAAACTTATATTAAGATTATCTCTAGTTTGTATTTTCGATCGTTCATAGAGGACATTAAAGCAAAGACTTACTTTCGACCCTCCCTACGCTTCTCTGCATTTGTCCGTATTTGGCATTATCGCCCATCTTTTTTGCCGACGTTCGCACTACAACGAAGCACTAAGGCATATAGATTGGGCTTCCCTGTTGATCTTGCAGGGCTAACTGAGCTATGTAGTGAGTTACTTTGATACTGCTGCATCCAGCAATTAGATCTAATCTAATTAGATCCAATGTGGTACAGACTGCTGTCTGACTGAAGTTGGTGTTTAAGGTACAGAGTGTACAGAAATAACAATTTAGATTTGGACACCCTCATTTGGGCATAGCCCCCTCACCCCGCTTGTCTGCATTTGGGTGACCCCTTCTTCCGCCCTTTTCGATGTCCTTAATGGACGACCCTTTGTGCTATTGCCAACGATCGTACACATGATTCAGGTTGATTTGTTCCAATGCATGTCAGTTAGGCTAAAACATGTATGGTCAATTCCTGGAGCATCTTGAATATAGACGGACAGCATCGATACACAGCCGACCAACATGGACACACAGCCTGCCAGCATCAACACACAGCCGACCAACATGGACACACAGCCAACCACCATCAATACACAGCCTGCCAGCATCGACATATAGACGGCCAGCATCGACACACAGCCGGCCAGCATCGATACACAGCCAGCCAGCATCGACATTTAGACGGCCAGCATCGAAACACAGCCGGCCAACATCGATACACAGCCTGCCAGCATCGACATATAGACATCCAGCATCGACATATACACGGCCAGCATCGATACACAGCCTGCCAGCATCGACATATAAACGGCCAGCATCGACACACAGACGGCCAGCATCGATACACAGCCGACCAACATGGACACACAGCCAACCACCATCAATACACAGCCTGCCAGCATCGCCATATAGACGGCCAGCATCTATACACAGCCTGCCAACATCGATACACAGCCTGCCAGCATCGACATATAGACGGCCAGCATCGACACACAGCCTGCCAGCATCGACACACAGCCGGCCAGCATCGATGCACAGCCTGCCAGCATCGACATATAGACGGCCAGCATCAACACACAGTCGACCAACATAGACACACAGCCAACCACCATCAATACACAGTCTGCCAGCATCGACATATAGACGGCCAGCATCGACACACAGCCTGCCAGCATCGACACACAGCCTGCCAGCATCGGCATATAGACGGCCAGCATCGACATATAGACGGCCAGCATCGACACACAGCCTGCCAGCATCGACATATAGACGGCCAGCATCGACATATAGACGGCCAGCATCGATACACAGCCTGCCAGCATCGACATATAGACGGCCAGCATCGACATATAGACGGCCAGCATCGATACACAGCCTGCCAGCATCGACATATAGACGGCCAGCATCGATACACAGCCTGCCAGCATCGACATATAGACGGCCAGCATCGACACACAGCCTGCCAGCATCGACATATAGACGGCCAGCATCGATACACAGCCTGCCAGCATCGACATATACACGGCCAGCATCGATACACAGCCTGCCAGCATCGACACACACAGCCTGCCAGCATCGACATATAGACGGCCAGCATCGACACACAGCCTGCCAGCATCGACATATAGACGGCCAGCATCGACACACAGCCTGCCAGCATCGACATATAGACGGCCAGCATCGACATATAGACGGCCAGCATCGATACACAGCCTGCCAGCATCGACATATAGACGGCCAGCATCGACATATAGACGGCCAGCATCGATACACAGCCTGCCAGCATCGACATATAGACGGCCAACATCGATACACAGCCTGCCAGCATCGACATATAGACGGCCAGCATCGACACACACACAGCCTGCCAGCATCGACATATAGACGGCCAGCATCGATACACAGCCTGCCAGCATCGACATATAGACGGCCAGCATCGACACACAGCCTGCCAGCATCGACATATAGACGGCCAGCATCGACACACAGCCTGCCAGCATCGACATATAGACGGCCAGCATCGATACACAGCCTGCCAGCATCGATACACAGCCTGCCAGCATCGACATATAGACGGCCAGCATCGACATATAGACGGCCAGCATCGATACACAGCCTGCCAGCATCGGCATATAGACGGCCAGCATCGACACACAGCCTGCCAGCATCGACATATAGACGGCCAGCATCGACATATAGACGGCCAGCATCGATACACAGCCTGCCAGCATCGACATATAGACGGCCAGCATCGACACACAGCCTGCCAGCATCGACATATAGACGGCCAGCATCGACACACAGCCTGCCAGCATCGACATATAGACGGCCAGCATCGATACACAGCCTGCCAGCATCGATACACAGCCTGCCAGCATCGACATATAGACGGCCAGCATCGACATATAGACGGTCAGCATCGATACACAGCCTGCCAGCATCGGCATATAGACGGCCAGCATCGACATATAGACGGCCAGCATCGATACACAGCCTGCCAGCATCGACATATAGACGGCCAGCATCGATACACAGCCTGCCAGCATCGATACACAGCCTGCCAGCATCGACATATAGACGGCCAGCATCGATACACAGCCTGCCAGCATCGACATATAGACGGCCAGCATCGACACACACAGCCTGCCAGCATCGACATATAGACGGCCAGCATCGATACACAGCCTGCCAGCATCGATACACAGCCTGCCAGCATCGACATATAGACGGCCAGCATCGATACACAGCCTGCCAGCATCGACATATAGACGGCCAGCATCGACACACAGCCTGCCAGCATCGACATATAGACGGCCAGCATCGACACACAGCCTGCCAGCATCGACATATAGACGGCCAGCATCGACACACAGCCTGCCAGCATCGGCATATAGACGGCCAGCATCGACATATAGACGGCCAGCATCGACACACAGCCTGCCAGCATCGATACACAGCCTGCCAGCATCGACATATAGACGGCCAGCATCGACACACAGCCTGCCAGCATCGACATATAGACGGCCAGCATCGACATATAGACGGCCAGCATCGATACACAGCCTGCCAGCATCGACATATAGACGGCCAGCATCGACACACAGCCTGCCAGCATCGACATATAGACGGCCAGCATCGACACACAGCCTGCCAGCATCGACATATAGACGGCCAGCATCGATACACAACCTGCCAGCATCGATACACAGCCTGCCAGCATCGGCATATAGACGGCCAGCATCGACATATAGACGGCCAGCATCGACACACAGCCTGCCAGCATCGACATATAGACGGCCAGCATCGACATATAGACGGCCAGCATCGATACACAGCCTGCCAGCATCGACATATAGACGGCCAGCATCGACACACAGCCTGCCAGCATCGACATATAGACGGCCAGCATCGACACACAGCCTGCCAGCATCGACATATAGACGGCCAGCATCGATACACAGCCTGCCAGCATCGATACACAGCCTGCCAGCATCGACATATAGACGGCCAGCATCGACATATAGACGGCCAGCATCGATACACAGCCTGCCAGCATCGGCATATAGACGGCCAGCATCGACATATAGACGGCCAGCATCGATACACAGCCTGCCAGCATCGACATATAGACGGCCAGCATCGATACACAGCCTGCCAGCATCGACACACACAGCCTGCCAGCATCGACATATAGACGGCCAGCATCGATACACAGCCTGCCAGCATCGATACACAGCCTGCCAGCATCGACATATAGACGGCCAGCATCGATACACAGCCTGCCAGCATCGACATATAGACGGCCAGCATCGACACACAGCCTGCCAGCATCGACATATAGACGGCCAGCATCGACACACAGCCTGCCAGCATCGACATATAGACGGCCAGCATCGACACACAGCCTGCCAGCATCGGCATATAGACGGCCAGCATCGACATATAGACGGCCAGCATCGATACACAGCCTGCCAGCATCGACATATAGACGGCCAGCATCGACACACAGCCTGCCAGCATCGACATATAGACGGCCAGCATCGACATATAGACGGCCAGCATCGATACACAGCCTGCCAGCATCGACATATAGACGGCCAGCATCGACACACAGCCTGCCAGCATCGACATATAGACGGCCAGCATCGACACACAGCCTGCCAGCATCGACATATAGACGGCCAGCATCGATACACAGCCTGCCAGCATCGATACACAGCCTGCCAGCATCGACATATAGACGGCCAGCATCGACATATAGACGGCCAGCATCGATACACAGCCTGCCAGCATCGACATATAGACGGCCAGCATCGACATATAGACGGCCAGCATCGATACACAGCCTGCCAGCATCGACATATAGACGGCCAGCATCGATACACAGCCTGCCAGCATCGACATATAGACGGCCAGCATCGACACACAGCCTGCCAGCATCGACATATAGACGGCCAGCATCGACACACAGCCTGCCAGCATCGATACACAGCCTGCCAGCATCGACATATAGACGGCCAGCATCGATACACAGCCTGCCAGCATCGACATATAGACGGCCAGCATCGACATATAGACGGCCAGCATCGATACACAGCCTGCCAGCATCGACATATAGACGGCCAGCATCGATGCAGTGCCGACTAGTTTCGACGAACAGCCCTCCAGGATCGACGCACAGCCGGCCAGCGTCGAAACAGCTGTGCGTCGATGCTGGTCGGTTCTGTGTCTTGGGTTACTGTTAGCTGATTCAGCTGAGTCTTTTAAATAAAATTCTGCCACCAGTAGATGGAGGTGACATTCAAGCGTCCTTTATAAAGAGGCCAAAGTTCAGAATTCAACATCGCGCTCACCGTTGGACTGGTGAGAACTAGTGACATGCCTTTTGGCCAAACCTATTATGTGGACCAGGCGGAAGGATTCTTCACATACTAAGCAGCCGTTTGGCTTTGCAATATAGAATAAGGAATATTTCGCCGTCTAAGCTAAGTAGGGCAACTATTCCAGAAGCTGTAACAGTGAGCTGAATTTGACTTTTAAGTAACCGGAACGCTCACAAAATGTGTGCGATGGCAGAAAATTATTGTGCGCGCTATCCTTAAAACTAGTGTGTGCGCGCGCGCGCGCAGCTTAGAGGGAACACCACATTAACTGTCCACCACATTAACTACGTTTAGCTGAAGGCCCACACAACAGTTTACATTACCAGATAGGGTTTAATGTATGCCGGCGTTTCAAAGTCAGAACAACTTTTGTGTTCATTAGAAGTTGCTTTCAAGAGCGCTTGTATTTAACCAACCGCCCGACTGTCCATCCGTACATCAATCTGATCTAATTTATGCCTATTCTGTTCTGATATGACCTAATCTAATCTGATCAAATCCAATCTATTGACTTCTAAAGAACCGTTACAATAATGCACAAGGCTTCGCTCGATGGTCGTTTCACGGGAAACCGTAGTAGGCCTAAAACCCAGTTGGAATATAATGGCTTTAAGTTTGAGGTAGAAATTGAATTCATTGGGAAGATGAGCAGGGAAACGCAGAAGGGAAGGAAGTGAAGAATAATAGACAAATCAGGAAGAGATAGAAGGTTATTTATGATGATGATGATGATGATGATGATGATGAAGAAGAAGAAGAAGATGATGATGAAGAGGAGGAAGAGGTGGAGGAAAAGAAAGAGGAGGACGAAGCAACATTATATTTGTTTTTTTTTAGCTGGAGCGAGTGATTAGAGTCAATGATTCCACGGGGGTGAAAACTTCATCTCTGTTCCAGTTTATATTCCTCTTGTTGGCTCTAGGGAAGGCCAGCAGAGGAACTAACTGACTGACGGAGGGACGGACGAACGGATAGATGGTGAGGAGAAGGAAGGGAGTAAGGAGCAGATTGAGATCATCGAGGGATCAAGTCGTAGGCGTACACAGAAGCTTAGTGGCCGATGCGCTGTTGCCTAGGCTAGTCAGTGCCAACCAACTAACCAGAGGGACAATCAATGCCACGCTTTCCCCCCGCCAGGAATTGCTTATCAGGTCTTCGAAACGCTTTCTTCGTTCCAGACGAAATGCTTCGTATGGCAACTGGTCGGCAATCGCCGTTCGTCCGCCTAACTGACCGATCGGGACGAACAGGTACACACGGCAAACAGAAGATCAGGTAGTCGTAAATTTAGGAAAAAGGTTCCGGAACGGAACAATTATGGAATTTTATGCTAAAATTTCTTTTTTTATTAATCAATAAACACTGAAAACAGTGTAAAGTTGTAAACACTGAAATTGAATTAAAATAAGTTACATTATATTATATAATTAAAATAACTTAGTAATACAATTCTTTTATTAAAAGCTAAATTATTTTTTATTAGCTGAAAAAAGGTGCTGGAATGCCATTCTGGAGCATTCCGTCTGAAAAAAGCACTGGTCATAAATATTTCAACGCAATATCAACGTAGGGTATCTTCGCGTGGGTGTTGTCACAGTGTGTTCTTAACTCCACATTTGATGTCCCTATGGAATTGCCTGTTGACGTTCGATTGTTGCCTAGCCAACACTTATTTTAAAAACATGGGGTATCTGTTTGAACACATTATCCATCAGTTAAGTTTGTTTTGTTTTGTATTGGATTAAAGTTTCTGTTTTATTTTCTGTTGGCTCTAAAATGATATAAATGTTACTGGCCAGTTACACTATTTCAGAGTTGTTAGTTCGTCTTTGTACATATGTGGTAAGTAATAAGCGACTCCATTAAGTGGGATTTCTGACCTTTCTGGTCTGTCTTTTGCAAACCTTGACAGAGACATTTTGTGTGTTATGGTTATGATGTCACTGCTGGGTTCATTAAACGATGATTGAATGAATGAACGAACAAATATGGGGAGTTAATGTAGGGCATTCACATGGGGTGTGCTTATGGATTGTTCGTATGTGGGGTGTCCATGTGGGGTGTTAATGTAGGGCATTCACATGGGGTGTGCTTATGTATTGTTCGTATGTGGGGTGTCCATGTGGGGAGTTAATGTAGGGCATTCATATGGGGTGTTAATAAGGTGTGTGTGTACATTTGGATGTCCATTATGTCTGTATGGCATTGGCCATGCCTCATTTGATTTAGGGGAACATCACTGACTTCTCCACACACCAGTTTCACCCACGATTGCCCACATTTATTTGCCTTTCCCAGGTAATCTTTTTGCCCACTTTCACAAAGGGCCTACCTTTGTAGCTTCTTTGTTTTAGTTTTCCTAGTTTTTCTCCTTTATTTCCTGAAGCTGTGTTATCATAACCATTTCTGCTCTATCTTTTCTATGGGCAACCCTTGCCAAGTGCCAAATCCTGGATCTGCCATTTCTCCTTTCTCAACTTCTGGCACCACTTGTATTCTAAGCAATGAATATAGAGCCTAATAGTGGTAGTGCTATACAAATGTTTGCTAGAGTGATACTATATTCTCTTTCTGTTTTTGCTACAGGACACAAAATGAAGGACAGGAGTCATGAGTTGCTGTGTCGACGTGACTGCGCGGTGATCTTTTAAAAGCACCACTAAAATCTTAAACAGGTTTTATAAATCCCACAAGAGACCTAAGCGATTTTCAACTTTTTGACTATGGAAATTTTGTAAATCCATCTGCTGCATGGGAAATTCGTGATATGGTAGTGACACAGCTAATCAGTTAGCCTACAGATATCATGAATGGAGTAATTCAGACCAAGTCAGTCAAAGAAAACTGATTCGTTAACAACGCTGATTCAGGAAAATGGAAAGTGGAAGCTAAGATCGATTTAGACATAAGAAACGGATTTATTCAGTAAAATAATCGGTTCATTTACATGATGATTCCAAGAAACTGAGTCCGAAACAAAACTAATTTAGTCCAAAAAACACTGATACAGTGACAGTTGGTGTGAATGAGACGATTTGTGGCGGCTGTTGAAGTATGCAGCCAGATGGTAAGATGCCAAGTGAGTCAAAGTCAAGAAAATCTGGTGATAGGTTTCGTAAGACGGTCTGCCGCGTTCTGATCGCCCTTTCATTCAAGTCGTTTACGCGCCACAGCGAACCAAACCGAAAACGAGAAAGATCGGACTGCTCAGAAGCACGTTTCTTACCGGCCGTGGATGAACACGGGGTTACTGACCCAGACGAAATCATGGTAGGTTCGTTTACTTTGTGCCATGCAACCAATTACTTTGTAATGTTATGTAATGGTGCAACTTATATAGCATACTTTGTGCATGCAACTATTTACTTGTTATGTCATATAATGGTGCGATTATACAACAACACTCTGGCACCTACTCATGGATGGATTAATCAGTAGGTTTACTGGTGCCCGCAATTCATCACAAGCGGCTGTGCATCCACCAGTCCATCATCCAAGGGCAGCAGCGGGGTCCGGTAATCATTCCATGGCATCATTTGCTTGTTTGGGGGCAGGTCATTGAGTTGTTTCCACCCAAACCAGGTTTGGCAAGGGTTGGCCACAGAAAATGCAATTTCAGCAGTGGATGCAGTTATAGCCCAGTGAAAAAGAAAAAGAGGAAAACCAAAGGAAAAGAATTAGAAAACAAAAGTGAAAGTGTCATGAAAAAATGTGTGGAAGTGGAATAAAGGACAGGAGACGTCAAGCAATCAAAGGACAAGGAGTGAGAAGTCAGGCAGATGGTGAGAAACTTGCAGGAAAGGTGATTAATAAAAAAGTTTATAAGACTTTTGACAGCTTGAGAGATTTGAAAGTATTATCTTGGTCCTTCAAATTTCAAAGATTGAAATGAGCTTACCTTTCTTTTATCAGCTTCAGAACTGAATACCAAGAAAAAAATCAAAAAATTTGCCACCATAATACATGACTTCAACCATAGTAAAAAAGGTCCCATATTTTCAGTCCTGCATCCGCAGGTGCCATTGTATGTGTTGTAGTTGTGTAACCATAGAAGAAAAGTGCTATATAAATCAACATATGCATACATAATACACAAATACAAATTTGCTTACTTATGATATATACATTTATTAGCCCATATATTTGTCAAATTATTGAAAATATGACTTAATGCAGTAAATATTCAGGCACTAGATTGCCTACTTTTAAATTTAATCTCTTCAGCTTTTTTATAACTCATTGTGAGTTCTAGTGTTATTTAAATTTGCAGCTATTGAGTAAGTAAGTAAGTAATGCATTTGTTGACGTGCCGTATGTCCATCGACTGAGTGATGAACCGTAGGCATGGGGGGGTCGCAGTGATGAGACAACAAAAGCAGGACTATAGAAATAGGTCTTAAGACTTAAGTCTTAATGTAGAAAGACAATATGATGAAACACATATGCCACATCATCAATTTTAACTGTCCATTATAACATAGCAGTGTGTTTTTAACTGTATGTGACCAAGTAAAAAGCTGTACCTCTCACTTGGTATTGTAAACTTTAATGCATCGTCATTGCTGTCGTCGTCCTGATGCCTCAGTGTTCATCATCACCATCTTCATCACATTTGTCGTGATGTTATATGTACATATTTATCGTAACATTTATATAGCACATTTTAAGAACCTCATAAAAATGCTGAACATGGCATCTAACGGTTCTAAAAAATTGCAGCTTATGGTGAGCTGATAATGATGAGAATTATTCTTGAGCTAGATATATCATCATCATTACCCACTGGTTTCTATGACGTATTGGAATTCAACGTTGTTTCTCCAATGGATTGTGATATTGATTACAGTTTTGGAGCAACCTTCAATTGATGCCTTGGGCATTGTGATAAGGCGCTATAGAAGTCTTTAGATTAGATCATCATTATCATTGCCATCGCCATTGCCATCATCATCATCATCATCATCATCACCATCATCATCTTAAATTTGTGTAGCTAATGCGTACTCTGAACTTTCCAAGGTAGACAAATGACGTAATAATAATAATAATTTTGAAATAATTATGATGATTTGAGTATTGCTAATATAAAAGTACTAAAGGGAAGCTGCTAGACAGTGTCGCAGATGGTTCAGTGCCACTAATTCTGAAGAATTCCTAAGCCATTTAGTTTGTAATGTTCAATTCTAAGCCGCTTGAAAACTCCCTCATTGCTCCTACAAGTTCCTAAAGGCTCAATGATTTCTCTGTAATCTAAAAAGGCTCATTAGCGAAAGACATCAGTGTTATTTGTCCAGCAATTCATTGATTTTGATCATTAGCAGAGTGCTATCTAATGTTAGAAGCAGTGGAGGAGGAGACTGGAGAAATGACTGGAGAAGATGCATCCCAATGTGGATTGCAATGAATGCAATGAGAGGAGAGTATCCCCTTTCCCTGCTGGAAATCATGCCCTGACTATTAATGGTAGCTATCAAACCTGTTGTTTCTTACTACCCAGGTTTTATTTTTAGCAGCTCTATATAAATTTGTGCATCTGTTTACATTACACTACATTTGTTATGTTAGTCTATACTTTCTGTATAGAATCAGGATGATTGTTCCAATTTAATGAGATGTTACTGTAAAACAGAAGCACTATGACAGAAATTTAGTTAAGATCCAAATTTTCTGCCTCCTTCAGAAAGGACACTGGTTTATCATGCCAATCTGCTTTGCTCGGCCTAAGAATTCAATGGTACGTTCTTAAGTGTTTTACCTGTACTGAGGTTCTTAAGTTTGTTCCCTATGAATTTCACGTGTCTTTACAACAAGATCAAGCCATATGCACTTGCTCCGAGACATACCTGAACGATTTGCCCTGGAAACAATTGGCTTGGAATTATTACATAGTCATAGCAATTGGGGCCTCGAGGAAACTGCGGCTTGGGTTTCGCCAGCGCGTTTTCTCGAATATTCATGATAGCCGGCAAAATCAATGTCTCGGTTTGTGGATATCCGCATTTGCATTCTCGCAGAGCTTCGTCATCATGGCTGGAGGAAGAGGAAGAGCCATGACTCGAACCATGAACGGAAGTGACCATGCCCACTGTAAAAAGTGCTCAGCATTAACCCGCTTCCGGTTCGGTTTGCGTCGTGGTCGTAAATTTTTCGTTAACCTTATCAGCTGTCATGTACTGTGCAAAATATAACATGTTCTAAGAGCAGACCGCAAATTGCACGATATAGAGATATAATATAGTCTTGTAACAAAACATGGTAACTGTGGTTTACAACCAGACAATTAGTGTATGTACATAATTTGTAGTTGTAATTGTAATCACAGATTTACATAGCCGTCTTTGAAAAAGAGGCATATCAGGGGTGTCCCCAACCCAACCCGACAACTAAAAAACCATGGATATCAAATTAAGTTTCAAGCGCTTACGGAATAGAGGTAAAGAAAGACCAAGGAGCTCATGTCGTAGGTTGCTAGGCAATTTGTTCCAGGAAGTTGGACCAACCATGGCCAAAATTCTACGCTGCACATTGGAAGTTTGGGCTATTGAGACAACCTGGTCGTCTTGCGGAGCAGTGGTGAGGAGTAGATGACGCTGAGACACATAGCTGTCTGTTGTATGGTGGAGCACAACCTGCAAGGAAGGCATTTACACATAAACATCAAGATCTTAAACTCAGTGCATTTGTGCATAGGTACCCAGTGCAGTTTCTCCCAACTGAAACTAGGTATAGGCCTATCCATAAAACCTAGGTATGCTGCTGATCAGTCGAGTCACAGCATTTAAAACTGATTGTAGCTGTTAAAAGTTTAATAAATTCACCTGTCAAGAAGTGTAGATCGCTGTCTCCACTTTGTAACATAGGACCGCTTGTAAAAAATACAGTATAATGTAATGATGACAGTTTTATGGCACCATACGTTGCAAACTACTTCTAGAGTTTTCACAGTTGCCTGCTGACTGCAACCACATGTGGCAATGAATGTAATAATTAGTAAACTGAGCTGTGGACCTCTCAATAACACTGGTCCTTCTGGTCTTCTTGGTGATCACACAAGGTTTATGAATGTAGGCCACATTTTTTTCTGCTTATAAGAATAAGTTTCTGGATACCAGAAACCAAGATTCTGGTTACGTATGTGTCTGCTCTTAGCAGAAATTGACTAAGAAAGTGTAGTTGGGGATTTAAAGTATTGATCAGTATTGACTGTTGGGGCCAGTAGGTCCCTTCTGAATGAAAAAAACATCTTTTGCAGTGATGAAACTTAAATAGGATTAAAGAAGATCTTGGCAGCATACTCGAATGCTCCTGGCGATTGGTTTGGTAGATTGATGGACTGACTGACTGATGAGGATGATTAATCAATTGCATGTTTTAGTGATTGATTTGTGGTTAATTGATTGGTTGATTGATTTTTTGATTGGTTGGTTGCTTGATTGTATGATTAATTAAGAGGTATCAGTTGCTCATTTGCATGTTTTGAAATTCTGCATAGCCGAATAGTTTCTCTTACAGTTGGTCTTATGAGCAAATTCTGTCACGACTATATTGATAATTACTTGTAAACATACAGCGCAATGCTCTTTACACTTTTTGTTTTCATCAAATTTGTCTGTATTTTTTGTTTCATTTGGTCTTTTGATTTTTTCTTGGAATATAGTTTTTGTCCTTGGATAGGTTTTGATTTTTATTTGTAACTAGATTGTGTTGTTTCTATTTTTAATGTAAAAATGTTGTTAATTACATGTATTGATTGCTTCATCATCTGAGCTAAGATTATTGTTCGTGGAAAGATGTCTGAAGTCGTAGCCTTCATCTTGTTTCTCTCTCATTACACCTCAGTCTTTGCTTTTTATTCACCGCAGTTTTGTGCTTTTAATAGTTCTTTTTGGCTTATTTGCTCATTTGCAGCTAGATGGGTAATACTAGTTATTTCAAAGATTGCTGAGCTAATGTTTTGTTTTCTTTTGTTCTTGAGTTGATTAAAAATTGTTTTTTGTATGTATGTATGTATGTCTGTATTTATGTATGTATGTATGTACGAGTACACTTAATACACCACTTTTCTAGTGCCTTACAAAAATGCTGATGGTGGGTGTAAACATGCTGCCTGGCGTCCCCTGTTTTTTTTTGATTTATTCCTCTGTTCTGTCACTTCAAGCATTTAGAGTTAATTCTTTTAAAGTTAGGTATGCTAAGGAAAAAGGTTAGAAAATGCAAGGTGTATCTGCATCAAGTGGTCCTGAAGGAAATAGCAGGTACTGGGGTTGTTAGAAATTTTGGCTGAGATGCTCTTGTGTTGTTACTTGCTGAATTAGATCAGCTTCTTGCCTGGGGCATTTCTGTAAAGTTATTTTCGCTATATGGTTGCACGGTCATATAAGACACCCATCTGCTGCTTTTGATTCTCCATTTATGTGACCAGCTCTCGCAAGATGAGATGTGCTGCAAATGCTATAAAAGGAGAAAGTCATGTTCTTAAAATGTACTGATTTATATTTTGTTACTTTTAGCATCTGTGTTACATTGGTTTACCTATAAAGTGAAATATTTTGCTTAAGTGTCACTATTTAATATTAAATTTAACAAAAGATGTCGTGTGCTCAAATGAGTATGTAGACAAAATAGCCACGAGCAAGAGTGATTTTCTCTTCACATTTGTGATGTGACTTATTTTTGTTTAGAATTTTAAATATACATGTGTATACTTCACACACACACACACACAAAGCTTTTATAGAAGGACAGGCATGCCAAATTTCATTGTTTTCAGTTGAATATAAATCTTGGTTGCTTAGGTTAAACTGTGCAAATATTCAGTTAACCTTGTTTTGTCTCAAATTTTGTCACCGTGTATAAATTTTTAAAATTTGATAATCTCCACAACTACTTGATCTCTCCCAGCTAGCCACAGCTCATTTCAAAGGGATTTGAATACTGTAGAATATACTTGAATTAAGCTTTAAAGAGAAAAAGGTGACATATAACTCATCGTGTGAGAACTGCTCATGCATCTGCTGTTTTGCTTCCTGCCTCCTGCTGCTGCTTCTGCTGCTGCTGCTTCTGCTGCTGCTGCTTCTGCTGCTGCTGCTTCTGCTGCTGCTGCTTCTGCTGCTGCTGCTTCTGCTGCTGCTGCTTCTGCTGCTGCTGCTTCTGCTGCTTCTGCTGCTGCTGCTGCTGCTCTGCTGCTGCTGCTGCTGCTTCTGCTGCTGCTGGTTCTGCTGCTTCTGCTGCTCTGCTGCTGCTGCTGCTGCTTCTGCTGCTGCTGCATCTGCTGCTGCTGCTGCTGCTGATGTTGTGCAGTGGCGGCCTGTCGTCCTATCTTGTCATTATCTGTCCTCTCTTCTTTGGTGGCTGCAACTGAGAGCTGGTCAGTGTCCTTGGCACTGGTGCAGTCTGATCAAAGCTTTCATTTGCCCTTACTCAACTCTAGGCAAATCCATTAGCTCACAGCCAGTTCTGTACTTCTGCTAGCTTCCGTTAGTTGGAAATTTCAAGACGGTTTGTAGTAACTGTACGATGATAATTATTACGATTACGATTATTATTATTAATATTTTTATTAATATTAGTATAACTATTATTATCATTGTTTTAATTATTAATTATTCATTTGAGGTGTAAATGATTCCTGCACACGAGGAAAGGGTTTTTGGGAATGGCCCAGCTTAGTGCTGTTATGTGGCTATCTTGTGGTTTCTGAAGCTGTGTCAGAACTTTGATTTGTGATAAATGCCAAAAATACATGGTCAGGATGTCATTTTAGCCTCTTGGAGTCTTTACTTAAAATGGCTTCAGTATTTCTCAGATGCTTCTTTTAGGGTGGTTCATAGAGTTCAAATGCTTATTCTGCCATTCTTCCCAGCTGACCCGTGTTTATGTTCAGATGTGTCATATGGTGTGTAGCTTTCTGTTACCGAATGCATGATTTATGGCCAGCATTGCAGGGAACGTCGCCTACCAACTATCATTTCCTGCCTGTGAATCAGGAGTTTTAAGCAGATACTATGCCACATTTAAATGTATTTCATAGCTGTGAGCCGTATTACCCATTTGATGGTCCACGCAAAACCCGCATGGCCACTTTCTGTTACGTTCGTCCGGCCATCTTAGTAGCAAATTGGTTTTTAATAAACATTAGTCATGTGACCGCACACACACACCAGTCCTGTCTAATCTGTGGGATTACGTATTGTCGTCGACTGGCCCCAAACGATATACCAGCGCCAGTGGTGGGACGATATTACCGCTGATGAAATCACATGGTACACTGCGCCTATCACCACCATCGCAAGAGCTCCGGCTACAATATTCCACCACCGCCACCACCACCACCACCAAGCTGTGTCCACCTTCCTAGCTGCCGGATGCTGTCAGTTGGACGCTTGCCGGACAATCACTGGACATCGGCCGGATGGCCTCAGCAACGACCACGCAACCAGCATCAGCAGCACAGCCATCGGCAGCAGCCGTATCAGCACCGGCAGATGTATTACCCTGACTGCAATCAATCATCTATTAATAGCAGACGACATGTAAGGCCATCAAAGTCGGGAGCCAGTGAGCAGGCGAACGAACGAGATGGCGAGTGTAGTGTCTTTGACTGCCAGTGATGAAATACCGGGAATCCTGTCATTCGATATGACTTATATCTTTAATACTTGACCAGGTTTATTAGCATCCCATATAAACTGGGATGCACAAGGAATATGCCACATAGCAACTGACACGTTTTACATACTACTGCAGTTTAAGGCACCCAGTGTGCACAATATGATATCGGAAGTTATCGGAAAACAAACGTTAGGCTGCGTTCTCGTTGGTGATTTACTGGCACTTATTGCACCAAATTACGAAAAGTAACAGGAGTAGACAAATGCAGTGCAACAGTCGGGGCCTGAAATGACGAAAGTGTATTGCAGTGCAGTAAAATTCCAATGATATAAAACCCAGCTATGTTCCAAAGGTGTTTAGCCTTTGATTTGCAGACCATTTGGACGTTGAAAACAGGCATTGTTACTGGTAAATTTCATCCTTGGCAAACTTAAAATGTACATGATGGTTTTCAGAACAGAAAGATCAGATGGATACAAGTTAATGGTCTGGATGTAAGGGGTGACAAGGTTCATGGCAGTGGCCTTGTGACTGTAATGGCTACGATGCCTGAATATGTGGTATTGTGAACTAATGAGAGTAGGGTTTTAACAAGAAAGCCAAGTTTGAATGGTGGTCAGAGATAATAATTGGTGATACTGGTTTTGAAGACCTACAAAATGATTGAACCAACTGGCTGAACACTGATTGGTACTGTTCGTGGTTCTGTAGCTCTCCATAATCTTCCATAAAGTTTTACTACTTTCTGTTTCTTTGTGCTGTCAAAATCTTCTTGAAATCAATACAGCTTTCCATTTTTAAACTCTCTATTGCTCATCGTATTTCATCCTCAGTTATGTCTTGTTGGTTTGCATGTAGTGAATCAACTTCCTCTTGAGAGTAAAACCCTTTACGCTGTATCCTTGTTTATGGATGTTCTGAATTCCTTTCTTCTGAAACCTTAATTGAGCTTAATTGCATTTTGTCACTTTAAAAATTTTGTTCTATCATTTTTGTGCAACACAGTGATTTCTGTGTAAGACTAGACTGTGTAAGACATATTTTTTCACTTTTCATTTTTAGCATTCTGATATCTGTGGTAGTGGTACGTGTTCATGCATTGTATTTTACTTCATGATGATTCATGCATAGTGGTTGCTAAGCAGACGTGTACTATAGTTGTTGTTATTTTGATTTCAGCTATACATCATTTGCTGATCTTCTCAGGTGAATAATGTATTTTGTTGTACAGATATCTTCCTGCTGTATTGCTTTCCCTGCTTCCTTGGCAGATCTGTCAACTCGCTTTCATTTGCAGCCAACGCCACTATCGATAGATGTTTAGTTATTGACGTTGGATTATTGTTTGTCACTGATTTTAAAACCTGCTGCTGTTTTCAGCATTTGCTGGTTTATCTACATTGAAGAGTTATTTTCTGCCAGGCTGATCTTGAACGTAATGTTACGCACTGTAACTTCAAATTTTTACGGCTAATGGAGGAGTTCATATTCATGTTTTACTGTATTGCCTGGTTTGCAGTATCTTTTCTTTAGCTGTGCTTTGGGATCTCGTTAATTTAGGATCTCACTTCTGCATTTACTAATAGTGTATATAGTATTCTGACTTGTACAATGCTGATTTGGTGGCTTACTAAAATAATATTTGAGCAGCAAGAAAGAAGAAGAAGAAGAGGAATCAGGATAGGATTTGTGGAAGAGGAACGTTTTCAGTTTTGAGCAAAAGACCTGTGCAGAGATTGGAAGAGTTGCAGTGTTGGTGAGTTAGTAGGTTAGGTCAGATAATTGTAGGCAATCTTGTGGCAGTTTATTCAGAGGGTGGAGCATCTTTGACTATGGCTTTCTGTCTTGTGGACTGACCTTCTGGTTATTGACCTGATTGTGGCTTGACTTTGGTGTGCCATCGGTTGATGCCATGTGCATTAGACACTGGAACATCAGAAGTTACCTATTCTTATTCTTCTTCTTCTGGTTCTCTGCCTTCAAACGTCCGATGATGCCATTTCTGTCAGTGCTGAGCTTCTTCTTTCAACCTGCTGTATCCATCCGTCATCATCCAATCCAGCAACATCTGTCTGGGACTTCCTCTTGTTGAGGGCAGAATGGAGGGGAGGAGGACAATTAATAATTACCAATTAATAATAAGAATAATAATAATAATGTTACTTGTATGTTGTGTAGGCATCTGCTCGTGAAAATGGATGTTGCTTTTTTGTGAGGGAAAAATAAGTTGTGCGTCGCTGTACGTAACTTTGTTAGATAGAAACTAATCATGTCTGAGGAGCTTCACAGGATCTGCTGTTAGCTTTTGTGCGTAAAACTTGAAGCAGTAAGTGAATTTTAAGTGTAAAATAAATGTGCTCACTGTTGCTTTGACTATGCTTCACCCAAAATTTCCTGCAAACCAAGAACTCGACCATAGAGGAATATAGTTGATGGTGAGCCATAACGTCTGACTACCTTATCCTACCATTACAGAGGTGACTTCCCAAATGTTACCTTATCCTACCATTACAGAGGTGACTTCCCAAATGTTACCTTATCCTACCATTACAGAGGTGACTTCCCAAATGTTACCTTATCCTACCATTACAGAGATGACTTCCCAAATGTTACCTTATCCTACCATTACAGAGATGACTTCCCAAATGTTACCTTATCCTACCATTACAGAGATGACTTCCCAAATGTTACCTTATCCTACCATTACAGAGATGACTTCCCAAATGTTACCTTATCCTACCATTACAGAGATGACTTCCCAAATGTTACCTTATCCTACCATTACAGAGATGACTTCCCAAATGTTACCTTATCCTACCATTACAGAGATGACTTCCCAAATGTTACCTTATCCTACCATTACAGAGGTGACTTCCCAAATGTTACCTTATCCTACCATTACAGAGATGACTTCCCAAATGTTTTCCATGGAAGCACGTCTATGTTATACAATCAACTGTGACAGATATTTGCATTTCTTGTTTGATGCAGGTTCTTTCTCAATGATTCTGAGCGTTAGCGATCAGTATGAGAACAAGCCTTGAGTCTTGTATCGTAATTGTAAACCAGCACAGACCCTCATAACGATCCAAAAAATGTGTCGGCAAACATAATGGACACCGGTCGAGTTCTGCATACCAGTCAGGTTAAACTCCATAACTCGGTGGCTGATGTGGCAGCCGTAAGATCACAGTCTAATGGGTTTCCTGTGAGTTCCAGTGGCAGCTAATTTCAGTGAGAAGCCAGACGAGGGCCAGTTCAGATGGCACCGCAGCCTCATTCGTAGGCAAGTGTGGACACAACATGAGCTAATTCATCACACTTTCATCGCCTGCGTTGAAAAGCATAATAATGATTAAACTTGGAAAAATGACACGTGCTGATGCATTCTTGATAATTTCATGACTTCTGTGGTTTGTGTGCTTTACCACTGGAGCCCTGTTGTCAGTTCAGTTCCTCACGTTTCAGTGTGCAAAAGTAAACAAAGGCTTTTTCTGCCAGCATTCTGAGATTCGGTTATCTGTTCTTACCACTTAATTCTTCTCTTTTGGTGTGTTCTATTCATTTATGTTTTTAAGTGGGGATTAATCACACTTTCATCGTGTTTTCTGACTGATGTTTCAGTTACATTTAGCTGAAATGGTTGAGAAACTAAGCCAATGTGCTTAGTACAGCATCTTATTTTTGTTATCATATTTTTATATGTGTCGGTACATGTGTGAATATCTAAACATTATACAGCACCTTTTTCCGTAATACTGCTTCAGAATGTGCTGCTTGATCATGGGGTACAATTCAAGTGTCCTGGTTGCAATTGAGTATTGATCCCAAATACTGGAAATGGCCATACAGAAAGTGCAAATGCACAAATGTTCTAAATCAGTCATAGAATCAAGTCTTTGGTTTGCATTTTAGAAATATTGCTGATCTTTATAATACAGCTTACTTTCACTGTATGTGCTGATATGATGATATTATTTCATAAAATTCTCATTAGGATACAAAGTTGATGAGGAATAATGCCGGTAAGGCATCAGCAGCTGTTCTAACAGTCATTGTATGCTTACTGAAGAATGTCCAAATGCACTTGAATGCTGTGGCATTGAAATATGTTATGCGTGGATGGATAGGCACTGACACAATAGCCAAGTTTCATTTAGGTCACTGAATAGGAGTTTTACGACACACTTCTCTCAAATGAATTTGCTGTATTTTTATGGGTCCCAGTTGCAAGCAAAGTGAATTTATTTGCTGTACCACTAGGTGAAACTGAAGTCAGTTCTATGAATTTGTGCATTTTTCAGTTCGATAAGATGATCATTCATTTACTAAATGGGGTGTCAACAAGTCACCAGAGGGTTATTTAGGGATTATGGATCCTTTGGTGAAAACACAAATACTACAACGATGTGAAGACTGTGATTATGTGACTGAAGAATGTAGTGCGCATTGGATGACGGATATGAATTTGAACTCAGGACTTGGATGTGTAAAACACTGAAACTTTACAGCTGAGCTAAGTTACTGGTTCTATGTGGAATCAGTAAAAAATTTGTCCAGTGGGTAATTTTTTAAAAGTTAAACTGGTTTTGCTTTTCTAGGATGACCAGCAAATAATTCCTTGCAATATGGCACTGAAAATGGCTGATGCCGCTGAAGCCATGGATGAAGAAAATCGCTCCCAGGTCTATGTGGGACTTTCAGAGATGGCTGACATGCCGCGCCTGGGCAGGCGGCAAGCAATATTTGATCCTAAGGTATGTGTGGCTTTGGTTCGTTGCTAATATATAGATTAGAATATATTTGCTCAAACTCTCAGGTTTGACAATATTGTGAGTGCAGATTGCAGCAGATCTTGTCATTTTGAAGGGCTTAATTGGTTGTTAGATAACTGCCCTTTGGATCGTAGTAAATGTACTTTTTTTTACTACATGATCATAGTAAATGTACGTGTTTTTACTACGTGATCATAGTAAATGTACGTGTTTTTACTACATGATCATAGTAAATGTACGTGTTTTTACTATGTGATCATAGTAAATGTATGTGTTTTTACTATGTGATCATAGTAAATGTACATGTTTTTACTACGTGATCATAGTAAATGTACGTGTTTTTACTATGTGATCATAGTAAATGTACTTTTTTTACTACGTGATCATAGTAAATGTACGTGTTTTTACTACGTGATCATATTAAATGTACGTGTTTTTACTACGTGATCATAGTAAATGTACGTGTTTTTACTACGTGATCATAGTAAATGAACGTGTTTTTACTACGTGATCATAGTAAATGTACGTGTTTTTACTATGTGATCATAGTAAATGTACGTGTTTTTACTACGTGATTGTAGTAAATGCGTGTGTTTTTCTACCACAGCCATATGGCCTCAATCCTGCTCATTTTTCAATGAATTTATCGGGTGAGATCCTTCACCACTGCTCCTGTTTGAATGACTGCCATGCCGGTTAAGGTCCCCATGGTCTAGCAAGTAAGCTTATGCGAGCTGTTCTTCCTGCCAGTGGAGTATGTTTGAGCAGTTATCATCTAACCTTTCAGTGGATTAAATTGTCTAGTAACAGATCACAGCTGAACAGTTCTTCATCTTCATTGTGGTGACTGTTATCGAGATGCTGTGTATGTGAAGAATGGGTCCCTGTTTGCAGAACACTAATGGGTAAACGATCCGATCTGGGACATGGATTTTGACGGCTTCCATGGCAATGCAATGTGCCTTTAGACTGGAGTAGTTTGAACTGATTAAAACACACCAGTCAAATGCCTATGTGTATTGGTGACCTTTGACTCGTTACTTGAGATAGAACTGGACAGGGATGACCTCTGCCCTTTTCTTTAGCACCTCTGCCCTTTGCTTTAGCCGCATTATATTATTATACAGGGACATATGGAGAGGAAGGAAAGTAAAGCGTAGATGTCTTGAGAGGGTGGAGGAATTAAACTGAATTCAACAAAATCAATGAAAGTCTTCTAAATTCTGTTGCAAGGTTATGGGCATTGTGCCGTTGTAAGATGTTGTAGCTGTCCCACTGGTGTAGCTGGCAGAACTATATCCTGGCCACCAACTGTGCAGTCCAGATGTTATATCTCAAAATTCTTCAAAATCCCAAGTTTGTCTCCAGTCAGTGTACAGATATATTCACAGTCCTGACACCAAAAGAAAACCGCCAATATAAAAAACTTATGATGAACTGGAAAGACTTTTAAAAACTTTAAAGACTGAGAGAAATTCAGCAACACACTTACTGAATGACACTATTATTATTGTTATTGTTATTATTAGTAATGTTCTTATTATTATTGTTCATTTTATTATTATTACCCTGCTATTTAGTATTGTAAATATATTATTATTATTTTATTGCCGGTTTTTAATGTAAAGGTGTGAGTCTGATAACTGCTGACATGCAATAAATGCATGTTTACCTTAATTGGCCGGTCTTACATTAAAGCCAAATTATTTTCACCTTACCAGACCTGACCTGATTGTTGCCCGTTTGCTTTTTCTGACTGCTGCATCCTTCAAAACTGGAGAAAATCTGATTCTTTTCTTTTTTTAGAGCAACACAATAATATTAACCCCTTTCAAATGGTTTTCTTGATATATTGCATGTTGCTGTGATGTAACAAGTCACGACACATCGCTTTGTGGTGTTCTTGGCATGCAAGCGCACAAAACATGAAAGGTCCAGGATTTTTTAAGCGGAACACTGTGGCCAAGGTTTGTCAGCTGCTCAGCTTTGCCTACATAAAGCCTTCCCGTATTTCTGAGCAATAAACATTTCATTTCGACAGAGATGCAAAGTCGCTGTTGATCACTAAGTTTTAACTGATACTTTAGCCAAATTAAACAATAATTGTGTGGCTGTTATGCCACCTTAGTTACAGTATACATAATTGTTTAAGTTTGCAGAACTTAATATTCTACTTATTAATTTAAATACTTAAATGCCCAGCTGATTTGTAAGTTATTTGAGATAGAATTCATCCCAAGTTGTAAATTTCGTGTAATTACAGTACGAATTCGTTGTAATATCAGATTTTTTGAGAATATCATTAGTCTGGTATTTCCAACGAAGGTTATTTTGTTCAAAGGATAGGAAATTGCCAGGGTGAGAACTGTGCAGTACTGAATTGGTATTGTAAACTTTGTTTCTTCAGCACTGCTAATACTAACTTAAGAGTTATGTATGCATGCTTTGGACAAAAGATTCTTTAGCTCCATTCCCCTCAGGACAGCTGCTGAATACGTGTTTAATAAGTGGTTACTTTACTTACCCTGTGTATTAAAATTGTTATTCATAACACAAGTACAGTTTATGGTGAAGAATCACACCTTCACCTAACCTTCTTGCATTCTTTCTTTTTGCAAATAGGACAAATCTGAGTGAATGATTGAGGCTCTCTAAATAATTCAGTGTGTGACACTGTCATAGTACGTGTAAGATGCTTAAGAGTAATTCTAAATTCACAGTTCTTCAGCACCTAAAAAGCTTATTTTCTGGGGCCCAGTTAAAACGGAGTGATGCAAGGGCCTTGTCAGGCTCTGTTCTAGGTCAGATTCAAACTAAAGGGTCAGACAGGTAGACAAGCAGACGGCAGACTTGATCATCGACGGACCGAAAGGTGGTTGCCGAGAACATTCTAATCGAATTTGCATGTAAAGTGGGAGTTCAAACGGGTCTGAGGAACCCCAGAGGCCGTCGTCTGGCCCCAGCTACCAGACATGCAGTTCATTGAAAATGTTTGACAGCATGGAACATTCGGAAAGCTGGTTTTTAAACATCGGTTCATGTCCCAATTTTTGAGTCCTTGCTGCTGCTTTTGTTGCCGCTGATGATGACGACGACGGTGATGATGATGGTATGTTGTTATGGCTTAGTACCAGTTGCCAAATATTCCCCCACATCCATAGGATGCCAGTGAACAACTGCCCCAGGCTGTTTGGATCTTACTTTTACGTACAGCGCTGAATGTCAGAATGTTTACACATTTGCACTTTAAATTTCTTTATTCGACCTTTCTTCCTTTCATGCTTTGTCTTTCTCTGTTTACTTACCTTGCAACTGATTTTCTGTGTTTTTATCTTAGGAGTGCATGCCACATGGAAAACATTTAAGTGGTTTGTGGCAGAGTAGAGTTGAGGTTCAAAGCTAACTGTGATACCCCAACAGTAAGATGTTGGCCCCTGTGCCTGATGTTAACGTATTTATGTGTCTTGTGAAAGTGGCAGTTATCTGTCTGTTGAGCAGTGTGTGCTGTAAGAATGCTTTGTCCATTTGTTGCATTGCTGCTGTGTTTATGCTTTGTCTGAAAGATTAACCTTAGAAATTCTTGCCCCTGAGTACAACTTTTCCTGTGGCTATGCTACCGCTTGCCTCCGAATGCTTCTGTTTATTGACGTGCATCCAGTATTTGTTTCCGTGTACTGTTGCTGATGGAGACGTGTTCAATTATCTCTCATTACCTTTCCTCGTGGCTGTGCCGCAGGCTCCATCTGTCAGGGTAGAACAACTGTGTGGTGTTGGACAAAGTACCTGCATAGTGGAGAGACAAGTCGTGCTGAAACATGGCATCCTGAAAGCAATACATTTGTAATTTATCAAAGATAATCATTGTGCTTGCTTCTGCTTTGTTGTGATGACTAAGATTTTAAGTTTCCTTGGCCAGAATTGACACAATTGCCACGTAAACGATTTACCACATAGAAAGGAGTCAGTCACAGTTAGGTAACATGTGGTTTAATAGATTGGAGGCTGACTTCAAACTTGTTTACTTTTAATCTCTGAATCTTAGATTAAATTCTTGGTGTTCATGCAAAATCTACGGTTTGTTGTTGTGCTATGTTAGTTATCAGAGGGCATTTAGCGGAAATGTTGTTCTGTTTGGGCTTCTTCCTCACTCTAGGAAAAAATTCTTTAAACCCAGGACTAGACCAGTTCAACAAAGCGCTGGATCGGTTCAGCACTGCCAGCCACTTGTAACAAGCGCTTTTAAGTCGATATATACTGAATAGGTGCTAAACGTGTCTCGTATTGTTTGCCAGAGAAGTTATTTATTCCTAAGATGTGATTTATTGATTTTCAGGCTTTGGGGTTGGTAAGCGCACCTGATGGGACAGATAGTTCCCCAACAAATTCTTTGGAAGAAGCAGAGTTTAGGCAAGTAACACATTGATATCAGTAACAATATTGTTTTTCATTCATCTGATTTTTGCTTATTTAGACAATTTTTCATTCAAACATAATAGTCATTTGAAGCTGGTATGAAATTCTGTTGGACAGAATACTTTTATATTTATTTAGTCAACATCTAATGTGCTTTCCCTATAGTTCCAGAAAACGCTTAGGCAAGCTCATTGAATGAAGCTGACATAGGCAGCATTATAGACCTATGCATTATCTCCTGGCATTTGGAATTGTAACCATGTTGCAGAAGAAGAATGATGAGTTGGAGGAAAAGGAAGAGGAAAAGGGAGAGGAGGAAGAGGAAGAAGAAAAGTAGAAAAGGGAGAAGAAGCAGAGACCAGTTACATAAGCTAACCCTGAGTGGTAGATTTGGGTGTAAAGTGTTAGTGACTGCATTTTCTTAGCCTCAATGTAGGAGGGCAGGTGGCCAGTACTCCTTCTGGGTGCCTAAGCCTCCCACTAACAGTGTGCAGTGGATGTGCTCATAGCTGAATGCACTTTCTGACCCATCATACGAACTCATCAACACTTCACCCCTTACAATCTCTGTGCAGTTCTGTTGCTCAAAACTAAAAATTCTCCTCTTCCAACTGATCTAACCTGATTCCTCTTCTTCCCCTTATCTATGTCGTTGCTTCGATTCCAAACACCATCCGACTGCCTGTCGGCCTCTTGGATCTTGACTTGACACTGATCCTAACCATACTGTCTAGCAATTTTGTTTTGATTGAGCGCCTGTGAATAAGCTGGTTCCCACAACTTAGCTTTCGTTGGGTGATGTAGAAATCTTGAGTTCACGATTGTGATTACAATTACAATGGGGTGCTAATGGAACAGGTCTTGAAATATCATTTGTACTTCCTGGTGGAAATTTGAACCCAAAAACTATGGTTTGACAATCTGGCACACCAACTATTAGAACATTGTGCAACCTGCATAGTGAACCTGATGAGTGTAAAAATGCCAAAATCTGAACTAATTTGGCAACAGATAGTCCTATTGATCATAAAGAGATATACAAGCTCATGCCACCATACCTGTCTAAAAGTAAAATAAGGTAATATCAGGCAGTTGCAGATTTATCCTGCACTGATGATTCATTATTATGTCAGGTATGGTTTGCATGTTTTTGCATCTGTAGATTACGATAGCACCTTTAAGAACATCTCAGATGAACAGAACTAAAGCGTGCTTAAATGTTCTGTAGATCTTATGCGTATGTTGATTGTTTCTGCTTTTTTGAATCAGCATTTGCATTATTTCTGGTGCCTGTCGTCTTGGATTTTGTGCAGTGTTGGGCGAGCATTTGTCAGCAATCAACCTAGCTGTCCAGTAGTGGTCCATCTAAGACACGAAAAGGCCGCTTTGTTCGCCCTGTGATGTGTTCTCATGCTATGCTTTTTGTGCTTTGTTTGCTGCTACCTTCTCAGTCTTAATGGTGCTTGTCAAACCAATTGAATGTTTTGCCCTGGGAATGCACCATATTGACAATTCAAATGCCAGAATTGTTTCTGGCCAAGTAGGTCCCTAATTCTGCTGCCTCAAAAAACAGTACCTGAAAGTCTGAGAGGAATGCACGGAACATATGGTGTGAGTCTGATAATTTCATACATTTTCGTTCCATGAACAAAGACAGGTAAGATACCTGTCTTTGTTCATGGGAAGAAAATGAAAAACAGAATTGAGCAGAACCTGGTTATAATGTGGAATATGGACCTCATACTTTTGTAATGTCCCTGTGATAAGCAATTTATAGTCTCATGAGAATCAGTTAGTATCAAAGTTGCTACACGGAGTAAGCTTGTTTTCAGAAAGATTATCATAGCAGATGTGCTGTAGGTCTATATTTCATTGTTTCATTTTCAACTGACGCTTCCAACTACTGGAACCGGAGTTGCAAGGCTGTTGAACAGGCAAATTGAATTCACTGTTGTTTCTGTAATAATAACAGTAATGATAGCATCATTTTACAACAACTTTGAATGGTCCAGAGGGGTGTGCTTCATACATGTTCAGGTACATACATACATACATTTGGTACCACGAACTAATCTCTCTTACAGAGCTGTATTTATTACAACATAACTGAATGCTTAGTGTAGCTAGTGGTATGTCTGCTGTTATGAGGCACAATGTATAAAATAATATTTTGTCAGAATTATGACACACATAATACAAGCACAATACGAACGTAATAATTATGATAATTATAATGATGGCGATGGTGATGATTGATGATGATGGCAGTGATGATGATGATGATGATGATGATGATGATGATGATGATGATAACTGGCTGAAGCTCCTCATCATGATGTGAGCCTAAGACAACGATTTAATGAAAGACAGTTCTAATGCTGTGCCTTGCTTTGATTTGAGAACTGTGGAAAAAGATTGCCACTAAAGGACGTGGCAGTGCAAATTAGGCAAACAAGCTTTATGTACAAGCTTTTTCGAAAATCAATCTGTGTTTCTTTCAGGTATGCTTGAGCAGATGTCATTCAGGTTTCATTTCTTTGTCACATTCAGGCAGCCACCATTGCTATACATGTACAAACCACCAAAGAAATATTCACAGATGTTCCTTGCCAAACACAAATAGCACACACGTACACCATTTAGAGACCATTCGATGTACACTTAGGTATGTTGATTGCCTTGGAAGAAAATTTGTTAGGTAACGGTGCTAAGATATGTGACTGTTTGCCATTTCTTCCCGACTTTCTGTCCTGCACCTGAGAATCTGGTGACTGTCTTCTTCAGTCATAATCTGAAGACTTCAGTCGGACTGTTATGTATTATTGCATCAGTTTTTGTTCTCGCTGTGTTTTCGATTTTACTCTTTTATATGCATTTGTGTTTGTAAAGTGAGGATGTTTGTCTTGTGTCAATAAAGATTACTTACTTACTTCCTTGGAAGAGATTTTAGAAAGCTGGCATACAATTTCCCTCTGAGGCTGATCAACCTGGAATTAAACGAACACACAGTAATTGTCAGTTCTCATGAGGCTTGGAATGGTGAAAAACAAGGTGAAACAGTCCCATGTGAATGACAAGGCCTGATTTCTTATAGGCATGAACATCCCTGATCGATTGTAGACATCAAAGGTGTAATCCTACGGTTGCATGATCCATTGCCGGAAGGGTAAATACTACAGGTGTTGTTCAGTAATTGAACAACCTTTCCTTAGGGGTTGTATGTCATAACAATAAATTACCAACTGCATGTGAAGCTCTGGGACTTCAGTGCCGACGTATTAACGAAAAATTGCGAGTTACCTCTTGGCTTCATATTGTAAGGCGCACATGTACCACCCGACCAGACTCGTACACTGGTTTCTGAGAAGAATTACGGCTTCAGCTTGCAACGAACGTAAAGCAGAAAAGCAACTTATCCACTAACTTTATCGGTCCTCGGTTTGATTCGGACTTTATAGCAGTGGGATCTTATTGCTGACCAGCGGCGTTCTTTCTGCCTTTTCCTATGTTCTTGTCTATGCAGCAGTTTAAAGTGTTTATCTGCTTTTTATGGTTATGCACCTGGGTCACCCCTTACAAGCTTATAATCCAAAGTGGTCGGCACTCTTGAGAATCTTTGTGGTAGGTCTGAGCTATAAATTCTGTTATTGCCCTAAGTGGGTCGTTACCCAGTGGTCCTTTGCTTGGAGGGAGTGTTTTGTAAATGTGTGATAGCTCTCACATCACCGCACGCTGGTTCATGACAGTCAGAGGTGATGTGTGTGTGTTTTTGTGTCGCTGCCTGCCTCTGAAGATAGATTCTCAAGTGAGAATATTCCACCAGGAAATTTACACTTTTGAAAGGATAGTCTGGTACAGCAAACACTAATGTGGCCAAGTATACACGACACGCTTTCTGTCAATAATGCACATCGTAATCGTGATCTCGAGATTTCTACGTCAACTGGTTTGAGTGCCTCTGAGTAGTTTCTCTTTATTTGGTGCTGTATAAATTTGCAGTTACAATTACAGTTACAAGTGCACAGCAGCTATTAGCATACACAGCTTTTGTGACAAGTTTCTGTGCAGTACTGTAGAAGTTTGGAACTGAGGACTAGCTATTTTGAAGGGTATGTTACCTCTAGCCCCAGTTTTGCTTTGGTTATTGTAATTCTAAACAAGCGCTCGCGCCATTTCAAACCATGTTTTGCCCTGACCAATGGGCATCTGAGTATATGAGGAAATTTTGTTTCTTGTTAGCAGACAACCTTTTTCTTTGCTATGGGCCGACATTGGCAAAATTTGTAAGCCCCTCTGTAGAAATTTTTAATGACAGAAAAACGTGCTCGCGTTTTATGGTGCTGCAGAGAGACTTCCCACTGTTAACCAATCTTTCACTAGTGACGTTATTATTTTAAGATGAGAACAGCGTGTTTTTCCTAGAAGTGGAACTGTGATCAAAATCTCTGTCATCCGAATCCACAGACCCAGCAGGTCCGAGCTTGGCTTAGAGTCGATGTTGGTTCAGAGCAGGGCACAGCTGAGTGCTGATCAACCGTTTATTACCGGTTTTTGATTGGTAATAAAAGTCAGGTCGAAGCAGCCGTTGCAACCAGCCCTAATGGATGCTCTAAGAATCAAACGGAGAAAATGGATTGGCTTCCTACCGACAAAAGGGTCACTGCTGCAGTCAGTCATCACACAACCAGGCAGAATATAAAACACACTTCTGTTGCCAAGCCTGTTGAACGTAGCCATTATGTTTTCACATTTTGTATTGTAAAGTAATAACAGTGTTTATATGAAACCTTTTTATGGCCTCTTCAGATCCCATATATACAGTCCGGGCAGATTTTCCCAGCTGTTATTCTGGTTGTAAATTGTATCAATCGTGTTATGTAATGTGACATAAGACGAATTACAGTGTCCATGCAAGATGTCTCCTCTGTTACCTCAACATAGGTCAGAGCTGAGTATTTGTTACCTGTTTGGTAAGTTTTTACCCCAACATAGATCAAAGCTGAAGAAATATGTAACCTATAATGTTTTGTGATAACAAAGCTCTTCAGTTATAAGAGCTCAGCATTGAAACCGGTAATGTGAGTTTGATGTGCATTTCAGTTGTTTTCTTATTAAGAATCTTGTTGCTGGCAGTCATTTCAAACGACCAGTTTCTTCAGAGTCTGTGGTGTCCTGGTTCAAAATTATATGCATTTTAGATTTGATGATGAAATCTTGATATGCTCAGAAATTATGTTTGGCTGGGAAAACAAACTGATGTAGTGCTGTTTTATAGTGACTTAGGTGTCTGTCCACAAATGACACCAGGTACTTGGGAAGTAATTCTTGACATTCTGACATATCACCACTATGAACCGTGATTCTGGGTAATAACTACCAGCAATGCCTGTGTCTTCTGACTGCTGGCAATTAATATATTCAAATATAGTAAGGGAATCACAACAAGAACAGCGACAACAACAACAACAACAATTAGTAACTTCTAATGCCCCGATGTCTAATGCACCAGGCATCAGCCGATGATGCACCAAAGCCAAACCGCAATCACCTCAATGTCCAGAAGGTCAGTCCACAATATAGAGAGGGAGCCCGTGGTGGATAAGCAGTTTGAAAAAGGTAAATTTTAAGTTGAGAACGATATGACAGAAGTGACTGAGCAGAACAAACAGACACAAGAAGGGAAATAGACTGAATGTGCCACCTGGGGCATATTACACAGATTAGATGAACAGATACTGGAAGGGAGTTCCAAAATTTAGGTCCAGCAACCGAAAAAGCCTGATCACCAAGAACAGTTCTAGTCCAGGTATGACCAGAGAAAGAAAGTCCGATGACCTTGCTGAATTATTGTAAGTCTGGGGAATAAGGACTGATTTTAAGTATTGTGGTTGACTGGAATTCAGTGTTTTATAAATTGTAAGTGTAAGTCCCAGACATGAATTTAACTGTTTATTGGTAATCCTAACTACACTAGCAGAATCCTGATATTTGTGATTCTACTTAAAGATCCTTAAAGCACAAGATCCCTTTCTGGTGACTGTTATTGATACAACCTCATAAGGAGTCTAGGAGATATCCCTCCCGGGTAATTTCTCCCTGGACTTTTCCCCCTCACCATCTCCCCCAGGTAAAGGCCCCTGGACATTTACCCCAAGTCATATATTTTATATCAACAAACATTACATCAGCAGCATGAGTGTGTCCATGCAGGTAACTAACAACTGATAGATCTTCATTTAATTTGACTTTTGCTTTAAACTCACTTAAATTTGTCCCTGCACCTCTATGACGTTCGCACTCATAATTAATTACATTATTTGCTAATTTTTCTTGTTTAACTTAAACAAAACCGTTTAAAATAATTTTTTTTCCCATGTATTCTAGCTACAGTTTCTGACTCCATCTCTATGGATTTTTCAACAAATTCATGGCAGATTATATAGCAACAGATTGAGTAAATATCAAAACTTTATTAAACATTTACTTTAAGCATCAAAGTGAGTAAACAATAATTAATTAAGACTCAAAGCTTTAAAGGCTTGGTTGTTCAACAATTAAATTTCAACAATTTAATAAAGTAAATGTCTAATAAAATTGGGATGTTTACCCAGTCTGTTGCTATATTAACATCAATGCATTAATAGTCTTTCTAGAAAACTGTTTACTCCTTTTGTTGCTATATTAAAAGTTTTTTCTAAAAATTGTTTGTATTTCCATCTCCAAACATCAAACCACTAAAAATGTCCGTACAGATGGAAATTGTTTACATTTTGTGGACATTTGGGGGGAATATCCAGGTGGGGTTTATCCTATTGAAACGCCCGGGGGATGAAATCCTGGGGAGATGACCGGGGGAAAAGTCCGGGGGAAACATCAACATCAAGAGGGGATTTGTCCGGATTCCTCTCATAAGTAGTGACATTGCATTGGCTTGTCTTGCCTTACCTTACCTTACCTTTCCTGACCAAGGTAAGCTAGCTGTTGAAAAGTCTATCTGTCTTCCACAGTTTTGAGCATTCTCAGATGTCACACATCATTTTAAAAGATCGTCTCTGTTTCTGGCTTTCTTTTTGCTTCTTTGTCACTGTTCAAGAATAATGGTGCAGTTGATGTGATGTTGCTGATGAAAATGACGACAGTGGTTGGGGCTAATTAGGGGAGTGTTGTCATAAATCTTTCATAGTAAACTGTGCACCCATTATTTGAAAAACCTGAATATGAAATCTGTTTATGAATGCATTGCTAGTGTTCAGCGATTCGTAATGCTGTTGAGGTTAATTATTTTATTAAGTGAAAGTTGGGGAAAAGGTAACACACTTGTTTGCAAGTTCTGTTGAAACTCCTCAGACAATTGGTCCTGAGGATGAAGCGCAAACATGACCTTAGCCATTCAGCAGCAGCTTGGTATTCAACATGGTACTTATTTATTGTGTCTGAAAGGTTAGAGGGCTGAGTTTAGTAGCTCTGGTAAAAGCGTTGAGTGTAAGATGATGATTAATTGTAGCATTGGAAGTAGTTAGGGTAGTAGCAGTAGTGATTATAGTTGTGTAGTGATTGATAATTCAGTTTACTGCTAGCAGTATGAAGTTTCTCTCTCACCTTGAGTCATTTTGCATCCTACGTGTTTGTTTATCAGTTGATGCAGATGGAGAGCAGTTGCAGCAACTGAAGCCTTTCTCAGCTGTGATGTCTGTCTGCACCATTATGCTCGGTCTGTTACACTTGCCATTTACGCCTCTCCTGTGTTTATGGTGTCAGCTTTATGTTGATGACTCTTGGAACTGTTTTATTTTTTATCAGCTCAACCTTTTGCATTTAACGTCACATCTTTTGTCATTCCTCTTTGCCGGCTTCCTCTGAATGACTTCTAAAAGACACTGTTTAAATGTACAGTTATGTTGCATGACTAAGAAGTAATAAAGAACTGTATTTAATTTTACAGGTAGTTGCGTGGTAGTGTTAGTGTGGTTTCATGATAGTATTCTGGCACTTGGCTGTGTTATTGTCTGCCAAATGCCAGAATGTTACCAGTTGTCTCACAGGGCGTTTCTAATGAAATGATAGTTCCTCGGTGAGCCATGCAATATGGAAATGTTGTTTTTTGGCTTGATTACTTAGAATATTGATGGCGGTGGTGATGACGAGGCAACGACTGATGATGTAGAGGAGAAATAAGGAAGAGGAAATGGACTGTGATAACGATACTAGTAAACAGTGACAGCTGATAAGATAAGATAAGATAAGATAAAGTAATTGCTGATGAAATAAGCCATTTGTTCGGAACAGTTTTGAGAGTATGGTCTGGGATTAAGGGTTTCACTACTAGAAGGGTGCAAATCAGAAGTGTTCAATGGCAAGAACGCAATCCAATTGGTGAAATTAAAAGGGCGAATGTTAGTAAACTTGCAAAAATAGTGTGCAAAAATAAAGGGAAACTCTTAAAGGAGCATAGTAATAAAAGTTTAAAATCAAAGGGGTGAAAATGTGACATTAATCGTTTCATTGTTATTACTTTTGACGTAGACCTATTCCAAATTTCATTGTTGGGAACAAGCATGAAGTAAAAAATTTTCAAGTGAAATTTACTCAGACTACTAAGAATGGATTTCCATTTGATGATTAACAGAGGAATAGTGAACTTAGACTCCTATCTAAACTTGATTTGTCTGCTGCCTTTGATATTCTGGGCCATTCTCTCCTTTTGCACCGTCTCCAGCACTGGTTTGGGGTTTCTGGTCCCGCCCTGGATTGATTTGCCACTTATCTCAGCCCACACACTCAGGAAGTAATGGACATTATTTGTCTAGTGCTTTGTTGACATGTAGTGTTCTCCAGGGTTCTGTACTTGGTCCTCTTTTGTTTACATTATACACCACACCTCTAGGTACACTACTAGACAATCATTCACTAGGATATCATTTCTATGCAAATCTACATTTAATTTGACAGTTTGTCTTGACAATCGTCTGTGCAGCTGTTGTCTGATGCCTTTGAAGAGCTGCAGTCTTGGATGGCGGCAGATAAACTCCTCCTTAACCCATTGAAGATTGAAAATTTCTGCTACTAGGCACTCTGCAGCAACTTCAGAAGTTTGAATGGCTTAAATCCTTAAAGCTGGGGAGTTGCTTGTTGAGTGGACTGATGATGCTCGTGACTTGGGCATTGTTTTTAATTCTACTGTGTCTTTCACAAACTGTGTAAATGATATTTGTAAGTCATCATACATGTTTATTCATGATGTATGCAGAATTAGGCATTATGTCCCCATGTTTTCTAGAATATCAATGGCTAATGCATTGGTCTCTAGTTGTCCTGACTACTGTAAAATTCTTGTTGGTATCACAAAGTCTAACTGATCTTCTGGATATTGACTTGATTGCAGCTTGGTGTTGGTGTACCATTAGTTGGTGCCTTGTGTATTAGACACCAGCACATTGGAAGTTACTAATAATTATTATTTTTATTATTATTACTACTATTCACCTTTATTTTTGCCCATATTAATTTCACCCTAGTTATTCTGCACCCTTGTTAATGTGTGCCTTTTAAAATTTTACTCTTGATTGTGCCTTTTGATTTGCACTCTTTCAGCAGGGTACCAGTTAAGGGATCTTTGAGCTCAGGTCCTAACACAACACTGTCTGTCCCAACAGCTGTGCATTGCTCAGCAATGAATTAACAATTTTAGTTCATGCAGTGGGTTTCAAATCCCCAACATGGTAATGAAAAGTTGACAATATTTGCCTTCAGCCTTCATCGTGGCTTGATGACAACAATGATGATGATGATGATGACAATGACGATGAATTCATTGGTAGTTGCAACAGCCTGACAGTACGTATGTTGTGGGATTATGTGCAGCAATACATAAATTGTTTGAAATCCAGCACGAAGAACGTGCAACACATGGCAAATCCTTCTTATGTGCTTCTGGCCAACAAGCATTCGCTGCACAGGTGTTTGGGATTAAGATGGGCAGCATTATGGCCATGCAATGTAGTGAGGGAAATGATGGTGCTGACGGATGGTGGAGGTCTTTGATTGCTGCAGGATAACATCATCATCCTACTGCTTGCTTGGCTGAATTGCTCTGCTCCACAAATGTTCACAGCTGAATGAATGGTTTACACCTAATGGATTCTGTTTAGTCGCCTTCTTGCAGATGGAATTTCTCAGATGAATTCACCAGATTTTCTGATTTTATGAGACCCTGGTCGTTCAGTAGTCTTGGTTAAAATTTGATGATAGTCTTGAATAGATTTTCTTGTTTGGAGGAGAAATTTATAAGAAATTCATAATCTGTGAAGAATTTGTTGAATAGCTTTAAATGAAGAAATTTCTTGGATCTGCTGTAAAGATTTATGTGATAAATTTATCTTAAACTGCCTTTTGATTTAAATAAATGCATTCCACTCATATGTTTATTCTTCAGTAACATGCAGAAATCTAAGTTCATTCATTTTTATACATAATTTTTATTGCATATCTGTATTCGGTTGTGTATGCTTAATACACAGTCTTGGTTAATGGAACTCGTAGATTGTAAAACAAATGTGCCATATCCTATAGCAGAGCAGAGGCAAGGAGCTCATTTTCTATTCATTTCATTGCAAAGGATTAATTTTAAATTGGGGCTTATAGTTTACAAACACTGAATTTTGGCCAACCAAAATACTTAAAACCAGTCCTCATTTCCCAGCCTTATCATTATTCATCCAGGTCATCTGATTACCATTCTCTGATCTTACCTAGGACTAGAACTATTCTTCATAAACATGGTTTTTTAGTTGCTGAACCTAGATTTTGGATCCCTGTATCTGTGCGTTCAGCTCAGTCACTTGTGTCATTTTGTTTTCAACTTAAGACTTATCTTTTTCAAGCAGTTTATCCACCATCGGCTTCCTCTATGTCTTCATGAACTGAACTCCTGGATATTGACGTAATTATGGCTTGGCTTTGGTGTGCCATCGGTGGATGCCTCATGCATTAGACACCAGCGCAGTAGAAGTTGCTAAATACAATTACAATTACTCTTACGCCCTTGAGTCTGCAGTAGGCGAATTCCATGGACACAGGGTTTAATGTTTATTTAGTCTGTGAGTTAGGAAATTTGTTTGGCCATTTTTAGAATAGCCATGTGGTTGTTTCTACAGCACCCTGATGGTGACCGAGAGGCATCTGCGGCGGAAAAGAAGTTCTGCCGACCTCGGGGTTAACTACCCTGGCGACCTCCTGTCACAGGTTCGACCAAAGAGAACCGTTCCTCCGCTACTCAAGCGCAACACCATCGCAGATTTTGCCAACACCAAAGCCTTTCAGTCGACGTCCAGTTTGGCTCAGGCAGGAGAAATAGGTATGTTGTCCTGATGTGCTCTGCATCTCTGTTCAGTGTCTAATGATATTTCTTACTTTTGCCCTATAAGTGCTCTGCTGTAGTAAAGGCAGGGTGTCTGATTGTCAGGACACGTTGTCCCCATCCGAGTTGAGTAATTTTGCAAGGGTAAGTTTTTTGGTAGAAAAGAGTCTGTAAATGGCAACGAGTTTTGTTTGGCCTTGAATTCAGAGTTGCAGTTTTGAGTAAATTCATCCTTGTGGAATTTTTTTGGTGCTCCACTGAAACATAAGTTTCAGGCATATTCATATTCAGTAAGGGGTTGAATTTATCTTGACCTGCTTGAATTCCTGAGGACATATCGATTTGTAAAATGATGCCTGGACCGTCTATTTCTGAATGTTGCTATGGAGTTTAATGGTGAATGCTTTGTCTACATACTGGATTTATCTGTGGCTGGTCTTTCTGCTAACCATGATATGTATGCGTGTAGCCAAGCTCTTATATATCGCATTTTACGAGCCTCACAAAGGCGCTGCACCGTGGCTCTATAACAGTTCTAAAAAGGTGGGTCTTAAGATAAACCGAGAATGTTTCTTGAGCTGTTAGAGGAGGAAGAGTTCAGTATATGGTGGCTGTCTAATATAGCTGCAGACTTCACAGTGTGTCTGAGTTTGAAATTCGCATTCATTGTTGGTCTGGTTTGAAAGCCAGTTTCTGGATGTTGGATTGCAGTTCTAACTTTGTCAGTCTGTGCTTCAGGCAGAAGAACGTAAAATCTTACAGTGTGTTCTTTGTGGGATAATAGTTGATGTTGGTGCTTTAGAAATCAGCTACTAACTCACCTAGAAAAATGATGTTTGACAATAAGGGATACAGACAGATTATGTCTGTATTCAGTGCCAGAATTGAACCACACTTAGGTTATGGTTCTTGCAGAGAGGTTATAAATATCTTGTGTATATGCTGATAATTCTTTAATTGTAGGCCTGAATGCTGATTTCAAACAATTGTCTTTGGGGTTATAGATTTATAGAAGTTTCAGTTTGTATATTATTCTTTTAGTAAATTTATATACATCCTTTTACAAAAACTACTCAGAGGCACTCTGAGTAGTTAAAATAAAATAGTTTTATTGGACGTGTTCTTCTATGTTGTTGTTCTAAGAACTTGAACAGCACTGAGCATCTTAAGAAATTCTTTTAAATTTAGAGTCTTTGCGAAAGAACTTTATAGCTTTGGGTAGGACCACCCAGATTATGAAAGATTTTTATGGTAAGTAAGGTGAGATTGTTCATTGCGTTTGTGTATTAAGGTGTTCGCTTAAAAACTTTCCTCAACTTCAGACTTCTGAATACTTAATAAAATGAGATTTCTTTAAATGATAGGAACCTGGGCTGAATGCAGTGATCTTACTACTGGAAAAGGTCCCATCGATGGGCATGACTGTGTGCTGGAAAACCCTATCCACAACCATAACTGTGACTGCAGGCCATGAACTCGCAATGACCAATTTCTCTTCAGTCTGAAAGGCTTAGCTTGTTCTTTTTCCAAGTCCTTTCTAGGTCTGCATATGTATGCATGAATTGGACAATGAAGGTGACAAATGTGGAGGTTTGTAAAAGACTGAACATAAAGGAAGATCTGATACAAACAATTATGAGATGAAAACTGGGTTTAATCGGACATTTATGTAGAATGGACAATGGCAGAAAACTAAAAGATCTGATGATGAGAACTTTGGATGGAAAGGGCAACAAGGAAGGCCTAACGGAGAGTGGATGGGTGATATCGTAAATTGGTGCCAGAAGGATTTACACAGCTTGAGCATACTGGCTCAGGAATGCAGAGTATGGAGACAGGTGATACAACGTACACTGGACACCTATAGGCTTTCTGCCCAGGGATCTTGATGACGATGATGATGTTGTGCTTGTATCTAGACATTTACTGGAGCACCTTTTAAGTACCTCACAAAAGCTGCATGGTGCATGAGCAGCTGTAAGGAGATCTCTTCATTGTGTTTAACAATGTTTGGTTCATTGCTTATAGTACTGAACTCCAGTGTCTCTGAATTCACTGTCAACTGACAGCAGTAGTCAACAGCAGAGGAATAATTTTTCGGTAGAGTTCTGTGTATGTGTGCACTTGGGCTTCAAGGTTTCCAGATTTTCACTTAGTTTGGGATCAGTCTGGAATCTCCAAGAACAGTCATGTAGCATGTTTAAAGACATAACTTGTACATTCTTGCAATTGTTTTATTTATTACATCCCTCTATAAACAATTTGTTGTCCTGCAACAGCTGTAAGGAATTGAACAAGTATGAGAAGCAGCTTTATGTTTATGGCTTTAGCTTAAAGCTTTATCAATACCAGCTGCAGATAAACACTGATTGTGCTTAATAGTTTTGTCAAATAAGAACGACTGTGACATTGCTTTGCTTTATAATTGTTCAATATGGTATTTGACAACACTGCTTATGGCTCAATACTAACAATAACAGTGTGTGTAGAAAGCAGTTTGCTTATGTAGAATTTAAAAAGAGAGACTGTTATCTTCAAGATTTTGTAGTTCAGTTAAAGGCAAAATAGATTCCTGTTTACACAGTTTGGTTGAACATTGGCCTGTTCCTGTAAATTACCAAACAAATTGCCTCTGGGGCAATAGATGTCATTGTGAGCCAGGGAACAAGTGGTTGCCATCATGCAGCCTCTCTGTGTAGCAACCAGAATTTTTAAAGTTTTCTCGTGCTGTTTGCATTATTACAGCAATTTTTCTGTTAAATTTGATGCCCAAATAATTAAATAGCTGAAAACTGATCACAAAATATTTTTTCTGATTTTTATAAAGTGTTCTTTCTAATGAAAAGTATAACTCACTGCTTCGTGCATTAAAGACTTGCACAATATCAGGAAATGCTGGAATCTGATCACTCAGTGATATGGGTGAGCACTTAACCAATCAGCCACAGTGTCATGTGTTTGAAACCACTAATTGAACCAGGTGCATAGACTAAGCTTGTGCATGAATTGCTGTTTTTCATGAATGAAATAACTGATTAATGACTGATTACTTTCTTACTTAAAGTGAACTGAGTTGGTAGTCTTGTAGTTTTATAAATTAATGTAATGTAACACAGAGTTGCTCCGTGGTAACAGAGCTATTCTCTGCTGGATGCATTGCCTACTGACATCAGTTTTAAAGAAAACTTGACCGCCTCCTACTGAAATTTTCTTCATTGATTTTGCAGTTACAATCTAAAGAGCAACGTCTTCTGTGTATCATGAAATGTGCTTCTGTAAGAAGGAAAATGCATTCTCTGATCTTTTTGTTCACTTCAAATGTCCAAATTTGTGCTGAAGCGATATTGTCGAAGATTGGCACAGCCCTTTCCAGTTAAGGCGAGCTGAAGGAAGCCTTACCAGAGCAACAGTGTAATTTTTCTGGAACAGAACTCTTCCGTTATTTTGTGACAACATCTGAATACTGAATAAATATGTTTCTTGTGTCAGGTCATAACTCCAATCACCTATGGTCTTGTGAAGTGCTCTGCATTTGATCTGTTGTTATTGTAGCTGTTGATTTACCATGTTTGCTTCTTACTCCGTGCTTAATTATACAACTGTCCATTTAGCCATTGCTGAGCTCTGTTGCACAAAGATACAGGAGAAGAGTGTTTCAAGTGGTTCTAATGAGAAACCGTAGGGATAGTCTCACATTATGTAATGTGATGTTGTGTTAGTGTCAAGATACATTACATCGGTTTACTTCATATCTCGTAAGGTTTTGTACGTGTTGCTGGTTGGCCTCAGAATCTCCTGGCAGCACGTTAGACTGCCTATCGATTGGTTAGATAAATTAAATTTCGAATGACTTACAACGGGATTTATGACTTAAGTACTCAATCTTGTGTGACATTATGACATTGCATTTTGCCTTTGAGCTTTCAGTGACTGATTGCTCGGTTTTATTGTTTTGTAGTTTCAGACAAAAAACTCAAGCGAACGTTTTCCCTGTTGAAACTGGTAAGACGTAGCTGATGCACGTAATCCCGACCCTGCCTGCCAACTGCCTACGTCTTTGACCTGAATGGATATGCAGAAGTGGAATGCATGCATTTCAGAATTGCTCTTAAATGTTCAAGCATAGTTGCAACAACAACCACACACAGAATGTTGTCAGTTTGCTTGCTTTACTCTATACCTTACCTTACCTTGCATTATGTTGCCTTACCTTATCACCAATCTTCACCCTCCATTTCCGTATATAACCTTGCCTGACTAGACCTTACCTTACAACTTGACAACCACACTGTATTTAACTTACTGTCCAGTTCGTTGGTAGTCAAGTGTAAATCTTAGAGCTGTCACAGTGTAACTGTAATTTTGTAATTGTAATTTAAGATTTATACAGCATCTCTTAGAGAATAAACTCAAAAGGGGTGCTTCCAACCCGAACAGATAAAATCGCTGTTAAACAGTACAATCTTCAGGTGCCTGTGAAACCCTGAGAGGGGAAGAGAGGTGCTCGAGTCGCAGATCTTGAGAGAGAGACTGTTCCAGCAGGTGATTAACTGTGTGTGTGTGTGTCACGATTTCTTACGGTAGATATAATATATACACTTGTCTAATATGCATGCTTTACATATATATACTCTCAGTTTAGAATGGCAGAATTTGATGTATTATTGCATTTTCCGGTTGAAAGAAGTCGTCTTGACCTCTTATGTAAACTGGTGCCTATGGCTCAGTTCTGCTCCTGTGCTGTGCATCGATTCCTTTTCCTTGAGGTACTCTGAGTGATGATCTGATAGTTCAGACTGTCACTTATTTTCAGTCTCGATGTTGTCAACATATACCTGCAACCTGTACATGCGCCTGTATAAATTCTTTCATGTGGTATCATAGTGTATCCTATCCTATCCAATCCAGTCTTGTCTTCTCCTATCCCGTTTTATCCTATTCCTGTCTGATGTTGTGTTATTTTCTGCTATACCATCTTGTTGTACGCTTTCATGTTCAGTTCTATCATGCTGTCCGCTCTTCTATGCTTTGCTGTCCTGCTGGATGTTGTCCTGTGCTATGTGAACATAGTCTGTCTGGTCTCATCTGATTTGAAAAATTCCCGTTGCCTGATATCGAATACACAAACCCGACAGTTGATGTGATGGATCAAGTCATAAATAGCTTGATGAATTTCAAAGCTATTGGAGCTCAGCGTGGTAAGCTTTGAAGCCAGAGCTGCATATGTTTCAATGGCTGTGGGGCATTAAAGATTAATAAGATGATGTGCCGTGTCTACATCATCTGGTGTCTAAAGTGTTATTTAACCAAGTCATCGTTTTTGGTTCCAGCAAGAGAGTTAATTGGCCAATTCATCGCTTTTCAGCGGGTCACTGTCCTTAAAGGAAAGATGATGTAAGCTCATTTGTTTAATGCTTCTGTCAAAAAGTCCTCAGAATTGTCTTCCAGCACTGATCTGATTGTATTTCTTGTCAGTGAATGACAGACAATAGATGATGGCTCTAGATAACTATGTAAGTAAAAAGTAAATAAATACATGTTAATAAATAAAAGATCATGGATTACTAGAGAAGACTATTCAGGATACTGACAGTACTGGCTGACATTCATTAATGCATAATCAGGTGTTTATATCTTGTGCCTAATTATGCAGAATAATGTGGTTTATCTGTGGATTGTTTTGAACTTTTCCTGTTGCTTTTTTGCAGAAAAAATCTCATCGTTCAAAAGACAATCTATTGGATCTGAGTGAAGTTCTGCAGAATTTGAAGCCGTCAATGTTCAAGGATAATAATCTAATCAGCTATAAGGTCAGTACAGTACAAGACGAGTCTGAGTCTTAATTGGATCTAGGATCTATATGTGAGTCACGGATATCCAGTGCACAGGGCATTTACCAGTGGAAACAGTAAATCTGCCAACCCTTCAGTCATTCACCACAGGGTTAGTAATCAGAGAAACAGAGGCAGTCAATTGGTGAAAAGGTAAGCTTATTCACAGAGGCATAGGTGGTGAGTAAAACTTTGAGTGACATCAGGTGTTCGCTTAGCACCTACATATCGCTGTGTCGTGTATATTCAACTATTCATTCATGTTCATAGGGAAGTTTGTGGAGTTGTGAAATCACTGTTGTGATGATTATTGCCGAGTATTAGTTTTCTTGAGTGGCTTGCCCAAATGCCTTCCATGCTGAAGTGCTACCTATCAGGTCCATGTTGTTCTACACACTCATGACAATATTAAGTGGTAAAGTGGTAAATCTGTTTAAACTGTGAGTCACCAATAACTGGGAAATGAAATTTTGTTGATAGTTTGTTTCTTGGCATTGGAGGTTTTGAGCTGAGGCTTCTCTGATGTCATAAATTGTCCTACAAAAAAGATTACAAGTTTCTTGATGCTTTAAGTATGTCAATCTTTGTTAGGTGAATCACATGTGAGTCTTTTTCCATATGAATAAGTTGATCGATTTTTGACAGGATGCTCACTGGATGGATTTGATTGGCCGTCACAATGACGATGAAGATGAGGGAATTGCTGTCAAGGTGGAAACACCAGAGACTGAGAGAAAACGACGTGAAGCGGTGTGGGAGCTCTTTCGAAGTGAATGTGTCTTTCTCATCGATCACCTGATGGTCCTAAAGCACGTATGTACCGCACTGTTTACTCTTGAAAATTCTAGAACAGAATTAGTCAAACTTATGAAATTAATTGAAAAGTGCTTACTGCTGTCTACCTAAACAGCCTTCAAGAGTTGCTGATATGTCCAGTACCAATTATATATGGTAAAACAGTGCAGAATTATTAGCTTAAATATTTCTTATTCTGCTTTTAAATTCCACATTGCAGTGTTCCCATTACCAGGTGGACAGATGTTTCTATGGCAACCCCGTAGCCATGACCACTGGTGTTTGCAGTGCAGCAGAAGTTGTAAAAAGTTGTAGTGTGTTATACTTACTATCTGAACTTCAGAAGAAAAGATGTTTGAACTGTGGCCGTACAACCGCGTCATCCACAACTACTGCTCTTGTTGATAATGCCGTAATATAGCAGTTGAGTGATGGCCTTTCATGAAGGCCATTAGTTGCATGCGTAACATCCGTGACCCACAGCTTCAATGCAGCAATTACAGCAAGCATTATCGTAATTCATTGCAAAATGAGCAGAGTCAAGACCATGTGGTCGCTATATAAAACTGTGTACGTTTTACTTTTTTACTGCACTGTGCCCCGTTATCATATCTGAGGTGTCTTGGTAGTAAAGTGCAAAGGTGGATATAGGGGCAGTCTGGCCATGGCTATTTCTATCCCAGTTTCGGGGCAAGCCATGGGCTTCATGCCCGAACCAGAAAGCCATCCGCTGCCCCCAGGATCAAAACATTCATGCCAGGAAGTTGAATTTAACTCCTCTTGCATATTTATGATAAATAAAAGAGAAATAGACAGACAAATGAATGCTGACAGTAACAGTGCATATGTGATAATATGTATGGTCAACCAACCCAAGCCTGATAAAAAAATGCCAACCAGAGGTGGTGGTTTTGATGTGATGGTGTCATACTCTTGACAGAAATTACCCTTGAAAGTCAAATATTCAACAGAAACTTGTAAAAATATGGTCTAAAGTCATTGGCAGCTGGGCCTCCAAGGGTTTGAAGAAGACCATGTGCCGACGTAAGACTACGTGGAATAGATCCATCATGGACAGGGATCTGATACCCCTAAATTTTGACCTTTGTATAACATGGAAGAAGGTGCAGGACGGAACAGCTTGTCATTGCACTGTTGACTGGATATGCTGAGCTGAGTTTGTTACCAGAGAGAGAGAGAGACAGACAGACAGTGACAGAGGGAAAGAGAGAGAGAAAATATTTATGCTAAAATTCACAAAACACTTAAAGATTTGTTCCCTAACTATGAAACTGCTTTCAGCTTCTGGCTTTGCACCTGACCCTCAACCGGGACGTTGCCTCTGAACCCACTGGGAGGATAAAGCCCCAAACCCTCACTTGGTCTGCTTGGTACATTCTGAATCCGTCCATGGTAGAGTGCTACTTTCTTTCGCGGCTCTAACTTCCATTCAGAACCTGTTGCATCATGCATAGATCTCAGATGCTTTGGTACCTAGATAACGACAATGGATTTACTTTGGCCTTTTACCAGTAATCAGATGGAAGTGTCTGGCTGTTGGCCACAGCAGGCTTTGCTTTTTTCTGAGAAGCTGTGTGTTTTGAGCATTCACTGATGACTGTAGGCCCTCTTTGTAAGTCCTAGACTAATTTTTGGCCATGCAGACAAGAATTCTGGTGCTGTTGTGTTACTTCAGGTCGTTGTGCTCTGGAAAGGCAATATATAAATATCTGATTACATTTCATTACGTTGCATTGCTATCCTTTGCATTACATTACATTTGCTACTCATTCTGTTCTTCATATCTTTATCCTGCTGTTTTCCTGACTCATTTTACTCATTCTGTTTCGTTTCCAGATAATTCAGATTCCTTTTCTTGTGAATCAAGTTCTGATATCCAATTTGGAATGCAATTCTGCTGGAGAGTGGGCAAGACGTCTGCTTCGTTTCCCACTGATCCCATAACTGACAAGTGGAAGCAGACTGTGTTATGTCTATCATAAGATGAGCCCTTAAGGCACGTGAAATGACATTAGCCCTGCATTTTTCCGTTCTGCATTTCGTTTTCCGTTCTACGTTTCGTTTTCCGTTCTACATTTTGAGCTAACAATGAATCTAGGAGAAATTGGTCTTGTTGTGTTACAGACAACATGGAGAACTACAGCATACGGGGTTAGGGCTGTCATTTGACCGACGATTTGGCATTTGGTTCCTGGTGCATAGTTTGTGATTGAGCCATGAAATTCATTTGGAAAGGTTATCTTCTTGTTGGTTCAGTCATATGAAGAGAAAATGAACCGTGATTAGGAGTTTTTTATGCGTATTTGTGGATGCCTATTTGTTGAGTGCAGTTTGTGTGGCCCTGAGTGATATATGGACTAAACAGTAGTTTTTCAGTAACTGATTTCACGGATGTGAAGAAAGTGAGGAAAAGCAGAAAAGAGGTATTTAGGATGAGGAGGAGAAGGATAAGGAAGAGAAGAAAAGTCAAAAGACCTAATCAAGCAAATGTGTTATTTAGCAAGAGTGGAAGGTGTCAGGATCTAGCAGTTGGCAGGTCTTGCATATTTACTTACTTAAGGCTAGATGGAGTAAGAGTCAGAGTTATGGCGTTAGGTGGACAGAGACTGAACGCTACAAGGAAGAAGAAAATTCTGAAACTACGAGTTGTATTGACTTGTTTTCAAATACGTCGGCTTAGGGACTAGTTTGCCTAGAAGGGATGAGATGTGCAATCTTCAACGGGAAATCTGTGTGTTATTTATGTATCTGGATATTTATGTAGCACCTTTAAGAACATCTCAAGGGTGCAGAAGCATGGCTATCCAAGATATCTGAAAAGGTGTGCCTTAGATAAGTGGAAATGTTTTAATGTCACGACTGGTAGAGTCCTTATTTTCTGTGGAAGATTATTCCAGATTCCAAAATGTTGTTTACTTGTCAACTGTGGATTGGAATCCATTGGTTGAGCTTTTTATGCGTATAGAGCCTGCCATTGGTGACATTAGTGACAACTGTGCTTACTGATGAACTTTTTGTTCTTTATGATCTTTAACTGCTAACACAGGCAGCACTTTTTGGGAGGTACTAATAAGGTTCTATGTAGAGGCGGATTTAGCTGTCGGCATGGGGCGGTTTGCCCCGTACCCTTTGTGGTTATATGCTGGCGCCCCTGAGACTAGACCCATGCATGGTGGACTGCCAGACTGTGTTGCCTCCATGCAAGCAATAGAAAAATGTGTACAGTTTTTTTAATTTAAGAAATTCTTCAGTAAAACACTGAAATGAGTGACAGAATTTGGCAAAGCTTGTGGTTACTCATTCCAATTAAGAAGTGTCATTGCTAAGGGAATTGTACGAAGATGCTGACAGAGCTTAGATGAATGAAACAGTTTAGCAGCTAGATGTAATATGGTCTGATACAACCATACGTGTACACAGTATCCTTACAGAATGTGATAGAATATCTAACCTTTCATGGATACAGTTTGAATGTTCAGAGTGTTCATGGTCGAGTGATATGCTCCACAACTCTGGAAATTAACCATGCCAGGTAAACTACGTATATGCATATTCATCAACATACAAGATAGTGAGATACTTTTGCAACTATGGTAAGTGTTCTGCCAATACAGAAGCAAATTGTCAATCAGTGTCTCTTTCTCTCGGCTCTACAGTTTCGCTGCACATTGTTGAATGCTTTGTACTTTGGCTTGTAAGAAGATAGATATCCAGTGGCAGTATTAGCATCTTTTAAATAAGACTGATTTTTCTATCCAGCACAGGTAGATTTTAAAATTACCTTCATCATATGCAAGACTTTTCGTGTCCTACCATTGAGTACCTTGCTGACTTGTTCATTTGATTCATATGGCATTCTACCATGTCAGATTTATCAGCAACTTCCTCTGACAGTTGTTTGTCTCATCCTTTCCATGCAAGTCTTGAGGTTTCCATGCCTTTTCTTGCATTTCATACAAACTGGAAAAGGAAAATTTTACCAGTTTCATTAAATCCTTTGATTGGGCCTTGCTGGTGAAAGGACAGTGTTGTGAATCTGAACTTTCTGAACATTTCAGCATTCCTTGAGCATATATCTGTTTCGAGGTATGTGACAAATTCAGCAGTCATTGCAGAACAGCTATTTGTGGAGTCTGCCTACCCTGGAAGCTTTGTTATGTGAAGAAAAGATTGGCTGTCAACTGCCTCGGGCCTCTGATCTTGCTTTTATAGGCTTTATTCTTTTTCCACTGATGTTGGCCGCTACACTGCTTTGCTGTTATTTTCGTCAGTTTCCATGCATCTACTTTAGTGTAATGAGATTAATACTGAAGGAGATGCTGCTCTGAAAGAGTGAGTGGACAAGAAAGTCGAACACACTTACCTACACAATTTTGGCATGGAGTAAGCAAACTTGTGATGCTGGTGCATGTGTTTAATTTTTTGTAAACCTCGTTTTCCTTTGTCTGAATTTTCCCTTTTCCTCATTGCATGCCTTTAGGGCTGAACTTGAGAACTTCAGGATGAGATGACAGCTGGGTTTCTGACTATAAGATTGACAGTTATCATTAAATTACGGATGCAACCCATTTATCCAGCTGATATGATTTTGCTGTTTTCCCTTCGATGCTACTGTAAAAGATTTGCTTTATAAATATATATATATTTATTTATATATGTGCTGCTGTGAGATGGAACAACCTTGCAGTGTGACTTTCATGATGTGTTGATGAAGTTATGTGTCAGTTTATCGTATTCATTTCATAATGCACGTGACTCGAGCAGCATAACATAACAATACTGTTTTAATAGGCATGAAATTATGTTGAGCAGATGCAGGCAAAACAGTAATATATTCAATCAAAGACTTATTTATAGATAGGACTGCCTCGGTATAGCCAATCTATGCAATGTACACTTTATTTTATATGAAATTTTATTTGCAACTTGCCTTCAGTGTACTGTAAATGTACAGCATACTGTGCATTTACAGAATACTGTACTTTAAACTTGGTCTTGAATTTGCAGTAATAATAGTGTAGCAGTATCAGTACTTTTTGAGACAACAAGTGCCTGGCTAAGTGACAGTATCCGTGTACCAGACTGAAGCAAGCCACTAAACAGTGTGTCCAAGATTGTAGCAAGCCACTAGACAGAATATGTATGAGTGATGGGTGTAGGAGTGACTAGACAGCTCTTGAGGCAGGCACGTCCAAGGTACTAGACAACATGTCAGGCAGTCTGATCTAATCATATGATTTTTATTCCATTAGATCTAAGATTGAGGCAAACCACTACACAAAAAAATGCCTTAGGGCTGGTCAATGAGTCATAAAAACAACTTGAGTCCTCTTTTTAATGGCCAATTATCAGGGTTGTCCACAAGACCATTGGGACCGAGACGAGACCCAAGACGTCACGCTTGGAGACCGAGACGTGACTTGGAGACCGAGACGAGACCAAGACGATTGCCTAGCAGTCTGAGAAAAGACCAAGAGCTTGGGTCTTTGAGATGAGACAGAGATGGGACTCAGGAACTCTGAGATGAAGCCTAGACATCCATGAAAATGAAATTTATTGTCAGCAATTGGCGGTTTTGTTACTGTTTTAATGTAGGCCTACAGTTGAAGGTTACTTACGTTGCACTATTTTACACAATTAAATCCGGATCTTCTGCCTAACAAGCTGATGTACATTAGCAAAAACAGACTTGACTATGGGTCAACTATGGGAATACTAGCTTTCGTTGTAGGAGGTTTCACAGTGATTATTCAATAACAGGGATTGGCAACCCACTTTGCTGCCACTTGTTGCGTGATACAATTTATTGAGCCTTTGCTCATGCCACTTGTGCAGATATATATATATATATATATATATATATATATATATATATATATATATATATATATAATCTGCATATATATATATATATGTAACATACATATATGTAAATATAAAAATGGCTTAAATGAAAATGGTTTAGATTAGCTTTATTTGTAAGTCAAACTAATAGAATATAGGCATTCAGATATATGAGTTACATTTCTAAGAGTACACGTAAGAGCTGATCATAACTAATGGCTTTCCTGTAGCTCTGTTTTGGATGATAGCGTGACAATATCTCATGGATAACTGTTCATATGGATGCAACTGATATGATTTGACGATTTTGCCAAACAGTTATAAAACTAGTCCATTGATCTGAATAGATCCTATTCTGTTATTCTTTCTGACACCTATTGCAACTAAGTACGGTCCTTATAAAGGCCAGGCCATCGTGGACAGCTGTAGGGGTACCAGACCAAACCAAGGGTAAAGGAAAGTGAGGCAAGTCATCTTTCTGATGACAAAGGTCGTTAAACTGACATGCCCGCACCACTATTGTGACAGAGACGTTCAGTGGGAAGGCAAGACAAACCAGCTTCCTGTTTAATAGGCAGATAACAGATGGACCGAGTTTTCAAGTTCAACTGGCAATGTCTAGCATCTTGGTCTCTGTGAGATCATACTTATCCTGAATTTCTTAATTGTTCTTCACTTCTTTTATGCATTACCCAGGATTTCTGCCACCTGAATTCTCTTGGCGTGGCACATGATGGCACGTGTGCCATAGGTCGCCAATGGCTGTTCAATAAGTTAATGATTTTTGCTTGGTAACGGTGTTATTGTTCGTACGACTGCAGTTATTCTACACATCTTAGAGTTTGTCTGTTGGTCATGCCCGGTCTTACAAAGTAATTAGCAAATTAGTTACTTATAATAATAATACACGACAGACACACAGATAGCAGACAGACAGAGAAGCTATTAGGCCTATGACACAAAGCTGTATGGTTTTGTCTATCATAGGCCTATAATGTAAAGTCATTTAGTTATGAAATCAAATTATCGAGTTAAACAACAGAAAGTGAATAGGTCAGATGGATGTCACAGTCACTGATTTGATAATTATTATTATTATTATTATGATCATGACCATGATCATCATCATCATACCTTACCTTGTCCTAGGTTGACGTGTAGTGCTATATAATATAATCTACTAGTAGTTAGCAACTTAGTAGGCACTGGGGCACGGTGGCATATTGGATAGAGCGCTCGGCTTGTGACGCGGAGAGTACGGGTTCGAACCTCTTCCGAGACGGTCACTGTGTAGGGACCTTGAGCAAGTCCCTCACTCACAATTGCTCGGCGCCATCGGTTGATGCTAAGTCATTAGATAGTGGCGCCTAATAAATGCAGAATTAATTAATAATTAATTAGTACCAGGGCAGTCTTTCTACAAAACTGGGCTGTGATTATTGGAAGTAAGGTACCATTAAAGTTGGTCAGTTTGGTTTCAATGCTCTACTCGGTCAGCTAGCAACGTTTCTTATCACGTTTTATATGTTTTGTTAATTTTTATTTGAAAAACGTTTTTCTACCGTATTTCTTGGCTCAACATTGTTTCACCTATGGGTCGAATGCTGTTACAGAAGGTTGATGTGGTGCATTGAAAATGAGACACTAATTTGATGTGCACAGCAGCAGATGGCAGATAATTGCTAATGAATTGATTATCTTTATGATAGCACTGTGATTAACTTGTTTCCTTAGATATTCTATGCATGGTGGTATCAATGTGCAGTATGCCATTCAAACAGGCGGTAGTGGTGAAGTATATCGCCTGACAAATTCATAGAAAAATGAGCAGGGTCGAGGCCATGTGGTCGCTATAAAAGACCATGTACATTTACATTTATTGTAATTTTTTGAGCATCGAGTCTTGGGACTTACCCATGAGATCTCAACAGACAAAACGGAGACGAAATGGAGACATCCTGCCTCATGACCGAGATGAGACTGAGACATTGAGCAATTTGTCTGAGACGTTTGGTACGTCTCGAGACCGTCTCAAGATGGAGGCATTGAAACCGAGACTACATCAGTGCCAACTGTATTCATAATATCAATGTTTACTGGAATCTTTCACAATTTATCAGAATAAATTGTGTTTTTCATCAAGACTCCACAGTTTTTTCCTCTGAGACAGTGGATGGCATTGTTTATCCTGATGAAGTCGTTTAGATTTTGTGAGATGTTAATATTGAGTTTGCTATACTAAAAGGAGAAGCTGTTTAAAACATATTACCAGCTAAAGATTCTGTTTGCAGTAAGCACATGCATTATGAATATTTGTTTTCATCACTGTCTCTACTGTTCAAATCCGGGTAGTTCAAGTGAAATTGGAAGTTTGTTGTGAAACCATGTCAGGCTACTTAAAAACCAGGTTGTGCAGACTATGGTTATTGTGTTGTCCTCTGTTTGAAAGATTCTTCAATATTGTTGGCTTGATCTTTGATGACTGCCGTTGATGCAAGTGCCTAACAAGCTAAGTAAGTAAGTCAGTTATTTGCCACAATTATTGATCAGTACAGCTGTAAGAAATCAGCATTTGGTGGCAGGGTATTGGTGAAGTCTTGCAGGACTGATTGCAATAGTCACTCAGAAGCTAATCTAGCCATTTATATAGCTCCTTACAGGAAACTGTCATAACCTATCCAGCTAAATAAATCCTGATTTAGTAGTTTTTGTTTCTGTGTTGGCTTTAGTTACCTGTGTGGTTTTACTTGTGTAGTGCTTCATGGAACCGATGAAAAAAGTGCAAGTTGAAGGACATCTGATGTTTGCTGAACCTCAGGACTTGTTTGGAAATCTGGACGAGCTGTGTTACGTAAGGATCATCTTCTTGGTGCTGATCGTAGCAGAGCGGTGGTAGTGGTGGTGATGATGATGATGATGGTGATGATGATGCAGATATTGACAGTTATGATATTGGTGGTGATGATGCCAGTGATGACAATTATGACAACGATTCTAGTGATGATGGGCATGATGACTATTGTCATGATTATGCTCAGTGTCATGATTTTACCAATTATGAAAATAAGGATGATTTTTATAGTCAACCTAAAAGGACAACAGCTTAAGTAGATATTTAAAGTAGTAACTGAGAGATAGGTTTGCATTTTGATGCTGAGTTTTGCAGGGTTTGATATGTGATGAGATATTCTAAAAAATGATGCTAAATGTAAATATACACTGTTCTTTATAGCAGCCATATGGCCTTGACCCTGCTCATTTTTTCAATAAATTTTTGGGTGAGTACCTTCTCCACCGCTGCCCATTTGATTGGGCGCCACGCCATTCAAGGTCCATGCTACACTTGAGTTGAATGGCCTATAGATGAAATTGTCTGCCCTGTCTAACGTGCTGTTGCCCTTTACCCCAGATGGTGCTGAAGTGCATCCTTTATTAGGTGTTAAAAGGTCGCCCACCAATAATTATAACAATAGCATTATATAATAACTGTTCTTGACTGTTTTCTGTCTTGATTTTCCACCAGGTCAGTTACACATTTAGTCGAGACTTTGTAAACCTTCTGCTCAAGGAACAGAGGGCTAAAGATTTTGGTCGCACAGAAGTTCTCATCAAAGGACTTAAGCGGGTAAATTTGCTGTTGTCACATTTTATGAACACACTTTATTGGATGGGGGAAATTTGAATTTTGCATTTTCCCTTCAGTAATACTTTGAATATTGTTGTAGTAGAACTTAAAATTTTTTTTGTAATGGCTGATTGAATTGTGTGGTCATAGCTTTTTGAATTCATTTTTTAGTTCTGTCAGTTAACGAGAGATGGTGAAGTATATCACGACTATTGTCTCAACTATGCCAAGGCCATGACCTACTTAGAGCAACTTAGGAAAAACGAAGAATTCTGTGAATTTGAAAAGGTAACTGATGAATCATATGTTCTGGTCATCTTTAAAACTAGACGACTCAGTAAGTTGGCTCATTCTGTTCATAACAATAACAATAATAATAGTATTTGAAACCAGAACTACTGTTTTGATTTTCTGGTTAAGATCACAGTTGGTTTTAGATCACAGAACTGTTTTAGTTTGCCTTTTTGTGGTTTTGTCTCATTTTGTTTTGTTTTTGAACTCATTTTGGAAGTCCAGTAAGTTTTCCAGTTTGCAGCTTCCTTACATTTTCAATGTAAATAATCTCTTATGGTACGCAAAGCTAAAGCAGATGATTGTCAAAGTGATGATGTTGTTTTAGTGGTGTTGTCAAGACGAGCGTTGCCACCGTCTTCAGCTGAATGATCTTCTCATTTCGCCGATGCAACACTGCACCAAGGTCCCTTTGCTTCTGAACAACATCCGCAAATACACAGAAGATACGTCAGAACAGAACACGCTGACCGAATCCCTGCAGAAGCTCGAAACCTCATTACGTGAGTTCATAATTTGTCAAATAGTAAGTAAGCAAGCAAGCTGTTAACCCTTTAGTCAGCACATGACAACCACAGATTAACAAGTTATCAAAATGAAACCTAATGTGTATAGTTGCGTAGTCGGGCCAAATAGCTGTGCAAAAGGCATGGAGCCCTGTCGTGAATATTCAGTGGTTTGCAAAGAATACTCTGTGGTTATTGTAAGGTGTTATTTATTGACACAGGGGAATTACAGATTTCCAAATATGAGATCAAAGCTAAGGTTTTTAGTTTCAGTCATAACCAGACCAAATCAGAGTCTGAACTTACCTTATAGCTTATGATTAAAACAGTTTCCAAATCTGGATCTGCATCTTGTCTACACTTCTGTAATTTTCTCACAAGTCTTATGTGTATGTTTGTGTGTATGTATAATAATAAAAATAATAACAAGATGACTTATAGAGTGCCACAGTACAGCCAAGGCTGAAAAAAGGGCACTGTGCATGTGTATGTGTTATATATATATATATATATATATATATATATATATATATATATATTATATATATATATATATATTATATATATATATATTATATATATATATATTATATATATATATATTATATATATATCTGGGTATTTATGTAGCACCTTCTGGGAACTTCTTCAAGGTGCTCTCTTCTGGTGAACAATGCTTGAATAATATGAAAAGTATTGTACTTTGGAGCTTTAGTGGGTCTTATTTTATTGGCAAAACTTGTATCTGTATATATTGTTTTAGTTATCTCTGGAGAATTTCTTCTTCTTGCAGAAAATCTTGAGGCTAAGATGAGGTGGCTAAAAAATTACGAACGAGTGCAGGAGATTCAGCAGCAGATTGTGTGGAGACCAATAACCGAACTTGAACCAAGGGCTTTCATTCCAGAAGTAAGCAAAACAGCAGCTCAAAACAAGACTGACTTGTTTAAAACAGCAATTTTAAAGCTCTAGGCTAAAGTGTTTGTAATGTATGAAAATGGGCTTTTGTGTGTGTGTGTGTTTGTGTGTTTGCTTGTGTGTATGTGTGCGTGGTTGCATGTGTCCACGTGTGTCTGTTATTTTCCTGAAACATTCTATTAATTAATGGATGGTATTCTTTTGTCGGTGACTGTGGTGAATAAATTTGTTAAATACCAGTACTCACAGTTTAGGCTACGTATTTATTTTGAATTTATGTCATTACAAAGCCTAATATCAGTTGATTATATTTCTTTTAATGATCATTTTTGTTAGTTTGATACTAGAGGTTCCTTTGGTTGACACATGTGGGTTATGGCTTGCCTTGACCCATTAATTACTATGCTTATTGATTTAAGTTAGAGCCTGCACTGTCAAATGCAAATATTTTAACAGCCTACTGGCTTATTCCAGGTTTTAGTTTTTAAATGAAATTACTGCTTTTTCTTCGTTTGCATACATGTAATGTTTTGTTTAATTCCATTCATTTGCAAGCTACCTTACAGTAAGTCACTTCTGCTTAGATGAGTTAGAAAGTGATGCGGACAGTGCTTCTGAAAGGGTCTTAGCAAATGCTGTTTACTGTGTTTTGACACAGTTCATGTTTTTTTCCTGTAATCTGTATATTGTTTGGGTGATTACCCCATCCTTTTGGTGCATTCCCAGTGCATAGTGTAAAATCAACAGTTTGGTTAGGAGAGTTTGGGACTCTCAAGGCAATATATGCAGTAGTTGTCATCTGACAGTTTCAAGTCCACTGCTGATAGAAGTATTTAATTAATGAATCATTACACTTCTAGCAAATAGAGAATTGAATAATAATAAAGCAAATTAGCTAACCTTATCTGAACTTAATTTTGGTTGTTTTTGTGTCATTTGTAGTTTTTACGCTCCACTCTGAGTCGGCAGCCTTGCGAGCAATTACTGACAACATCCAATCGTCATCTGCTCTATGAAGGATCAGTTACTCTTTTAGGTTGTTGCTGATTTTCTGTTTTATATGTTGCACCATTGTCAAATGGCAAGACAGCTGTCAATGATGCGAAACAATTGTTCATCGTATAAAAAAAATCAGTTATCTTCATTGTTTGAAACATTTGTAACTCAAACTATAAATTATTGTTTCCAGAAATTTCGAAGTGTATCGACATGTACATGTTTCTTTTCGACGATATCATTCTACTAACGAGAATCAAGAAGCCTCCAAGAAAGGTTTGGCAAACTGCTTGAGAAATTCTCCAGTCTGAGAACTTTTTTGACATTAGCATTTTTACCGCAATGTTATGGCACTGAATCCTGCCATGCCATTTGCATTTGGAAAGGCTTTCATTTAGTAGTTTGCTACAGGTGTTCCATTTGAAATATCACAGTCCTAGATCCACATTGTTGAATGCTAGTATGGGTAACAAAGGTACCTAATAAATAAATATTCTAGGGCTTTGAATACAATTTAAATACAATGCAACCAGCCATTTATGCAGCGTTGTTTGAAAGCCACTCATAAGCCGTCAGATCCTTAAAGACAGATACTGTCTTTTGAGAAGGCAGTTCATTTTGTCTGTTGTCTGCTGATGCTCAGTTATTTGATCGTTCTTTACCTTGGGCTATATAGATATTATTTTCACACTGTAGCCGGTTCTTTCTGTAGAAATCGAATCCCAATCCAACAGACACAAGCCCGTACATGCAACCCAAAGTGCAGACAGATGGCGCTGTATTTGTGGTCCACCGACAGCCAATTGCACTCGACAGAGTAACTGTTCACGATGTCAGACCCGATACGGCAGGTTCGTTTATTTGCTGTATTAATGTTCTAATCTCAACTCAGACGTGTACCATTATAATTGATTAGAATCAAGAGAGTGAATATATTTGGTTTCTGTTCATTGTTCGCATATGTCCCCATAGCTGGAAGAATGGATCAGAGTTCAGAGCCTATTAATTATGTAGCATGCAGGCAGGAAAAAAGTTTAATCGGAAGCTTGAGATTTCTACAGTGCTCAGTGCGGGAGCCAGCCTATTCACAGGCGCACTGTCAAAACCAAATCGATGGGCAGGAAGGGTTTGGTTCTAGGTCATAGCCAGCTGTACAACAGACAACTGTGATTTGAAGCATACTTGGTTCAGTCTCAGTTAAGACTAATCTAATTGTTCAGCCCTTTACATTACTTTTAGTTTCTGACTTGTGGACCCTTTTCGTAGCTTTGATCAAACATAAACTTTAAATCCAGATACTGTGAGACTGTGTTAACACAGACTGGTGTGGCAGCACGGCGCTCTGAGTATGGCACTAGTGCTGTGAAGTTGAGCAGCTGAGCCTGACCAGTACCATCCTTGAATGGTACCAAACCGTTTAAGGTAAAATAAGGTAAAAATGACAAGTTAAAAATGGTGTTCCGTTCTTGGATTGCTGTGGTCATGTTCACACTTCAACTGAAAGGTCCACTGATCTTGGGAAGAAGTCAGAGTAGTCTTTAATGAGGATGAATAAACAAGTGTGTTGTTCTTTTTTATACCATTTTACAAAATGTATTCATGTTAACAGTTTTCTTATTAGGTTAGTGTTGTAGCTAAAAAGATTATTATGTTAGTATTATAGCAAAAAAGATTATTATCTTTAAACGTTAGCAAAATTAAATTCTGCTGAATGTCACTCAGATTCATCAAGTTTGTCTTTGGTCAGTCAGATAGTTCTAAGTAAGAAGCATCAGTAAAAGTTGCAAAGACCAAAGTTTTCTGATCAGATTATTTTCTTTCTCAGGGGTTTTGCTAGATTACGTCGAGTGCAGCAGCGAAGTGGTTCAGTTGTCTCCAGACAGCGATGGCAACAGTGACTGGTGTCTGCCACACTTCGTCGACGATGTCTGTCCTCAGCGATCAAACCTTCTCTTCAGTTGTGTTTCTTCCACAAACGGACTCAAAAATGCATTCGTTCTCGTTCAGTTCAACCAGTTCCAGCAGATTATTGCAGTCTACACGCTTGAAGCTCCAAATGAAGCAACAAAGGTTTGGCTGTAGTTGATCACCACCGTTTAGTGACACCAGAGATAAAGAAATGTCTGATTACATTGTCTTTCTGTCTGTCAGGCTGAAGTCATGCAGAGATGGAGAGAGAGGTACACTATAGGCTAACGTAGGTACAACATACATACACTTGCTGTAGGCTACAATAACCATCTGTATCAACAGAGTACAGGTGCAGGGATGGTCGCTTGCTGTCTGATTCGGGAAGTCATTTAAGTCTTCCAGACTCAAAGTCTTGTTTTCTTGGTGACGTGTTCTCGATGTCACTTAGTCTTGTGCTCTGGTATAATACCAAGTCTTACAAGGTGAGTTTGTGCATTTGTAACAACATGCATGATATACCAGGATAAAAATTTCTTATATGGAGAATAAACAATTGGGGTCAATTTCTTGGACATTTGAAGGAGGCAGGTGATTTAACGATGCTGGCCAAGGATGAGAAGCGGAATAATAGCCCAGTACAAAGCATGTTCAGCCTCTGAATCAACGTATGCTGCGCAGCATGACATCTGTCTTTCATTTGTTATTGCAGGCAGTGTGGTTAAGTCGATTGCACGAAGCACAGGAAAAGTACAAAGAGGCATGCAAGAAGCTCTACAGTGCCAGTCAACCTGTGAACCCCATTATCATGCCAACGACGTTCGAAGAACTGCAGGGCAAATTAACACATCCTGAATCCGCAAAGTCACCGCCAACTCAGAGAACTTTGGGTGCAAGCACTGAAGCAGGAAGCAAACTAGTAATACCCCCTTTTTCTGTATTTATTTAGTAAAATATTTGTTAGTGAAAATTACACGACATTTGAGATGTTAAAAAAGAGTCCAGTAATATCTCATTTCTTAATCTTTGTTACCAGGGATGACTTTAACAGTGTTGCTGTTTGAACAAATTTAACTTGAAAGAGGCTGACAGTGAAGTGAAATAGTCTGTCATTATTGAGCAAGTATATGTCAGAAACTCCTCAGACTGTAGTTTGCTTAAACATTGACATTCAAACTTCATTTGGTCAAGAGTGTTTAGTTGACTGATTTCAGGGTGTTCGATCAAATGATAATTTGAATCTGATATGTGCATAATTCTCATGTCAGTTGCAAATAAAGGCCATTTGCTTGCTTGCTTAATTACTTCAATGTAGCAAGCAGTCAGTCTTTTATTTTCTATTTCACTGTCTGCTTGTCTGATGGGCTTCGAAAATCGGTGCTAATATTTACAGATTCAGTTACACTAATCCAAGTTCATTAGTCATCATATTAGACTACAGTAGAGATCTTGTCCTGTAGTAGTCTACACTGCAATTCATTCCATCGTTTTTGTTATTAATCAGATAGTATTATTAATTAGACACTATTAATCAGATGTTATTAAAAATCAGATATTGTTATTATTAAGATATTATTAATAATCAAATATTTAGATTGCACTGATTTATCTGGGAAAAGTTCAGTTGCAACAAATATTCAGAAAACATTGAAGCTGTATAATCCAGCTACCGACATGCCTCACGAATACCTATGCGCACCATACTATACACTACGCACTGTAGAAATCAGTGGTTTACATTACATTAAACTGCATTAAAATGCTACATTGTGTTTCATCGTACGATGTTCATTATATTGTTTGTGCAGGACGAGCTGCACTCAAGAAGAATCCGCAGTTCGTCATCAGATGCAGCTGTCACTGTTGACAACAGTGAAGTTCCTCCGAGACGCATCTCTGACCCCATCTACCACACGAGCGACCGAGAGTTTGTTGAAGTTCTTGGCACCAAACAACAAACCACAAAACCACTACCACCAGAAAAAACCGAGATTCAGGTCATAATGGAACCAAGTCCAAAGACGTTTACAACCTTAAAGACATCCTCTGTGGAAGAACTGCATCCAGTCTTACCTCAAGAGGTCAGTCGGCTGATCATGTTTGTCCTGATGCTTTCCTAATTTCATACGTGCATTTCTTACGTAATTTCACATTGGTAGACCAATTACTCCTTGTTTTACCTGAAGAAGGCATCATTGTGCTTTCTCTCCAACAGGTTGTGATTTTTGAATGCAATTTTGACTTGAAGCAACCATCGACTGATGCCTTGGCACTATAGGTCTTTAGATTAGGTTAGGGTAGTTCCAAATAGTACTGGCTAGTTTATACCTGAGGTATTTTCTTTAGCTTTTCTTCGTGGTATATTTGTAGCTGTTTTAACTGCTACCGGAATGCTTTAAAATCAGTTAGGGTGTCCTCTCTTGCAAAGCAAGTACTTGTCCTCACGAAGAAGATAATTCCTGTTGACTGCTCCACTGTCATATTAAACTTGTTTCCATGTAATACTGTTTTAATGTTTGCTATTTCTGACTTAAATTCTTTGAATTTTATTATTTCTGTCTCTTTGGTGCTAACTTAAATAACAACAAGGATCTTGATTTCTTACAGCGTTCTTCTCATTCTTTATTGTTTAGCAGATAAGCCAAGTTGTGCAGCACGGCGTTTTTCTGATCGAACAGTTTGACTGTATGTCACCCGTTTTGCAACGTCATTGCCAGTCGTCGCTTAGAGATAAACGCAAGAGTGTGCTCAAATCTATCCATGAAAAGTCGCAATCAATTGACACGTGGTAAACTCCGCTTTTCAAAGGTCACTCACATATCCAACAGATTTTTACTGATTGGTAGCGTTGCTGTTAAAGCATTCTTTCTGATGGCTCAAGAAATCTTGCGGCTTGGTTTATATTTCTGCAAATGTTTACTTTCTTACAGAGTTTTATATTTTGACAGACACAGAAAATAACAGGTAATTATATGCATCAATAAGAAATTTAATTAAACAGATCTGAATTCACTTTTTCTTCACAACCAACAAAAATAATTTTATGATGGGCAATTATTGTAAAGTTTATTAACATTATGACTTACTTTTTATTTACGGATGACCCTTTTCCTGAATGTTTTAGCATTTCTTGATTACCATTGTTTAAATGAGCTTTTGTGCCCTACCAGTGTGGCCTCTTAAATGTGTCATAACGGGTCAAACGTTGGCTTCAGAAAGGGTGTCTTGCCCAGGAATTCAGCTTCAGGATCTGGACGTGTGAAGAGTTAGGAAGCTGAAGAAAGGATATTACAAACTCTGGCGACCATAAGAATGGCCTAGCAACTTAGTGAGAACGCTTCAGAGGCAAACCACCTCTAAACCCAGATTTGGATACCAGTGCATGAACCAAAATGGCCAATCTGTTGTCAGGCTATGCAATCCATAGAAAAAGGCTACCCAGTTGTTGAATAGCTGCTATTATGTTTGCAGTTTCTACAAAGATGCTACCTATGTTTGGCTGTTTAACGGTTAGTTGTCAGTAACCCCCAATACAGATGTAAATAATGTCCAGTTACCAACCATGTGAGAGACGAGTTGTTTAATTGTTGTTTTTGAGTTTGATCTTTAGTTGAAAGAGATTGTACAACCCAAGGGCTGCCTGTGAGGGCTATGGTCTGAACAGTGATTGCAGCACTTTGAAAAAGGTGCTGGTCGATGGACTTCAAGAACCACTGACCTACGCTGACTTTTTCACATACCACTTTCCTGCTATACTGCATTACTGTTCTTTTACTACATTTCTATCATATCAGTATTAGAATTGGCATCTTTTGCCATCTCTGGGACCTCCGCTTGGAGTTCAGTGAGGATCTTGAAAGCGTGCTGCTTGCAGCTGCTAGGTTTGTTGTTGGGATTTCAAAATTTAGCCAAACGTCACGTTACATTACATTTGTGATGTCTTCATTTTCTGCCTGTTTCACAGTGCACCAGAGTTGAGATCATGATGTGGGTTGTGTTATGCCAGTCGTGGGATGTACCTGCCTAACTTGTGGGAGCTTTGCCCCGTTTGAGTTGGATGGCCACAAATCCCTTTGCTCCACTACTTGAACTTGCTGTTCTTTCTGCACACTACTGAACAATGCAATGTCGTGCCTTCTTAGTGGTTTGACCATCTACCTTCAATGATCTTCCTCTTGATCTGCATCTTCTTCTGGCTAGGATTACGACATGCAACCTCCACCAACCCTTGAAAGCTGTTCTCTTTCACCGGGACTGGGCTTGGAGAGCCTTTGAGTCAATGTCCTAAAAGGTGCTATATAAATGCTCTGAATGAAAGAGTGCATTGCAGAATTTTACCGGCTACAGTGTTTCAAAGGGTGATGGTTTTAAATGTTCTATAAAATAGACCAGTTGAGTTTTTGCATCAGTTTTGCACCATATAATATTATGCAACCAAAGATACAGCGATGCTCAAAATCAGATGCCCGTGATAACTGTATACAATTCAGAGTACCTGCAGTCTTCTCAACCGTCTGCTATGACTAACCCTCAAACGTTTTTCAGTCTATGTCACGTCATACAACCTGTTACTTCTCGGAAAAAGTTAACTTGGGTAAATTTTACTAAGTGTATATTTGACTGCCATTTTCAAACATTTGTTCTAAAATTATATTTTGAGTAATAGTCATGGCTAGTTGACCCTGTGTTTTACACTGCTCTTTGGCAATTGCCAGGTAGCTGGCACCCAAATAAAACTTAAACATGGCCCCAAAATTTTGAAATTCATGCATATTTGGCATTACTACGAATGATGTGAAAAACATAAAAGTGCTGTCAAATGTTTTTCGGAAACGTAAGTTACTTATTTAAAACAGGGACTACCAGCAGAGAACTTTGTCTGTCAAACTTCATGCATGGGACCAAATCAAGGAGGTGTTATCTTTTGTGTTATCAGCATTTACTAAACCTTAGCACGGTCAAATCATTTGCATCATGTGGCACTATATAAATGTCCACCCACATAACAATACAAACCTGATTAAGAATGCACCTGATACAATCTGCCTATGAGACTAAGGATTTAATGTGCTTTTCTCAGGCCAAAATGTTATTGCTTAGATGCCTGCTTCTTGTGCACCAGTGCTAGGTTTCAATAGCAACAAACACAACAAAACTAAGAGACAGACTGGTATTTCACTGATCAGTGTCACTTAGTTTTGTTGTTATTTTTCATTACTTTATCTGTCTGTGTGTTTATACTGCAAACACTCTTCAGTTTGACTGCTATTTTCAACCTATTAAATACTGAATGTATTTATATTGCAATGGAGATGATATACTTTCTCAAAATACTGTTTTTTTGTGAATATATTAAATGCTTGTTTTGAAACCTAAATCAAGAGTAATGCCACAAAAGCTTGGTTTGTCTCTTTAATGCAAGTTAAGAAATAGCAGCTATAATACCACCGCCACAGACCTCTGACCAATTCATGATACAGGTGGCTGTAAAATTGTAAATGTAAACTCAATATTTCTACAGTGCGCAAAGAAAATCAGGCCGCAGGAACCAGCTTATTCATAGGCGTCAATTAAAACAAAATCAAGAGGCAAGTAAGGTCAGATTTGGTTCCAGGTCAAGAAGATCTAGGGGTCAGGCAGATGGACAGCTAGTGGACGGTGTTTATCAATGGAGCAGAATGTTAGATAAGGGGAAGAAGTTAGAATCAAGCTAGGCTTTGCGGAGGGGTTTTCATTCTTGAGTGAGAGACCTGCATAGAGATTGCAAAGGGTGGTTTGGCAAGGCAGTAGGGATGGGTCAGGTAATTGTCGTAATTCTCTTGGGAGGTTATTCCAAAGGGGTGGAGCGATGTCCAAATTTCTTTAATGAGGTGACCAGAGAGGTGAAGTAGTACTGGGGCAAGTGAGGAGTTGGTTGAACGGAGTGGTTGGGTTGCAAATAACTGGCAAAGATAAGCGGTTTGGGAGGACTGAAATGTGTCATAGGTATTAATGATAGGACTCTGTACTCTGTTCCTCCAGGTATTCTAAGCCAGTGAAGTGATTTGAGGACAGGAGTGATGTGATGGTTTGTGGGCTTTGGTAACAGCACAAGCTATGTACTACCCTGACCCAACTGTTTGTCTGACCAAACTAACTGCTACTGCATCAGCCATTCACGAGTAAGCCCACACAGAGTGTAAATCCCATCAACTGAAATTAACAATTTATTGTCAAGCTACGTAATTTACTAAAAGGTTTCCTGCTGTTGGACTGCTGCTGTGGGTTACCCAAGACTGTTGTATGTTGAAGATGTGGCGACAATGACAATATTCCTGTACGGCTTCATGTCTTACATATGGGCCCAGATGAAGCCCATATGGAAGCATCATCCAAATCTCACCACATCTTCAGCATACGATGTTGCAGTTGGGGTTGGATGTCAAGATCATGCCTCTGAGCACTACGACTTATCAGTGCATCTGATAAATGAGTGATTAATTAACCATAGTACCATGGTCTTCACCGTTTATTTTCCAATTTCTTTAAAGCAACAAATAGCACATTTTGTGGAACGTATTCATTTGGCCACTGATTGTTATCATATATTACTGCAACGTAAAGTCACAGCAAGACAAATGATTTAAATATGTCAATTCTCTCGCACGCTTTTGAAAGCTCCTAAAGAAACTTCGCAAATATCCAAACAATGATTTGCCCAATCATATTTTGGCTCTATTGTTTAAAAATGGACTTCAGACTAGTAAGGCCAACCGTGATAGTGCACTGCATTTAACTGAACTTAAAAATGTTCGTAGTACAAAACAGTAAGTTTACAGCACAAACAAACATAAATAAAACTATGCTGTTAGAAACAAAATGTCATGTAACCTAGATGGCAGACTGAAATACAAAGAAAACGTGTCAGCAGCACTGTAACCAATCCAGGGCACAATTTAAAAAAGCTAACTGAAGTAGGCCACTGTACATTTCCATGATACATGTCAATTTTCCTTTATAGAAATTACACACAATATACAAAACATTCATTCAGCAATTACCAATTTCAAGCCATGAATTCTTTAATATGAAAGAAAATTAAAAATTTTTTTACATGTTTAGTTACAATAAAAACAAATTTCATGCATTTTACATCTGAAACTCTTTACAAAGAACTTGGTCAATAGATTACATTAGAAAGCAATTATGTTTTAATTTTTACTTGCTAAAAAATTTTAATTTGAGCAGAAAGACAGAGTTTTCAAATTATGTCTGAAACAATTACCAGTACCTAATAAAGTAATAATTTTTTACCCTATAGTGTTAAGAATCCATGGGCAATAATTAATAATTATTTTTAATTGGTCAAAAACAGTTTCACTTTGTTACAGTCAGTTTTTAATATGAATTTCCATCTCTCTACTACTAAAATTTCAGCTGGTTAACAACAAAGTTCTGTTTTGGTATGACAAGCTTTTAAGCGGTAACTTCAGTCTTCAGTATGCAGCCCAGGCTACGTTAGTACGGTGTTAGACGAAAACAGGATGTCTGCATTTATGATAGGGTCTCCCCTTTGGTCACCTGTACAACCAAAAAATAATAGTTAATGAACTATACAATACATCTGAGTTACTAAACCACGCAACTGAATTAAAAATACATCAAATTAATAATTCGTGCCTCTGATTTAATGCTATATAAATCAATCCAACAAAAACAGTAAAAATGGCTCTGCACAAGACAAGAAGAAAGCTAAGGCAATCCTGGTCTGCAAAAGTAAAATTCATTTGCAACCTCATTGTTCTGCTGAACAAGGACCTAACCATAGTGGACCATGTTAACTTCCCCTGTAGGTCCTGCTTCTATCAGCAATGTTATATCCAGGACATGTGGTTAAATTTATCCTCTGATGTTGCCATGACCATTATGACAGTAGAGGTCTACGAACGCCGCAGTGAGGGACGACAAAAGAAGAGATGGGGAGACATGATTCAGCAAGACCTAAAGCTTCTCAGACTGAAGAAAGAAGACAGTGGAGACAGAAACAAAAGGAAAAGAAGGATTCATGTGGCTGACCCCTCCCTAGGAGGGATTAATTCCAGCCAGAAGGAAGAAGTTGCCGTGACCATGGTCCAGTCCACAGTGAAGCACTTGTAATGCTCCAAAACATCTCTTGAAGAATTTTAAGACTCTGGATATGCAAGCTACAATCCATCCTCAACTGCATATCATTAAGTCCTGTAGCTGGGATTGGTCCAGAACTAACAAGATAGGCTCTAAATCCTTTTTGGACTAAAACATTTGTGATGAATCTATTTCAGTCTGAAGTTGTCAACTCACCCTAGCCTCGATGTATTCCACTCTCCTTTCAAGCGTTGTCAATTTCTCATTTAGCGTAGCCAATTTTGAGCGACAAGACATGTCTGACAACAAGACAACGTTTACAAGATCAAAACAACAGTCGCATATACAAGATCAACATTTACAAGCTCAGGTTACAAGATAAAAAATTATCCCAGGCAATACCCAAGTTGAAATTCATTTTACAATCATGTAACTCATCCTCTGACAGCTGTTTTTGATGAGCCTATAGCTGGAGACAAGTTAAAACCAATGTCAAAATGCAAGGCCAACTGAGGGCCCAATGAAGACAGGTTGCCTATTTGCTGGCTGTTTCAGACAAAACAGCCTTCAACTTCAGGACCATCTCTCAGGACTATACTTTTCAAAGACAGGCATGTATCATGTGTGATTGGCTTACTTCATCTTACAACAATCCACATTTCATATTTCATTTTGTTTAAGGATTTGACGAGTACTTTGCAACTATAATTATTTGTTGTGTTATATATCAAAATTTAAGTCCTTATGTAGAGTTTCGTTGTCTAAGAATTTTGATTTTCAATTTTATTATGAGGCCCTGCAACAAAAACTTAATCTACTATGACCCTTGGCACTTTCATCTGAAGTCGTGTGCATTGATTATTATGCAAAGAACCAAGTAATGTAAATATCTGCCCTAACCAGTTTTCTTATGAAGATTTTATGCCTAAGAGGCATACAAATATGCTCACATTTATTGTTCTTGTAAATCTTTTTAGCACAAATCTTCCTGACCCCTAGGCACAGCCAACTGGGTTGCATCATAGTTATGATAAATTTTAACCCACGATTTCACAAAAGTAGTCATGAAGAGACCTACATCTTTAAAAATTGTAACTTTTTACTATTTGTGATAAAAACGTGCAGTTTCCACCTAATTATCGAGCAATTCCAGCCCAATCCACTGCATTATCAAACTCAGTATTTACTTCTTCCAACTTCTGTTAGGGTTTTCTCAAACACGGTCACACAAGCTGTTATCATAATGCAACGCAACAACTGAAGGTTGCTTAAAGTGAAATCATACTTGAAACCTGTAATTGGAGAATCCCAGTTCAAATCTGATGCATCACAGAACCCAACAACTTTAAGCCAGTGCACGGCTATGGCAAAAAATGCAGAATTGTGGACTCTAAACAGCGGGTTAGATACAGCCCTTGAAAAGACAGTGTCCCAATGTCTGGTAAATGACCCATGTTTACAAGCCTTTAACTGCAACTGTATCGCTTATTTTTCTTTGTAGTTTCTTCCAACTATTATTATTTCTAGCTTGTTTTTGGGGCTTTCTTGATGTTAAACTCAATAACAATATTTGATTTTTGTCAGCGATTTCACTGGTCACATGTCACGACGGTCGTTTGTGAACTGTAAATGTACTTAAATGGTTTTGGAACTACAGCCAAATTCTGTTGTGCAAAATAATAGGTATTTAATAGGGTTTGTCAGAACATCTTCATTTTGGTCGGTGAGCATCTAAATGGACAGCATACTTCAACACTTAACTCAGTTTCGAAAAACATTTCTATTTAGCAAGTTTCGGAACTCACCTTTCCCATTCAAACGGGCAACGCGGGTCAAGGATCTCATCCGATAAATTCACTGAAAAATGAGAAGGGTCGAGGCCATACGGTCGCTATATAAAAATATGTAAATTTACACTTTAATTATGGTTTCAGGTATTACAGCACCTCACCACGAAAGGCAAAAGCATTTCATAATAGGATGACTTACCGAAAGAATTGAGGAAGTCTGTGATTTTCTTAATGCTGCACGTCATTAGCTCTATATATTCCCTGTTGGCCCAGTCCTGCTGAATTTGACGCTGAATCTGCGACATCTGCTGTTGGCCCTGGTCTTTTCCGTGCGCCATTTTACAATAAACTACACTTCGAAGCAAGAGATCTTCCCTAATAAACTATGAAAATTCACCGAGTTAATTTTAAGAAGGGAAATATAGAGTATGTGTATCTTCTATATTTAGAATCCTTGTTCTTGCTTAATTCTATCCTTAAAGGTTGTGTCTAAAACATGGAAATAACTCGTAATCGTAAACGATATTTCTAAAGCGCCTAAATATTCAAATCGCCGGATCCAGCTTATTTATAGGCGATCTGTCAAAACAAAATCGATAGGCAGGAAGGAACAGATTCGGTTCCAGTTGAAGCTCCAAAGCTCAGGCAGGCAGACAGCTTGACGGCTACGGTGGGTGGTATTTAGAATTGGATAGGGAGGATAGATAAGCGAAAGAGGAATCAGGATAGGATGTCTATTTTTATTAGTTGACATTAACATTGTGCACAGTGAATAACTCTTGTTTATAATGCAACTGAGCATATTGATTACACACTTAATCAATGAAACTTATGGAAAATCTATGCTGTCACATTGTTTGATTAAGTTTATTGCTTATCTAAGCTTAAAAGGCCTCTTCCAACTTGTTTACCCGCCGTAGCGTGACTCCTGGTTTCTCTGATCTTTCGGATTTCGACCAAGCTTCTTCAACGGTTTATGATTTTTGACTGCGATTTTGACCATCGACTGACACCTTGGGCAGTATTATAACGGCGCTATAGAAGTAGTTAGCTTAGATTAGATATCTCAGAGATTTGAATATCGGGTTAGCCATGGGCGTCGGAACCTATGTTTGAAAAGCGGCACGGCAAGAATAGGGTTTTGCCGTTCCACTTTTCAGTTGAAATTGTAGAAATATTTCGGGTAATACCCGAATACTGTATGACTCACATACTGAACGTTGAGACTACTCACTGGTCAGCTTACGCTATAAATCCTGAAAAGTAATTAAGTAGAGAGTTTGTTTGGCAGAGAGGCTAACCCGCTCTGCATCTTAGCTGTCGGCGTAAATATTGAACTTCTGTGCAGTTGTAGGAAATAGCTGTCCCGTCAGCAGAACTATGGCATTAAGTAGCGATTAGCGGCGGATGCAGATGGGGAGCTGAACGGATCTTAGCCCTGGAAACGTTTAGGACTAATAGTTTTCCTAATATCTCATTAATCTTACATCCCAGACGCCAATGACTGTGTGCCCCTTTAAATATAGGTCTTGGACTATCATCTGATGGCAAAAAATCGCAAACTTTTTTCGACGGAATTTTTCCATCTTAGGTTCTCACAGATGATATAGCAGCTGCGATCTCCGTTGCTCTTGTCCAATCTAGACTTGATTATGCCAATTCTATCCTTTTCCATACCGTCTTATATCAGAAAATTACAGCGCGTACAGAACTTGGCAGCACACTGTCCATCCTAACTGCAACCTTTCATCTGCTGATATTTTCTTTCACAACTTCACTGGCTCCCGGTTTCAAGACGCATTAATTTTAAATTAACTACAATCACCTACCAACTTCTCCATAACCAGCAACCTGCCTACTATCTCCGATCTTTAATTGATTTTCATGTTCCTGTTCGTAACACACGATCTAGTGACCCTCTAAAGATCGGACAACTTTATTTGGGCAGAGTTCTTGAGGAACTTGCTTTCTGTTCGGCCTCGCCCATGATTTGGAACAACTTGCGGCAACTTGAAGCCTTCTATTTTGCCAACTCACCTATCACCTAGTCTTCCCTCTTTTGCTCCTGCCTAACTCCCTCTGAGCGACTGACCGTGCATCTGATTCAAATTATTTTTGATGTCTGGCACGTTAATCTCTTAATATTCATTCATTCATTCATTCATTCATTCATTCATTCATTCATTCATTTTGAAGTCATTTTTTGGCACACCGATTTCGAGCTTTGGAAATCAACGTTACACATGGTGCACGATAGGCCTTTGCTACGAATATAATCTCGAAAGTCGGACTGTAAAGTTGACGATTACCTGCACCCGGATGGCAACCGAAGTCCTATGCAAGACTACGTCTGGATCTGATGTTTATATCCAAAGAAATCCGCCGAAATGCCTCATTCCACACTTTTCGTGCAATCTTTGCCAAAGGCAAGTTTATGTTTATGGACATTTTTTAATTACACCATCGCCGCCTCGCGAATACGATTGAATCAATTCTAACTGCAAAATACGGTTTTCGCTTAAACATGTCTGCCTCAAGCGAATGCATGTTTGCATTTCTTGTAATAGTGGAATTAACTCAGAGGCGCTTTTGTGAGGTACTAAAAGGCGCTATATCAAGTGTATTGATACATGCGTACAAACATCTGATAATATGAAGCTATAACATCAACGATGACCACTTCATACCCATGGCCCTGGTGAGTGTATAACTTCAGTGGTAAATACTTACCTGGCAATGTGGCATATTGGTAAACCGTTTGCTTTTCACCTCTGCATCCGGGATTTGAATTCTTAATGTGTTTACTCTCAAGCCAAATGATCCTTCATGCATTTGTTGGAAGAGGTCTATAATAAATGTGCATTTACCTTACCTTACCTAATTTTACCTTTACCATACCAGCTGAAAGCCCATCAAAAGATAGCATTCTTTGGACTGCTAACTTAATGTGGTTCAGTGCTGTTGTGAAGTACTTTAATGGAACTATACAAGTTTTCAGACACAGACACACACACACACACACACACACACACACACACACACACACACACACACACACACACACACACACACACACACACACGAGTTCAACACACTGAAAGGTTAACAAATGGTGCTACATTAATGCTCGGTTATGTATAAAATGTTAAAGTGAAGTGAGGTGAGAAAGTGTAAGTATACAAGGTATTGTAAAGGCAAGAGTCAAGGTAACAGTGGAAGACACCAGTGCATAAACTAGTCTCTCTGACGCAGCTGTTGCATGTGTGGTGCTCAGAAAAATCAGATTTACATTACAGTACATTATATTGGGGCCTACATTACATGTAACTGTGTCTTTCTCTTCCTTATTACAGACGACCACTGTCATTTCCAACCAGTGAATGGAAGTCCATAAAAGCAGCTGAGGTCATTAACATAACTTATATTAATGATGGGTCTTTCTTGAGTGGCCTAATTCAGCAGTGTTTTCTGAACCACAGCAGGCTACCTTTATTTAGGTCCAATCACACTTGTGGGCAGGAGGCCATCTCGATTCTTACCTGCTATAAATAAGTATACATGTAGTTTTATATCTTCTTATAGGCCTATATACAAACATCCATATATGCCTGAATATTTATTTAGCATGATTTTAGGACCTATATAAGTAAAAAGATACATTGATCATGTGCTGCACATAAATGACTGACTGACTGAATGAATGACATCTTTTGTTAACTTACTTTTTCTTTCTGAGTGAAAGCAAGGTGGGCTTTCAACCTGTTCGCCTTCCTACGCAGTTTCAGGTTTCTTACCAATTAAAACCAAAACAGATATTTAAAGGAACTTTTTTAAATAGCTCATAAAAGCCATAACTACATTTCAAAACTTACTAGAGTCTTAGTAACATACAAAATACTGTAATGTAACATTTAAGCAGAATGTCTGAGATATTAAAAGGTGCTAAAATAATGTTCAGATATATACATACATACACCATACAAACGTTCCGCCACCTAGCTAATGCAACTGAATCTGTTGCAAAAGGTGCTGGTCTACAAAGTAGGTTAAATGACTGCCAGACCTACACAGTATACAGGAAGACACACAGACAGACAGACAGACAGACAGACAGACAGACAGACACACAGAAACCTATATCTTGTGCATGGGGTGGCCAGCCAAGAACTTCCAAGGGGGCACAATAATCTTCATTTCATGGCAAATTTTGTTAGCTTTTCAAGATGTAAAATGGTCCATAATTTTTTTGGGTGCACCACAAGGGGTTTAAGCCAGAAAGTTGTATCAATTGTTTTTTTGTGAAATATGAGTTTTGACAGAAACTAGATTGACTGACGTTAAAGAAGCTGGTGACAGAAGACCGTAGCTATATGGCTTCATTAAGGACTAGTTGGTGCGAAGATACACCACAAATTATGGGTCACATTTATGCCATAAAGATGTAAAACTATGGATACGGTGTGTATTATTTCATTTGCAACTAGCAGTCCTGCCAGATGGTTGCATCTTGAAGATACTTCCATGTAGCAAAACAATTATTGCCAAATTTGCTGATCGATTCATGCCAAATTGCTGCATGCCTAAGATAGGGGCCTAAGTCTCTTGCTAAAAGGGCGCATCTTGTCAAATTTTTACAAATTTCACCTAATTATCACATTATGTGTAAACAATACAATACATGCCTAAATGTATTTTGAAGAGGACTGCCATTATTCAGCATTTTGCTAGAAATAATTTTCATTGTTTAAGATAAGAATGGTTAATGCAAATTTTTCCACTAAAATTTTATGTTTCTTTGTTTTTCTTAAAATTATGTAAAACTTAGATTTGATGTTTAAACCCCTCAACCAGCCACCTTGGACGATCAAGGGTTCTCTTTTACGGTGCACAGTTCTTTGGCCTTCCAAGCAGAGCAGCCACTGTTAGAATTACGATAACCCATCTTCTTATGAAATGAACTGGTTTGGCGTTGGCTGTACTTACTTTTGTTTTTCCTGCTTTCTTTCACAGTCGAGCATTTCCTTCAGTCACAAAGCCGACTTGTACTTTCTCGTCTCTTAGCAAAAACGTTCAACAGTCCAGTTAAGGTGTGAGGTTCTTAAAAGGCATTACCAGCCAGAAACATACATACATGCACAAATACATACATACATACATACATATATGCGTACAGACAGATAGACAGACATAAACTCACACACACAAACATACGTATATACACTCACACACACACATACATATATTCATACATGCATACATAATAAGGTAACTTCTTCGTACACCTGTACAGAAATTCTTCAGAAGTGTGGTCCCGTAAAGAATCATCTGGCTGAGGCAAAAACAAGACCACAGCAATCCAGTGACAGGATACCTGTTTTTAACCCCTAACACAAGATGGCGTTAAACAATGGTTACTACTTTAATTGCCAGCATAGCAGCCTGAAACAGATAAGATAATGTTGATGTCTGTGGCCCTGGTAATCAGTAAGCACTGGACAAACATGTAGGGGTTGGCATGGTTCCCAACCGGATTACCACATCTGAGAAGAGGATTCAAATCCCAGGCCTGTCACATAAAATTGACCTGGATCACACTGTCATACTGTGCATAACCTCGGAAGTCACTGTCTTCACCATGGCTTTCTCCCTAAATACAATACACTCTACTCCAAACGTACGAAAACCTATAAGAAATCATTTTGGAAATGAATGTCATGTAATTTAAGATAATGCAGCTTACTTGTGTGCTTATACAGCTCGATTTTACAAAACTCGCCAGTGATGCTAAGAAATGAATAAAGGAGTCTTGCCCTTTTTAATCTGTTCACATTGGTCTGCTTCTCGTTTTCTATCTGCACAACCTACAAAGCACAATATGATAAAATATGTAAACTGATTTAACAAAAGGCTCTTTATAAATGCTTCCATTTTACCAACTGGTGATGTAATCAAAAACTATAAACCTGGGTGATAAGACACAAAACATGTTTAAACGGACGGAAACTATAATTGCTTAAAGATGAATCAAAACTACTAAATGATTCAATTGCATTCGCTAGGTGGCAGCACCTTTTTGACCGTGCCCATTAGCTCGATTTTTGGCATTCCGTTACACCCCTTTTTCTTGGTGATTCAGTCTGTCTGTCAGTTTCTGTCTCTTTTACTCCATATGCTGTCACTTTCTGTCCGTCTACTGTCTGTATGACTCACTGTATCTCTTCTTGTCTGCCTGTGTCAGTTTTTCGTCTGTCTACGTCTGTCTGTTATCTATCTTTTTATGTCTCCTGTGTGCCAGTCTTTATCTGTCTTCTGTAACTGTCTGTATCTCTGTGTGTGTGTGTCTTCTGCCTGTTGTGGCTTGTCTATATCTGTTTATTTCTATCTTCTGTATGTGTGCATTTCTCTGTATGCCTATCTGTAATTGTGTCCATTTCCTGTATGTGAGTTTGTTTGTTTGCCTCTCTCTATCTGTATGTCTGTCTGTATCAGTGTGTCATCTTCTGCATGTGTCTGTATGGATGTAAGAATCCGTCTGTCTGTCTTCTGTATGCTTGTGTCAGTCTGTACTGCTGTTTGAATCAGTACCGGTATGTTTGTTTATATGTCTGTTTTCTGTATGTGTATCTGTAAGCCTATTTGTCTCTGTGTTGTCTTCTGTATGTGTCTGTACACATGTAATCTGTATGCCTGTCTTCTGTATATGCTTGTGTCTGTCTGTATTCCTGTCTGTCCCTAAGTCTGTCTTGTACAGTGATCACTGGGTGGGGGACTCTGCTTGTAAATGGACTTGTTGAAATAATTCTCGCTGAAAGTGAAACCTGACTTCTGAGCAATAATGGAAGTATTTATGAAAATTAGAATAACATTTTAAAATCAATAAAATGAATAAAATATAACTTATCATATTACAGAAAAACTGGCAACATTTTGCAGAAGTGGAAACAGTGGTGCTGAGATGAAAGCAGATACTCTGAAAACTGAAACTGCAACTTGCCCTCAGACCGAGCATAGAACGTGAAACAACTTCATCTTGCCAAAGTTTCCGCAATGTTTCCTCCTCTGAGATTCCTAATGACAGAATTAAGCGCAGATATTTACAAGTAATGCAATCAATGTAAAGCATTAATGCAATGAAACTGATGTAAAGGAATGTAATATAAATAATGTTATGTAATTAATGCAATTTAACTGATGTGATGTAATTAAGGTAATGTAGATAAGAGTAGGCAATTAAAATAATGTAATTGTAATGTAATTAATGTAATGTAATGCAATTAATGTAATCTAGTGTAATCATTGTAATGTCATGCAACTAGACAGTCTTAGTCTGAAGTGTCTATCAGAGATTTACAACATCATAGGCATCCTCCTCCTCCTTCTCCTACTCTTCCTTCTCCTCCTTGTCCTCCTCCTCCTCATTATTGCTATGCCAACATCTCAACATAAACATCAACATGTTACTGTTGTCCAAGTGTTGTATGGTGTCAAATGTTGGCAACCTGTTCTTTCTTAGTCCTTTAACATTTTATCAGCCGAATTCCATAATGGTGGTTCCCTGGTGGCTATTTTCCCCCATGTTTTACTACTGGGTCTTGTTTTCCTTTTTTTCTCAGCTTCTCCTACATCCTTTTCTCCTGTGACTCTTTTGCATAAGTTTTCTCACTTTTCATCCTTTGATCATCTTTTGCTTCCTTTAACAGCCTATATCAAAAGTACGTATGTATCAGAGCATTTATATAGCACCTTTTAAAACAAGTTTCATGATAACCTTTTTACTTTACAATTTCTGTGGCCAGTTCTTGCTAAGATCAGTTTGGAGGCAGACTCAGTAGAGTCACTCCTCTAAATCAAACACCATGGGGTTGGCATGGTCAGATTGTCTCCTGCCCATATCAACCCTTGCCAGTGATAACAACATCACTGCTCTTAATGTCATGTAGATTACTGTAACGTCATATAATTGGACATTTATATAGCGCCAATATTGAGGAACTCCGGACTTGTAGCTTTTCCTGTAGACGGATGTTCTCATTCGCTGCCTCCAACATCTACAGTTTCAGTTTCTCTTTTTCCTGATAGAAACACAGTAATAAAATTTATGTAGAGATCCATTACAACAAGCCCAGGCAGTAAGGTAAACTGATCATTTACTCGATGATGATGATGACGACGACGATGATGATAACTATATTTTTAAACTACAGTTGTAGTTGTTTTGTTGTTACTTTGATGATGATGAGGATGATGAGGATGATGATGATGATGAGGATGAGGATGATGACTGCATTGAAACTATAGTTGTAGTTGTTTTGTTGTTACTTTGGTGATGATGATGATGATGACGACGACGATGATGACAGACAAGCAGACAGGCAGACAGAGACTGATAATTGATCACTCAGTCAATCATCCAGCCATCCTCTTTATAATTCCTTGTGAAGTTGTGTAAACATGGCTGAAATACTTACTAATTAATTTCCATGGGAATCGAATCTTAGACGCTATGGTGAGTGACGGGAATCTAATCCTACACGCTAAGGGGAAAGGGTGACGGGCCTCTAACACGCGTTGTATTCTAAGAAACTATGCCCGGCTTTGGAAGTGAAAAATTCTTTCAATTCTTGGAGGTAGACGCCTCATGCCTATGGAGACTGACAGAAAAGATTCAATTCGATTCGCTAGGAGGCAGCACGTTTTTGAAAATGCCCATAAACTCAAATTTGGCGTTTGTTACACGAATCCTATTGCACACAACCCAGTCAAGGAAGGGCCTTTGGATCTGTTTGACCCGTCCGTTTCCCTGTGTCTTTATGTCTCTCACATCCTCTCTTTTGTCAGTTTCTGTCTGTTAGTTTGTGTGATTGTACATTTTCCAGAATGGATGTATGCATGTATGTGGACATTTATATAGCGCCCTTAGACCTGACAGAACTATTTTTACACCATGTGTTCACAGATCCTTGGTATTCTGTGTCTGTCTGTCCTGTTTTCTACACGTCTGTGTGCTGCTGTATGTGTCTCTGTCGCTCCTTATCAATGTCTGTGTCTTTGTCTGTCTGTGTGCGTTTCTCTGTGTGTCAATGTCTCTCTCATTCTCTCTCTAGACTTAGTCTGCCTGTGACGCTGTGTCTTTCTCACTCTTTCCCTCTATCACCAGTGTCTGTCTGTCTGTCTGTCTGTCTGTCTGTCTGTCTGTCTGTCTGTCTGTCTGTCTGTCTGTCTGTCTCAATCTCATTCTTTTACTTTTCTCAGTCTCTCGCTCTTCTATTGGTTTGGTTGTTTGAGTCTCTATCTCACTCTGGTTCTCTTTCAGGTTCTCTCTCTATTCTCACTATCTGTTCTGCGGAAGTCTATGTCTGTCTTCCGTGTGTGTCTGTCTGTGTGCCTGTCTGTACCTGTATGTGTGTGTGTCGTGTTTGTCTGTATGCCTGTCTGTATCTTCATTAGATCAAAGTGGGCATTCGCTGTACAAGTCCAATATATAATGCGTTGGCAGCTCTGTCTGTCTGTCTGTATGTATGTATCTCTGCCTGCCTGCCTGCCTGCTTGTATATCTGTCGCCCTCCCTCTTCTATCGGTCAATAAGGCTATCAAGGCAAAGGTAAAACACGTGTTTACGAAGCTGCACAGCATCCGACGATCGGGGCGGGGGCGGGGCCGGAGGGAGGCACCTGTATAAATGCAAATTAGAGCGTGGACCCAAGGGCAATTCGGTCATGCTCCCTCCCTCCCTCCCTCCCTCCCTCCCTCCCTCCCTCCCTCCCTCCCTCCCTCCCTCCCTCCCTCCCTCCCTCCCTCCCTCCCTCCCTCCCTCCCTCCCTCCCTCCCTCCCTCCCTCCCTCCCTCCCTCCCTCCCTCCCTCCCTCCCTCCCTCCCTCCCTCCCTCCCTCCCTCCCTCCCTCCCTCCCTCCCTCCCTCCCTCCCTCCCTCCCTCCCTCCCTCCCTCCCTCCCTCCCTCCCTCCCTCCCTCCCTCCCTCCCTCCCTCCCTCCCTCCCTCCCTCCCTCCCTCCCTCCCTCCCTCCCTCCCTCCCTCCCTCCCTCCCTCCCTCCCTCCCTCCCTCCCTCCCTCCCTCCCTCCCTCCCTCCCTCCCTTCCTCCCTCCCTCCCTCCCTCCCTCCCTCCCTCCCTCCCTCCCTCTCTCCCTCCCTTCCTCTATCTGAGTTCTGGACTGGCTCTTGGCTTGAGCTCAAACCGAACTCAGGCAGATATAAAATTATGTGGAACGTGTAGGCCTACATACTCTGAGTGACTTAACACAGCATGTAACCATAATTATTATAACCAATGAACGTAAACTATAGGCGCATATGTATACATTCTTAATTATAGATTTCATATAAAATGCATATATATGTATGTATGTATTTATACGTATCTTCATTTATTCGTTCGTTCAGAGCATTTATACAGCACATTTTCAAGATATGTACTCAGAGGCAATCCCAATCAAGCGCCGGCTATATATGTTTTCGAGTGTAACTAGTAATATACACTGTGTCCGGAAAAATTCCAAGGCTTTACGGTAAATATGAAAATAATTAGTAAACATTAATCGATTTTTAAAATTCCAAAAACAGTTTAATCCTGAAATATCATTTGCACTATAATTGTTGTTTTGGCGTAAAAATTTTATAACAATTTTGTCTTCCTCGCTGAACGCCATTTTTCTAGCAACTTTCTTTACAAAATATAAAATTCAAATACGTCACTGTGACGTAATTTTAAACGGGTGCCGTTAATAAATTACAAAGAATTTTATTGGTAATTATATATTTCAGGATTAAACTGTTTTTGGAATTTAAAAAATCGATTAATGTTTACTAATTATTTTCATATTTACCGTAAAGCCTTGGAATTTTTCCGGACACAGTGTAGATATAAATAAATAAATAAATATAATATATATGCATGTATCTATGTGCATTTATGAACATGCTTTCAGCTTCAGAGGCAAGATCCCAACCCTGACCAGACTTCTGCTTGGCCCTTCTTTACACAAGTGAAGCCTCTTATGTCACGAATTGGTGTTAAATAAATGGCAGTTAGGTCGTGTTTTGCATAAGGCAAGGTGTTTAGCACTAATAGGTTGTCACCACCAATATGTGCTAAATTAAAGCATGTGATCCACGACAGGTAAGCTGCCGGCCGGCTACCGAACCGGAGGGAATGCATAACTGTTTATACAGACCACACTTTATATGCAAAGTATACGATTGACATGGTGTATGCACCTTGTATAAATGTATAAATCTTATCCTGATTCTTCCTCTTCCCCTCATCTCTCTTCTCGCTTCAATTTCAAACAGAATCCACCGTAGCCGTCCGACTGTCTGAGTGCCTGACTCCTGGATCTTGACCCTTTTGCCTATCGATTTTGTTTTGACTGAGCGCCTGTGAATAAGCTGGTTCCCGCGACTTACCGGTGCATAGTGTATGCCGGTTGGGGCGGAGCCATTGCGCCTGTCGAATTTGTAAATTGGTTGACCGGTGCACGTGACCGACGGAAAGAATTGCACTGCAGTACAGCGGAACTAAGAAATCAGACAGGGACTAGTGTTGACTTTCCAGCTGGAATAGGGGTATGGCTCTCACGACGGATAGAGGAAATTGTTGTAATCCCGTGGAAGCAGAGCAGCCGAAGCAGCCTAGCTGATTGGATTCGAACTCCCGGGACGGAGGAGGCGAGAGCTGAGGCCGACTTAAGGGTTCGACGCTCGGATTCGAAGACAGACGGAAGCTTTGAGGTTTTATCCCAGTTCAGCTGTTTGACATTTCTGTACTTGTTCAGTTTGGCCATGGACGTACTACGGCTTTGGTTTATTGTACATCATTGTCATTATTTGGGCGTGTTTTTCGTTATGTTAATTGTATGACTGTTCTTAGCCTTATGTTGTTCCATAACGATATTTTCCAGCTTGAGAAATTTTGGTAGTTTTACTTAAAAGGCCGTCAGGCTGTTGTAGTTGCGACAACAACAGGACAAGCATACTGACAAAATGTAAAGGACCCTTCCTGCCCATCGATTTTGTTTTGCCTGAGCGCCTGTGAATAAGCTGGTTCGCGCGACAGAGCTTTCATGGGGCACTGTAGAAATCTAAGTGTACGATTACGAATAGGCCTACCTGTCCACGCGTTGCTTGTGCAGGACGTTGTGTGTTGAGCTGATGTCAACCGACCAAATTTGAGCTAACGGGCTTTTTCAAAAACGTGCTGCCATCTGGCGAATGCAATTGAATCTTTTTCCATTTGGCACGAGTCCGTGTACGGAGACCGCCGCGTAGCGATCGTTTGATGTACTTAAGCCCACCGCGTGTTAATCGTTCCGTTATCTTTTCATTATTGCGCCTCGTATTCGATTCCTGGTTCATCACCTGAAATTTACAACTCAAATTTACAATTACAACTCAAAAAGTTGGTAAATGTAACATGTAAATGTAAACGCTTCTCCATAACGATATTTTACATTTTGTCAGTATGCTTGTCCTGTTGTTGGTCCCGTTTGTCTCTGTGTCTCCCTTAATCGCATTCTTCTATCGGTGTATCTGTTTGTCCGTCTGTGCGTGTATATCCGTCTATCAGTGTATGACGATGTCTGTGTATCTGTCTGCCTGTCTGAACACTCTCGTAAATTTTGCTAAACCCCGAGGATTCTGGGCAAATGTTTGCGCAATCGGCTGTGTCACCAAGCAGCATATTTTGGTGCGGGCATAAGCTGGGAATTAAATCGGAAAAGTGTCCAGGACCTTGGTATTCGTCTATTGCCGACTCAACGGCTGAAGAGCAGACAACGAGCGTCTCCCCTAGTTCTACAAGGAACATGGAAGTCACACTTTACTGTAACAATAATTTCATATAAAAAGTAAGAGAAGGAACAGTAGTATAAAAACGGCGAGTCGTGGAGACCAGCTTGTTCACCACAAAAATAGAGGTGTCTAAGCACATCCAACAATGAGAGAAAACATCTTTGCCCTTTTTTCACTTTCGCTACATATAAAATTACTCCAACCAATTCGATGCGCCAATTATTTCTAATAAACATCTGGTTTGATACCGAGAAAAATTCGATCAGAGGTACAAGTGAAATCATAATTTAAAAAAATTATGGCTGTGGTTAAAGGACTCGCACTTTATTGAAAAGGATTCTATTGCATTCGCTAGGTGGCAGCACGTTTTTAAAAGCCCACTAGATCAAATTCTGGCGTTTGTAACACGAGTCCCGTGAACCCGGGCACAGCCGTTCTCGGGTAGTGCCGTTTCTCCAGCCGGATAAAGGCAGGCGGCTCTCTCACAGCCTTCAATGCCATACGATGTCGTTAAATAATTTGGTCGGATTCATAGTCAGGCGCGTCAGTCTTTATATGCCATACGAATTCTTGTAGCACATGGCCTAACTGGCTCTCGGCTCTACGACGTTGTCCGAGCCACAACACTGGCCAGGATGCTGTACGCCTCTCCCGTGTGGTGGGGCTATGCTGGGGCACAGGCTAGAGCTCGGCTCCAGGCTTTGATGCGGAGACTTGTGCGTCTCCGCTATCTTCCTGGGAACTCCCCATCGTTCGATGAACTCTGTGGCACAGCTGATGCTCGTCTCTTTAAAGCAATCTTGAACAACCCAAATCATGTCTTACATCAGCTACTCCCACCAATTAAAACCCTCAATTATTCCCTACGGCCCCACACCCATGATCGTATTATTCCTCCTGCTGACAATTTAACTTGTAAATGCTTTATTATTAGGATGTTGTATGAATACAGTATTAAGTTTTCTTGTGTTCTTAAATATTTGTAAACCGATGTGCGATTAGCTATTGGTTAATAAAGAATATACTTACTTACTTTTACTTACTTACTGAACCAGATCAGGCCTGTAAGGACCAAGTTATATGCTTATAATTGGAAAAACATAAAGAAATGCGTATCAGCATAGGTAAGTGTAGAATCACTAATGACAAGAAAATTTTAAGAAGTAACTTATTAATGTAATTCAGGACTCTGCTCTGTTTAGGTCGAAAAAACCGGTGTTTTTGGACAACTTCAGAGTCAGCAGAGTCCTGATGAACAGAAGATCCAGAAGAATGATCTGAGGAGAGATAATCTTTTAGGTGGACTGAATTTCGCTGAGATTTGCCTTGGATTTTAGTTCGAATGGTTGACCGTGTTACGTCCTGTTGTGTTCCATTGAGCAAACCTATCTACACGTCTTAGAGAAGAAACTGCTCAGCGTTGCTTCTGGCTTCAGAGCTCCAGGTAAGAAAATGGTGAGCCTTAGACAGGGTAAGAAAACAGTCATCCAGCTGTCTGCATGTGAGTGATTATGTGCACATAGACCGAATTTAAAGTTAGTCCTACGCAGCAGGCCATGATATCTATCATCCTACTAATGCATACGACAGCACGCTAATTTCTGTTGACTCCTAGGGCGTCATTGATTGGCAGCTGTTGATGACAACCTGTCATGACACCTGTTCTTCATTCTCTATGCTAACTTCCTGTTTGTTTTTGTGATGTTTTGAAGGCTCTGAAAGCGAAAGGCAAGAAGTTAAGTCTGATTCAAAGAAGTCTTCTTAGACTTCAATTAGATTTCAAGAGGAGGTGTTTGTTAAGGTTTGATGCCAGCTAAAGGATTGATCGATTGCTTACATGATTCGCTCCCTCATTAAAAGTCATTTTTAATATTGGAATTGCAGTGAAGTTAATTAATTCAGAGTATTGTTGTTATTAGACAGGACCATCTGCGGACGCTGAGGGTCTGATGGAGGGTGAGGCAACAGTGTGCCCCTGGTGGGGGACAGACCACGTTGCCTGTCGTTGTTCCTCAGCCGTGATGCAACACATTCTGGGAACCCTGAATGTGGTTTCGTCTGTCAGCTCTGGATGGGAGACCACTGATTGGGGTCTGCAGTTGTGAGGGACTTTTTCAATTATCTGAGTACTTAGATTTGCTGACTGATGAACTTTCTATTCTTAATGGCATTTACAGTTGTTTTGGGTCATGTGGGGAGATTAGTGCCTCGGATTTAGTTTCTCTTCTAGAGGTGCTATATAAATTTCTAATGGCAACAATCATGGTTTTTTCTTCCATTCATTAATGCATAACTTTTTTGGATTTGAATCTAAGTTCATTTATTCGTTCATTCATTCGTTTGTTCGCTCATTCATTCATTCACTCATTCTTTCATTCAGTCAAAACATTAAAAAGATCTTATATAGTGCAGTTCATTTATTAATTTTTTAATTAATTAATTTCTTAATTTATTCATTACTTTATTCTTTCATTCATCCATCCATCTGCCTATCTGTCCATTCTTCAATCAGTCTTTCATGCATTAATGGTAAATAGTTGACTGTATATTTTGACATTTTACTCGGGATATGCAAAGACTTCGAAAAATATGATGGTGAGAAAACCGGTTGATAGCGCGACTCGTGACAGCCTCGTGCCAGCCTCGTGCCAGGCTCGTGCCAGGCTAGTGACAGCCTCGTGCCAGCCTCGTGCCAGGCTCGTGCAAGCCTCGTGCCAGGCCCGTGCCAGCCTCGTCCCAGGCTCGTCCCAGGCTCGTGCCAGGCTAGTGCCAGGCTCGTGCCAGCCGCGTGCCAGCCTCGTCCCAGGCTCGTGCCAACTTCGTGCCAACTTCGCGCCAACTATATTCGATTAGACGCAGTGACCCCACGTGTTCACACGACTTTGACTCCGCCATCGGTCTGCAGCGACTGCAGGTGTTAAGTGCTAAAGTTCCAATTATATTTCACAGGTACCCTACCTGTGAAATATAATTCTGTTAATTAAATCCCGTGGCTTACATCAACAGCTGAATACCTATAAGGCAAAGGTTTTGTAATTCTAAAGATTTACAGGTGTATCGCTTGACTTGATACCTGTCGAGGAGCGTAAGCCTATAGGCATAAATGCGGAGGGATATGAAAAGCATATGGTTTGATGACGCGGTGACAATTAACTATCCTATAGAAATATCCTATGGATATATATCCATGGATTATATATATATATATATATATATATATGTTATATATATATATAATACACAGACCCTATCAGAGATCAGAGTCCTCATCTTTACTTACTGTTTCTCGTCTACATCAGAATAAGAAAGAAATGTTCTAATTCGAAACAAAGATTTCCTATTTATTTCCTCTTCTTTCTTTTCCTCCTCTTTCTCCTCCTCCTCCTCCTCCTCCTCTTCCTCTACTCCTACCTCCCCCTCCTGCTTCTCTTCCTCCTCTTGCTCCTTCTCCTCCTCTTCCTCCTCTCTTTTTTCTCCTCCTCCTCTTCCTCCTCCTCTTCCTTCTTTTCCTCTTCCTCCTCTTCCTTCTCCTCCTCCTCCTATTCCTCCTTCTTGTCCTCCTCCTCCTATTCCTCCTCCCGCTTCTCTTTCTCCTTCTCCTCCTCCTCCTTCTCTTTCTTCTCTTCCTCCTCCTATTCCTTCTCCTCTCGCTTCTCTTTCTCTTTTTCCTCCTTCTCCTCCTCTTTCTCCTCCTCCTCTTTCTCCTCCTCCCCTTCCTCCTTCTATTCCTGCTTCCTGGCTGCCAGCCCATCTGCACCATGGTGCGTGTTGGCAGGTGCGCCTCCCTCCCTCCAAACGTAGGACGAAGAGGAATAGGACGAGGGAGGAGAACGAGGAGGAGGAGGAGGAGAAACTGGAGAAAGGGAAGAGAAAGTGCAGGAGTAAGTGAGGGTCAGTGTATGCAACAAAGAAGAGATAATAGGAGCCTGAGCGCTGGCTATGGGAAGGGGAAGATATGCGAAAGCTTCGACAAATATGATGGTAAGAAAATCGATTGAAACGACGACTCCTGACATGGAAAAACTTCGAAAAATATGATGGTGAGAAAACCGATAAAAATCACGACTCGGGACATGCAAAAACTTCGAAAAATATGATGGTGAGAAAACCGATTGCAACGACAACTCGTGATATGCAAAATCTTCGAGAAATATGATGGTGAGGAAACCGATAAAAACCACGACTCGGGACATGCAAAAACTTCGAAAAATATGATGGTGAGGAAACCGATAAAAACCACGACTCGGGACATGCAAAAACTTCGAAAAATATGATGGTGAGAAAACCGATTAAAGCCACGACTCGGGACATGCAAAAAATTTCGAAAAATATGATGGTGAGAAAACCGGTTGAAACCGCGACTCCGGACATGCAAAAATTTCGAAAAATATTATGGTGAGAAGTATGTATTGGTGTATACTGGGAACGTGGTTTAATGTTGATTGATGACCCCCAGGTCGTAAGCAATGTATCTATGTATGTGTGCATAAATGTATGTATGTATGTTTGTATGCATGCTTGCCAGTATGTATTTGCGTGTTTGCACTATGTTTCGATTATGCTCGCAGTATGCATATATGTGTGTAACATGCCATGTTTCACTCAAAACTAAAAATTCCCCTCTTCCACTGATCCTATCCCGATTCTTCTTCTTCCCCCTACCACTTCAACCCCTACCCCCTTCCAATTCAAAACACCATCCACCGTAGCCGCATGCCTGCCTCTTGGATCTTGACCTGGAACTTTTTCTAACCCTACTGCCTAACGATTTTGTTTTGACTGAGCACATGTGAATAAGCTGGTTCCCGCGACTAAGCTTTCGTGAGGCGCTGTAGAAATCTCCAGTTTACAATTAATATAGCGCCTCTCAAAAGCGCTGGGTTTATATGCATGGCTTGATTGCAGAGAAAACTGGTGGATAATGCAGTCTATTGTGGAAACTTGTTCAGCCCCGTTTTCGTAATACACAACGGATCAAGTGCTGGGACGACATGTTTGCCAGTTCCAGTATAACCCATCGATCAGGAACTTAAGGCTCTAATCGCTGGTGTTCCAGGCCCGAACCGAGTCCTGCTCGAATCATTCGTGGTTCACCCCATAAGTGAACTAGGCGTCTTTCCCGCCTCAATGATTTGTATGGGAGTGGCGTGAAAACAGATAGCTAAGATTTTGGCGGAGATTTCGTGACCATCCCAATTGATCTTCCTCCCCTTTAAAGGCAACTTGCGATTATTTGATGGCAGTACGTGTTAAAATTGTTAAACAGCGATGATGTGTTAGGCCTGTGTAGGTGATAATAAAGAGTGCGATAGCCTAACGAAAGTAAGTAAGTAGCATGTACAACACTTGCTATGATTGGAATAGAACGATTTTGTACGTAGTTGAAATAGAGCAAATATTCATTCATTCGTTCGTTCGTTTATTCGTTCAGAAGAAAATGATGATGATGATGAAAAAGAAGAAGAAGGAAGAAGAAGTAGATGATGATGATGATGTCAAAGACGATGATGATGATGAGTTCTCTGCCCGAAGGCTAGTCTATTGGCTATGTGCCACCCGGGACGAGATGAGTTAGGTGGTTTATCGTTGCCTTCCTCACAGACAATTGTGGGTGAGCAACTTGTCCAATGTCGCTACGCAGTGGCTTGAGGCAGATTCGAACCATCGACCTTCCGGTTACGAGGCACAGATCATACCACTACAACACCGCGTTCCATAGCACCCTTCAAAATATCCACATGGAGGTGAGCCCCGGCGAAAGTGAAGAAGGAAATGCGTACAATCGACGGACTCTACGGTCGAAGAGCAGCCCCTTAACCCGGGCCCTGAGAGGCGACCAAGGGTATCAAGTGTTAGCGACTTCAATTTTCGCTGATCGTCGACCCGGCTGCATAGCTAGAGAGACAGGAATTCAGAGCTCCCTGATGTGACCTGGGGCCGCACCGACTAGCGAGGCTCGTTCCATGAGGAGGATCTGGAATGCGATCGGATCCCCGACCGGGAACCAGCTCAGCGTCTCGCCTGTAGCTCGAGACAGAGTAGGTCAGAGTGGTCAGTTAAAGCCAAAGTCGCTAAGGGAACATAGATTAACAAACAGATAACAGATGTCCGTGTGTCTATCTTCTTTTGTCTATGTGTCTGTTTTTCGTTTGTCTGAAGTTTAAAGTTTGATGTCCATTGTTGGACGAATAACTTTAAACTTCACGCTTTGCACCAGACACCAATTCAAGCCGCAGTGGAAAAAACGAGAACAGTGAAACAATTAAGATGCGTCGGACCCTAAACCAAAACCTAAACCAAAATGCGAGTCGAAACTCCGCAGCCCAGCACACAGGCTTTGCTGCGGTTGGTCCACCGTTCTGAAATAGGTTGCCTAGCAACCCACAACATGGCCTTTCTCTGCCTCTTTTGCACATGCGCTTGAAAAACATTTTGTTCAATTGTGGTCTCGTCTTGTCAGTTTGGAAGAGCCTCTAAGGAGTTTTTCCAGGTGGCCCTATATAAATATGTGATTACAATTACAATGGGACGGTCAAGAGGGGTCAAGAACTTCCAAGGGTGTTTGGAGCCAAACAATCTTCAGTCCATTAAAACTCTGTTAGCATTTTTTAAATATACCAACGGGGTCTATGATTTTTAGAGGGGGCACCAGAGGGCAAGACATGACCCATTCCCCCTGTCGAGCCACCGTCATCTAAATTTCAAAGATACATCTGCATGAATCAACAACTTTTGTGATATAATCAGAAAAGGCCGTTGAAAAAAACAAGCCTTGTTCTCACAAGCAGTTCATTTTAATCTCCCTTCAGGACTGATTTATGATCGATTGCGTAACTGTTTTAATCTGTTTTTAAATTGTTTTTAATCCACGCTGGTTGTTAATTTTCTTTCTCAGATAATTTTTTATATTTTATTTTATGGCATCATTGTTTTTAATGATTTGGTTTCAGTCCAGGCATAACTAATAGTTTCTCTGTCTTAAAAGGAGGAGGGACTTGCATGATAACAAGTACTGTATAGTAGATGCCATGGGAGTCGAAATCTACATCATCCTTTGGGAAGAATTTTGCCATTCCATTCCAGTGCAATACTTTAATAAATTCGATCTTTCATCTTTCTGGCAACTTCAATAGCTTATCCTCAGCTGAAGAATGAGCCGCCCCATTTTAAAAACAATCCCGACTCTCTTGGGCCTAGCACGGTTCGAAAGCGGGGACCTTAGAAGGCGTGGCGCCCATTCAAACTGGTAGCGGTGGTGAAGGATCTCACCCGAAAAAATCATCGAAAAAGAGCTGGGTCGAGGCCATACGGTCGCTATAGAAAGACGGGTACATTTACATTTACTCTCACCCGATAAATTCATTGCAAAATGAGCAGGGTCAAGGCCATACGGTCGCTATATAAAACCTGTACATTTTACATTTTACTTAACTACGAGGGCTCTGAAGAAATCCGGAGATTACGGTCACGCTAGTAAAAAGCTCGTCCAACAGCGATCGTGGCGCCAACTCGAAACTAGAGAAAAAAATTACAGGAAGTTGACGGTCGTGTTCTAGTGAGTTTGTCAATTAAGTCCGTGCTTATGGATCTTGCGTGTTTTGAACCTACAGAAAACAACTGATTACTGTGTTTAACTGTTTCGCAGACGAGAGTATTTATTTTGTATTCATATAAATCTAAGCACAAACTACTCGAGCTTTATAGTTGCAAGAGACACTGCATCAAATAAGTGAAAGCCAAAATATCTTGTCCCCAGTGCCACTTTTGTATGAGATCACGCGCCTTTGTGAGGCCGAAGGCACTATATACATAAATTTCAAACTCGTATCCGACTTTTGATCCGGCACCATCATACGACACAAAATACGCAGCCCACCCTGCTTAACCTCCGCACTCAGATCTGGCACCGAAAATGACCATAAAACCCCGGCTTTCGCGGACCTGATTCGATAATGGCGCCAGAGAATCACCGCAGCTGGTCTCGCTGATGTAATATTTTTGTGTGGTGCTGAGAAATTTCGTAGATTTATATTACATGTGTACTAGAATCAGGCTAATATTTTTAGTGTGCTCGGTTTACTACACAGAAAACGGAGTCGTTTTACAGATGGCTTGATACACAATCAAATATTTATTAAGCGCCACATGTCCGACAGGATTACTGTTTAAGTTTAGCAAAACATGGGCTTTTAAATTTTAACTTCACTTATCAAACGTAGGGACATAGGGGGAGCTCCTTCATACAATTTCCTTTCTGTAGGTCTGCTTCCACCTGGCTGCAATGTTAAAGGCTATCTGTTGATGTAGAATCTGACATGACTTGTCCACAGTAAAGTGAATATGGAATGGAAAAGACTAAGTTTACAGGTGCTGCATCACATCTAACAATTTGAAACTTGATAAGCTGAAACAGCTAAGAACAAATTTAGGTGTGTAAGCAGTTAACATGTGCTGGCATTTGTTCTAGCTAATCAAAGTGTAGTTTCAGCTCCAAATCTGCCTTCTCTAGACCAATAATTTTTATTTTTATTATAAAGAGGTAATATATTTGGTCAGTGCAATAAATTATAATTTCATGAAATTCAGTTCTTAGTGAGTCTTTGTAATACAAAATTGCAAGCAGATTATTTGAAACTGATAAAGTGCCTCAAACATCTGGATTACATTCGTCCATTATAGACAGTTGGACTTGAATTTCACAGAAATTTTGAAAAATTACCTGTTTTGTCAGTGTTTGATAACATTTCATTTTAATGTATGCTTCTTTGCACTGTATTTGAATGCTTTTCAGTATTAGTCAGTAACTTTGAAATGTGTCTTATACCTTGCAGAGCTGTCGGGTTGTGTCTAATTGGTGATGTCTGAGCCTCGTTCCCATTCTCCAGATGTTAGTGAACAAACACCTGTGACTGGAATCCTGTCATTCTTGTTGGCTGTAAGCACTGCTTTTTTCTCCAAGACAAAAACATTCGTGTAGGGACAAATTAATGCATTAGTTGGCAGATTGGAGGTAAATAATAGCTTGGTTATTATACAGCTTTGTCACCTACAAATATCGCATCATGTAGCAGGAATCAAAGTGCTGTACTAGCAGCAGGATGGGCCATTTTGGCTTTTTTTGATTGACGTTGTAATATGGTACTTGACACTGAAGATGTGTCACATGCTAGAAACTATATTGTTATGGTGATGTGAGGAAATGCCAAAGGTTAAAGGATCTGTCACAGCGCCACCAGTTAACAGCTGGACAGATTTCCCTGCTGGTTGCTGGTAAAGAGAAAGAGCAGTAAGAGAAATGCATGGCTTACCTTAATAGTACAGAAATGTAATGAAACGTACCAGGCAAGAGATGTGTTAGGAAAACCAGCTTATTTGCAGTGGCTCTGCTAAAGTTTTCACAGAGCCTTTAACTTGATAGGAAGTCAGTGCAGTTCTAACCGCAATTATTCCTTGATGCAGTTAGTGTCAGTTGTGGATTTGTGGGGAGTCCTGTGATACTGAGTTGGTGAAAACAAAACTGGGAAACAAAAAAGGCCATTAAAGTTTTGGAAACTAAGAAACAGCCATCAGAAAGTTTTTCTGTATGCTTGCTTGATGCTCTTTACTTCAGGATTCACCACTTATGTGTACTGCCACCCCACCCCTTTGCAGACATCCAATAGCAGGGCTAACAGTGCTACAAGGTGGAATGCTTTGATACTGCTGTGTCAAGCAAAGGGGGTATATGTTATAGTATATCGGTCCCTGTGAGGGAGTATTCCAGTAAAAGAATTGATTTGAAATATGCATCACCTTTTCAGATAGATTGGAGTGAACCATGGCTGTGGGTCGTCATTGCATTTCACATCCTCAACTGTGTCTTGACAGCTGCTTTTGTAATTTTCCAAAAACAGAATCTTCAGATTTGCCTCTTTCTTGTATACTGTAAGTTTTTTGTGATAATATCAGTCTTTTTATTGAAGTATATTAAGAGAATATTTCAGCTACTTACTGCATAATCATTATCATATGAATTTAGCAGTCACAGCATGTTTAATGGTTGTAACTAATTTTAATAGAGCATTTTTAAAATTTATATTCCTCAGTGTAGCTCATCACGCAATCTGCAACATATCGTAAGGCATGTGTATTTTTATATATCTGGCAGAGATGTGTATTTTTATATATATGGCAGAGATGTGCACAGCAATTTGAGAGGTTAAAGGTGCTACAGAATATCTTTTTTCATGTGTTAACACAACTCTGCATTTGTAATAATAATTCAGAGCTTGCTGTCAGCAGGTTTTATTGATTTTAATCTGTTTTTTTCTGTCTGCAGTGGGTATAGTATACTGTGCAGAATATCTCAATGAATGGGCATCCAAGAACTACAGGTTACCAAATCAAACTTCAAATAATTGTAGTTTTTCTATAGATTGTACAATGTAATTATGATAGTGGTAGGGTGTGGTGAAATAAAGGTACAGTTAATAAGTAAATAAATTGCTGTAAAGGTGCAGGTAATAAGTAAATAAATTGCTGTAAAGGTGCAGGTAATAAGTAAATAAAGCTGATCCAACTGAGATAATGGTATCAGTACAGTAAGCATTCCCATGAGAAACCATCTGGTTCATATAGATCAGTTTCTGAACATTACATTTATAAAATACTTGCAGCATCAATTTTTTGTTCTACGATGTATATACTTTGACCAAATTTAGTTTTGGGCTATAGTTGCTCTGAATACATGTATATTTAAGTTACTGTTTTTTTTGTAATGTGTATAACCTTTTAAAACTACTCTGTGATGATTGCATATATGCGACATTCATTTGTGTTACAAGGTTTGCTTCTGACAATGCTTATCACGCAAATGGATGTTAAAAAATTTGTGAAACCTTTATTTCATTGCTTTTTAGGAGGTTTGCCTATCAGCAGTATTTTGATGACAAAGGAATGTTCATTTCATTTGTACTTTCAACTCCTCTTCTCCTGAACTGTTTTGTTTTAGTGGTATGTGGTTGTAAATTCTCAACATTTAGGCAAGGTAAAGTAAATTCCCATTTATTAAACAAAAGTCCTCAGTGGGGTTTATGTTTCTAGAGGTCCAGTCTATTGACTTCTTTAGCTGTATTATCTTAATGCACAAGGCATCAATCAACGGTCGCTTTAAATGAAACATAATAAAAAGGAAACCATAGGGATAAAAATGTTTGGTTGAAGTGCAAACTAACTACAGAAATGCAAGATTGTCTTTTCTTAGGGGTTACAAAGCTCAAAAGCTGTCAAGTGCTTATAGGCCAATGAAATTTGAGCCTTAGACACATAGACATTAGCAAGCGCACGTGCAACTCATACAAGGCACCAATGAAGTTGTCAAGTGTGGGTTAAGGTTTTGCTCCAAGTCTTTATTCCTGCAGTCCCCAAAGGTCATTTTTTAATGCCCAACATTTTAAAATAAAAAAAATTATTGTGGGGTTCCTGATAATATATTTTTAATAGTATTATGTGTATTATGGCACTTTATAAATTTCAGATTGCGATTACATTGTTGTAGCCAACTGCAGCATACAGCATCGTCTGTTACCTAGTTTTAGCACTTTGTATATTCTCTCAAAGCAGACACATTCAATGACAAAAACAATGTACATGTAACTTTGCCACAGTGTAAACAAGCTTGGAAACCAGTCTTGTACAGCGGCCTTCTCAGGAAGTCTTGAACCTGGATATTTACGTTGGCCAATTTGTCACAAACAGAACCAAGTGAATTTTCAAATCTAGATTTTGTCAAAAGAAGATAATTAATGCTATTTTTGTGTTACTGTTTTCTGTGCTAGTAGGTATAAAATGTGCTAGTTTTTAAAAGCCAGTTTTTCTTGAATCTGTTTAAGATAAACTGGGTTTGGACATCAATGCAGACCATGATCGAGCTGAAGAAACGCAAACTGCTGTCAGAAAGAAAGGCTCAGCAACAGAAGAACAAATGAATGTTGCTGACACACTTACATTATGCATCTATGATTGTGTGCACATAGCATTTGCTAGATAACAAATATTCCATCTATCTGCCGTTTTATTCCATCTATCTGCCGTTTTAAACATGTACTGGTAGTACCTCATTCAGCCATTATTAGGAGAGGTCACCTCAGATGAGATGAACTTTGGTGTTGTACGTTTCTAGACAATGAGGCAACTTTGGTGGTGTATGTTTCTAGACAATGAGGCAACTTTGGTGGTGTATGTTTCTAGACAATGAGGACGTCTACATATCAGACTAAATGTGCAGTAATTCATTCAGCTGTTGGTTGTACCCAGGTGAAACAAACTACAGTGGCATAGTTTTAAAATGCAACTCATATACATATTGTACTTATTAAGCAGTCATAAACTGAACAGTGACAGAGGTCACATGGTTTCAGCTGACTGGGACAAGTGTTTGGTTTACATCATTATAAAGTTTATCATTGAATTTGAGATACAGAAATGCCACGCTTTACATGTACTGTGTGTCAAAGTCGGACATGGCCAAAACAAAAAACTCGTTTTAGCCCTCTTGGTATTTTAACGAAGCAGTAGCTCTGGGCTGCAAAGCAGGGTTAGCTCCACCCAAGCAACTAAAACTGACCCACTTAAAGGCTTGTGCTGTTTCATCTGTGCATGTACACTTGTCAACAAAGCACCATTTGAAACATGTACCAACATCTACCATCTTGGATTCTGATCCATATTGTACTGATGACATTTTAGCCATTGACAAAGCCTTAAAGTTACAATGCTACATAAATGGGCAAATGAAATCAAACTAGATGCAAGAATAACAAAAGTTTATTCCATTCTGTAGCACACAAAACGAAATTGCATAGCCATTGAAAAAATTCCCTATACCTGCTGTAATGTTTTACAGATTTCTGCACAAGCAGCTTTAAATTAGTTCTACAGTTTTAATATATCAGTTTTTAAACATATTTTAAAATAAATTACTTGCAAAGATATTGGACTACAGCTATCCCCATACACCATGAGTATGTGTGCCACATTTGCCTAGCAACGTAACATTCTTCCGAAGCTGTTAGCTGGGTTCTAGAATGACTTGTGATGAGTATTGTGTGATGAGCCTGCTTATTTATGAAATGGCTCATTTATTGCACACTTCCACCAACCGGCTTAGTTCTGGGGTTTGAAGATCATTCAGCTGAAGCACAAAGATGACAACAGCATTCCAACAACATAATGCCATTTGAAGCTTAGACGTCGCTCCCTTCAACAGCATCGACAATTTCATACGAACACACTAGAATTCAAAACCTGGATGCAGATGTGAAAAGCCAACGCAGGTGATCATATGCTGAGGCAGATGCTATCTTAATAGCACTCAGCAAACTATTTTATTTATTATTAAAGCACTTATAAAGTGGGCAATGTCAGTACACCTGAATCTCAAGCACAGACGTGTGTTCATTACAGGCCAAGATGGAATCGTGCAAACACTAGGGTGAAGAAGTGAGTCTTAAGAAGTGATTTAAAGATGATAGTGAGTTTGCAAGTCGGGCCTTTAGTGCTAGACACTTCCAAATGTGAGGAGCACAGCAGATAAAGGCATGTGATCTTACAGTTGTCCTGAACCTAGGTTGTTGCAAAGAAACCAGTGTAAGAAGAACGTAAGAATCTAATAGGGTGATATGGAGTTGGCAAAGTATTAAGATATGATGGAAGGCCAGTTAACGCAAGCAAAATAACAACTTGTGTGCTACCAAGAGATTTAAAGTAGCCACTAAAATCTCAAGTCAACTGGCCTAGGTTTCAGACTTTAATGTTCTACTCTAGACCAGCTATATGCTGCAAATTCCTCAATACCCAGTGAGAATGTTTTTTCAGTAAACTACAGTATGTTAAAAGCTGACAGCAACAGGCTTAGCTTGATTCTTTCATGAGCTCTAACAAACAGACTGGCACACTGACCAGTAATTAACAAGTTTTATGACTTGTTTATACCATAAAAATACCTGCACAAATTGCATAATTCATGAAAGCACCACAAAATGTTTAACAGAAAAATCTCATGTTGCAGATCTGAACAGAAAATACTGGTAAAATATTACAAACAAGCAAAGACCGCATTCCTAAATTCAAGTTTGAAACCAATAAAATTGCAGGAAATTAGCACAAATGTTGTAATCGAAATAATCCACAAGGCCAACTTCCTGTGTCCTTGTGTGGGCCCAGCTTAGGCCTTGTTCTACGGCCTTCTACGTCATTCCTTGATCGTGGACAGTACTGACATCCAAGTCTCGACTCAACTGACAGAATGCAAGTATTTTGCAAAGATGCTGATCTCAGGGCAACAGTACACATCTAAACAGTTTGACAATAGCTGTGTGCTGGTAGCCATCAACTCTATTTAAGTTATCAATCCTTAAAGACAAGATTCTCAGAACATTTTATGAACATATGCATACATCATTTACATAGCCATTAAATTAACGTTAAATATAACGTAAACAGTCGAAAATGCAAGAGGTTGTCAGAAAACCCAGGTTACTCACAAGTGCTCATTTAAACAGATCCCATCAAAAACCTGATGATGGTCAAGTTTTTAGACCAAAGTCCAACAAAACCACAAGTAACAGCAGACAGCAAAGTGGCAAGAAAACTTAGCAGTTTGATTGGTATGAGTACCACATACAGCCAGACACTATGTAGGTAATCAGCAAATCTGCAATGCTACTGTTACTCTTTTACTAGACAATTTATGTACATATCCATGCTGCTTTTAAGAGTCAAGGCGATTTGAAGGCCTGACGTACTACATTATGTAGTTTACCTTTTCTAAGCATCCATGGTAAGGCATAACTCCCTAGTTTTAAACCAACAATGGAAGAAGATCTAACTTAAACAGATTAAATACAAAGAATGAACTATTTGTCTTTTAATCATCTGTCATCAGGGTACAAGCTGGATTTCAAGAACTCGTATGAAGCATTGATTATGCCCCATGAGATAAGTGCACGCATGTAGTTCACACGTGCACCGTGGAAAATGGCTGGGAGACTTCGATTTCTCTCATTGTAGACATACATAAATGACTCATAGCAACTGGTAAACTGTCCACCAACTTTGCTTTGCATCTGGGTCTTAATGACATTCATAGGATAAAAGATAGTGCTGATAACTGCTCCCAGAACTGCTCCGCTGGCAAAGTTCTTCAGGACTTCAACGCTTGCTTTGTCTGACTCTGGCAGGAAGGCCTTAATTTCTCCACGAAACAGGAAGAAAATGACGTTGCTGGGACCGTTACGCAACAGAATCGGTGTCAGCCCACGATAATACTCGAAAACCCCCCAATGCCTTAGTTCACGAAATGCATGAAACGTGTTTCGATAATGCTGATAGTAGTACCTGTCCTGCAAAAGAGTTTGCACCCGTTCAAAAGGAGTGAAAACTGCCTCGCAACATCCAGCCAAAATAGCTGAAGTAGCCTTTTGAAGAACAGGATGAACATCAGGACTGTTCTGACTGAAGATTTTGTTAAACTTATCATACATACCAAACATAAGTGACAATGTTATGGTTTTCTGCATCAGTGGAGGGAGAATTCCTCGATACAGTGTCAACATTCCCTCTGCTTGTAGCTCTCTGACTGCCGAGGTAGCACTAATACCTAACAGTTGTTGACGAAAAATGATTTTATGTATTGGAAATGTTGTCAGGATGTTGACCGATGCAGCTCCCAAACCACAAACAAATTCACGATTATCATCTGCTGGTATGGTGACAGCATTTTCGGTCTTTAAGCGACGTTGCAGTGTAAGCACAGTCTGACTAGGCATAGCCCTGAAAAAGAATGAAAATACAAAACTACACCAACTGATCTAGATCACATGGGGTCACCCCGAAACCTGAATCCCCGAAAAAGCTAAAAATACACAGCGGCCCAATTTCCCGAAAACAGTTTTATAGAAAGCGGTTGAAATCCCAAAAACTAGTATGGACTATCTACTTGACAATAGTAGCCGAACGTATAGGATCTCAATTTTCCTCCATGTAATGAGATAGGATAGGATCTCAATTTTCCACAGTTGCTTGCAGTGTAGTCAGAGCAAAACTCGACTACTGTAATTCGCTGCTGTACGGTACTACAAAGTCTAACATCGCCAAACTGCAACGCGTCCAAAACTCGTTAGCCCGTCTGGTGACAGGAACCCGAAGGTTTGACCACGTCACTCCTGTACTGGCAAATCTACATTGGCTACCTGTCAGCTCCAGAATCACTTACAAGATAGCTCTCCTCACACGCAAAACTCTCTCGACCAATCAACCAGCTTACCTGTCATCATCCTTACATCGCTACCTACCATCCAGGTCTCTGCGATCAGCTACACAAAACCTTCTGTCTTTCCCTGACATCAGAGACTTTCGGTCTGATTTCTCACGACGCGGATTCAGCAACTCAGCACCAGCCATTTGGAATAGCCTTCCTGTTTACATTACTCACGACAATATCTCGCTAGACACATTCGTAAAGCGGCTAAAGACCTATCTGTATCGTCTTGCTTTTGTTGTCTGACATGTAACCCACCCACGCCTACGATTCCTCGCTCAGTCGATGGACATATGGCGTGTTAACAAATGCATTACTTACTTACTTACTTATGTAATAACATTCCATCATGCTGTGCAGACACTGACTTTCAGGAAAAAGTCCTAATTCTGCCATACAAATGTTATCTTCTTAATTTTTGTGAATCTGGGTCACACTTAGAAAATCGATTTCGGGGATCCGGTCGAAATTCGTTTCGGGATTCAGGGATTCGCTACGCGCCCGATCACATACAATGTGCTCAGCTACGATCAGAAACCGGTAGAAGACTAGTCAGTAGACATAAACGATATTTATGTGACAATTTTGCCCCCTGAATTTTGTTTAAAAGTGATGTACAAATATGACTGTATGTTAACATTCGAAACAATGACTGGCTGACTTAACACAAAGCATTTTACCTGTATTTATGTACAACCTGCGTGTACAACGTGACTTAGCTTAGTGTCAAACATTAGAGGGCACACGATGGACTCTGACTGACAATAAGCAGTGGCCTTTTCCCAAGAACACTAAGAATTCAAATATGCTTATCCAGTGGCCGGGCTTGGCCGAAGTCCTGCACCCCGCATGCCTAAAGCAAATACTCATACTGTACAAATCGGACTGGGGTACATTTCCTTTCAAACAATTCTTACTTCCCGAATCCCCCAAGTTAAAACGATGTACTTAAGCAACAGCTGCTATGACCCAAAATTCGGACCTTAGAAATTATGCCACAACTCAACATAAGGACGCAATTTACAACTTCAACGATATACTAAAACAACACAAACGGATCTCGATACTAACATTCTCCGCACCAAACTGAGTTTCTTATCCAGTGATAAACGAAGTCTTCTCTTTTTAGTGATAAGCTTGAGAAGTTTATCTTATACACGCGCAACCTCCAAATGAGCTAAGGCCTTTGATCTTGCTTTAACCTATCTACGTCAATCTGGAGGCCAACTTGCTTAGTAAGTATGTCAGTTCATTCGGATTGTGGACCTAGTTTTAAAATAAAGTGTTTCAAATACAAAGTTTGAATCAAACCTCTGAATAAAAAACACTCGGCTACGAAATAATTCTCTACGAAAATAATCCACTCCTTCTCGTGGGCATTTTTGTTTCCGATGATCGGATTGGTTATTGCATTAATATTCATAATGTCTATGGCTTTAAACCGTGCTAAGGTCATCCAAGCATTTCCGGGAATTTGGTTAGGTGTAAACTTTTACAAAACGAATGAATCGCAGGAAAATTCCACTGTAAGTTTTATAAATGAATTAACAATATCTCTATTCAGCAGAACAATAAATATTATTACATGGGAAATAATTAAGCTAAACCTCGCTGAATTATTATATGTGAAAAATTATAACCCCATTCATATAGTTACTTTAATTTTAAAATAAATTTCAAATGGGAAATTTGAATGCTTTTCTTTCATTTCAGTTGTTGTTCGCGATTCCGTTAATTGATCTGGCCTGAGTTAAATTCATCTAACGAAAGATTTAAATTAAATGTAATACATTTAATTTAAAATTTATCGCACACCGATAAGTTCACTGTAAAATGAGCAGGGTCGAGGCGCTAAATTAAACCACATAAATTTGCAGTTTTGCGTACTGTTGCTATATAAAACATGTACAGTTACATTCACTAATTGCTACAGTTCGATTATTCCGTCGATGGTTATTTTTCACGTCACACAATCATGATCGTAAATTCGAGATTTCTTCAACGCCCAAGAAAGCAGAAACCAGCTTATTCCTAGACGCTCATTCAAAACAAATCAATACGCATTTCATCTCAACTCGGTGGTTCTACAAAATCGATAGGCGTAACATGTACTAAGTGGGCAGTAAATCATTCAGCTGTTAGATGTGCACAGATGGAACAAACTACAGCGGTATAGTTTAAAAATGCTATTGCATCTAGGCCTACACATTGCACTCATTATGTGTAGATTGGAAGGTTAAGATTCGGTTCCAGGTAAAGATCTTTTCTCTAAACCACAACTCTCTGCAATACTCCCATTAACCTACTTTTGTTCCCGAAATCTACCTTTCAATCACCCCATTCTATCCGTTTATCTTCTCACCTCACTTTTGCCCGTCCCAGCAACTACTCATCTTAAATTCTCTACCCAATCCACATACCACACTGCACATCGACTCTGGAACGATTCCTCTCCGGAATTTTCGAAAATTCTCCGTTCCTCTATCCCTTCCGAGTTCAATCAACATCATATGTCCCAAGCCCCTCTATCTATTAGGCCTGCTCTTCGGGCTTCCATTTAAAACTAAAGTTCACCTTTTCAAGAAACCTTACTTAGATCTACTCAATCCGCTGCCTATCCATTTCTATCAACCTAAACACAATCCACCGTAGCAGCTTCTTCCGGACTTTGTTCTTCTTTTGGTATCTTTGGACAACCTCTTTGACTTGACGCAGCGCTCGTGAATAAGCTGATGCCATGCTCTTAGCTTTTAGATAGCGTTTTAGAAATTCTCGAGATTGCGATTGCAAAGTGTCTGCTTACTTACTTGACTAATTAACTTGCTCAATTAACTTTAGTGCCCAGTATTAAAGTTTGCAGTTATTATTTAACTAAAATTATTAGAAGTTAGTGTGGAATTTTAAAAACGTGAACAAGTTTATTGTCATTAAGTAAGTAACAATTAATATCGACTAACAATACTGGTAGGCATGTAAAATCTTTGCTACGTGCGGAGGACACCTGCGCAAGGGTCACACGTGATTGGATGATTGGCGTGTCACCCATGGGCTTTACGTTCATCGATTAATTGTATCCTGCTTGATCATTGTTTATCATACGAAAATGCGAATTTTAGTTATTCATTAGAATCGGAAAAATAATTTGCCTCTGTTTTTCTATAATGCGAGGACGGTATTCATTTTTAAACTAAAGAAGTAATTTTAATCTCAATAATTAGAAATAAATAGGAAACGACAACGATGAAATTTCGAAAGGTTTTCGGATTCCATCTTTTAATTTGTTGTAAGTATTAGAGACGGCTGTCAAGTGTCAAGATTAGTTACCTAAGAGCGAATCTCGACAGTGCAGAGACACTGCAACTGCCGTGGAGTTTGTTGTAACAGAATTTATAATTGTAATCTCGAGATTTCTACAGCGTCCAACGAAAGCTGCGTTACGGGGACCAGTTTATTCACAGCCACTTTAGGCCATCACAGTCAGTTTGTTGTTGCAGGGTTTACCTTGGGTCATCAGCAGCAGCCAAGCAGTTAATGGTCAGATTTCTGTTAACAAGAAGATTAATAAAAGTTAATAAATCTGCCCAAAAATAGGGCCGATTATTAGAGTTGCAATGAGTGTGGCCTTTCCTGCCAAATCTTTCCTATTCTGGTACTTCCAAACTGCACCAGCACAAGCTTGGTCTGAACTAAATTTGACCCAATCAATGCCTGAATAATATTACCTTGACAGAGGACCTTTAATTAAGCTGGTTCACCTGACTTGATTTTGTGCCATTGAAGAAATGGAGAGTATTAATCACCTAATCTCAATTTGTTGATAGTGAGTGCATTCGTTCTGGAGGTTGAAGCACAATATAAGAAGAAGGTACGCGTGGATGACTATTCCTACTCGTATGAATATGACCACGATTATAGCGCTGGTGATTCAAAGCCAAAGCCTGTTGACCGTCGCATTCCGTGCTATGCATGCTCTTATCAGGAAATAGTGGGTCATCCACATGGAATGATCAACTGCAATGAACCATTCAACAGTTTTCAGGTTCCAGAAGCGATATGTAATGGTTCTTGTGCGGTAAATATTTTCATCCAGCTTGTGACTACGTAGTTATTGATTGAAGTTTTTTTTAGTAATTTTTTTGTACATGAACTAACAGTTTTTCTTTTCAGGTTGTGCAAATTCAATGTTTTCTGTAGTATTTTAAAATTTCATGGCAATCTTATTTTCCTGAAATTTTTTGTCGAGATTTCACATTTTTATTTATGTGAATACTAAAGATTAGCAGCTGCTTGCAGTATTTTCTAGGAAGCTGCAAATCACTAAATTCCTGTAGAATCTCAGGTCAAATCAAATCTTGAAACAGATTGGCTTTCTGATTTGATTTTTGATCAAATTGAACAGGCAATCTTGATTTCATTTAGATTCAAAATTTTAATGCAATTACCAAGTGCCTGATTGTAGTATGTATTCTTATAGATATAGTCTGCATGTATATATATATATTACCATGACAAACTGAGGGATAAGCTACAGTATCAAATCCTCTCACAAGAGAAATGTTCAAGTCCAGGAAGCTTTATGTAGCACGAATATTTTTATAGCTTCACATTAAGTTTTGGAGAATGATTAGGTGTGCTACCTTCACGTTACTGTACCATAAACTTGTTAAATTTGTTTTGTTCTCTGTTTAATTTTTTCACTGTATTTTGTTTTATTAAAATGTGTAGAGCAGACTAAATTGTTTGGAAATTAATTAAATTTATGTAGCAGGTCTTAAAAAAGAGTACAGATACTCATGGGTACTTAAAACTCTTTTTTAAAGTTAAACTTGCAGAATTATAGATGAATGATTGCTTATATTTCTGTATGTACACTTATGTATGTATCTGGATTTTTATGTAGCGCCTTTAAAGAACAGGTGTGAAAAGTTCATTCCATATTTCTGTTTTGCAGATGACACATATTTGGATGAAAAAGCCAACAGACTTCTTAATATTTCGAGACTGTCGACCAATTTGCGAAGAAATTGTCTCAGAAACACAGTACACAAGATGCTGTTCGACTAAACTATGCAACAGCTTTACATCATCTGTCCAACAAGTTAACTTTAGCCTGTGTCTGACTGTGCTTTTACCCGTTATTGCCTTAGTTGGCTTTCAATTGGTTTTGTAAAGATATTGATGCATTCATTTATTTGTCTCGATGATATTTGCAGACTGTTGCAAGACTAAGATTTCATATTTGAAGATTATGCTTAATTATATATGTTCTTTTCTATTGATACTATATCGATAGGGAGAAATGCCACATATTCAGGTTTTTCTATCATCTTTTAGCAATATTTGAGATTTATGTATTTGAAATTTTTATTTCCGAATTACTGTAGTTTTTAATTTGTTTAATCTGCTTGATGCAGATGGTGACCTGACAAGAAATTTGTATCAGTTTCTCCAGATGCTTGCTGAGCCTATGAAATTTAAATGAACAAATTTTCAAGAGATTTAATGTTGATAAACCAGCAGTGGGCTGTTGAGGGTTTTCTTATGGTGCCTTGAATGTCCATGTTACAGCTTAGTGGCTTTTCCTGGTTACTGGATGTTACAGATTTCTCCTGATTCTTCTCTTTTAACAAATTTGGGCATTACTCCAAGTCAGTTTTTTGCTATAATAATCTTCAAGATTTTATTTTAGAAATTTAGAGTATTATTTTATTTAGCTGAGGTCTTGCTTATATGGGGTAAAAAGCATATTCCTCTGCAACTTTTATTTCATTGTTCTTGTTCCTAGCTTTGTAGCCAGTTTACAGCTGTCGTTGCAAGGTGCGATGTGCAAGTTTGTGCACTGATGACAGAGCACTACTGTCTTAGCGTGTACCCCAAAGCCATTCACTTGTTTAAACAGTTGACTGTACAGCAATGCATCTTCATTTTGAGTCTCGTTTTTTCGCCAGCATTATGGATGAACTTGCTCAAATTTTCTAGCAAAGTGGATTTTTGTTAGTGGTGTCTGGGCCACGTTTGACTGCTTCCATTTTAATTTCATTCCAGAAACCAATCAAAATTTTGTTTTTATCAAGACTAAGGTAATATACAACAGAAAAACTTACAATGTACAGTTCAAATCATTTAGCATGAAATGCAGGGGCTAGTGTGAACAATTCTTGTTAACCGCATTTTGTCGTAAACGTTTTTCAATTCCAGTTTTTTAAATTTTTGATATGTGTGTAAGCAGATACTGTAGTGTATACACAAAGATTGTTGGATGTAGCAATTATAGTCATTCAAACAAACTACTGAAGACTGCACAAATTCATTAATTCTTCCCTTTGTGGTAATTAACTTGAAAGATAATAAAAGATAAACTTATAAAATATTTATAGGTACTATTTTATAAATCAAAGTTAATAAAAGTAAAATCCTACTCTGTAAACACTGTCATGTTTTGAACTATGAGTCATAACAAGGAGTGAGATTATTTTGAAGCCTAGGTTACAATGATCTCTGTTTATAGCACTAGGCTGATACATCTTCAGCTGTTGGCCTGTAGCCGATGGTGAATTGGGCACGACTTCCTGTTAGGGCAAAAAGGATATGTATACATACTAACCAACGCTAAATTCATCAATTTTACAGAAATGTTTTTAAAAATCTGGTCTGTAGTGGCAAGATGTAACGACGCCAATAGCTTTGTCACTTAACTCAAAGTCGCTCTGCAGGTTTTATGTGATTCGTTGTTTACTGATGAAAAATTAGTGTGTGAATGTAAGCATTATATATGCCCTTTGCCTATGTAATGACCAAGCAGCCACCAATGCTGCAGTAGAGAGTAGTCAGCAGCAGTCTGTTTCTGTTGAAGACCATGGATTCCAGATTTAGTTGAGCTTTAAGAAATGACCTCATTTTAACCTGACATTGTTACAAGGCGTATGTTGATGTTGCTCCGAAAGATGGTGTAATAGCAAGGCTTTGGTTTAATATGATAGATTGATGCTTTTTCTTTGCAAATAAACCTTGATATGATGATGTTCATTTAGACTTTGTATCAGCTATTGCTGTTCTGGTCAGATGGCAAGAATTACACTTTTCTTTCATTACACTGGTTTAGATTTATCAGGGTTTGAATGATTCCTGAATAATTTATGCACCTATGATGGAAGTGCACTATTTTTGTAGAACTTTAATAAGAGTTATTTTCAGAGTTGCTTTAGTGTGACTTGTGTGTAGATATTTTGTCAGGTGATTACTCTTTTTTACAATTTGTCATTTAATTTTAATATCATTCCTTGACATGTTTAGAAGGGTGCTATATAAATATGTCCATTATTTTTTGTAAGTAATGGACATATATTCTTCTTCCTCCTTCAGTGGTTGTGATTCATGCTTAAAGTTAACAAGCAGAAAATCCTATTGATTTGAAGCTAGTGATCCTTAAAAAACTGCATAGTTGGAACACTTGAATTAGGTCAAATGAAGTTCACGTGAAAGCCAGTTCTAACATGCGTCTTTTGATAAATTGCTTTGATAAATTGAGTCTTGACTCCTGTTATGCCAGGCGAAATTGTCTGTTCTTTGTTAAGCCTGAGTGAGGTAAAATTAAGTAAATCTAAGTATACTCTAAGAACTTCAGGAACTTGGCATTTGCCCTTACTAAACTTCTGGATCCAACTGTTTCTGTAAGAACAGGTTATACTTTTCTGTGTTTTCTCCGCAAGTGCCGGGAATGTGTCGTTTGCCTTGGGGTAGACTCCTCTGCTGTAGGTTGTTCATCTGTCATTCAGAGGCCTCATCAGTATATTGAGTTGGGGCTCCAATCATGACAAGTTTAGTGCCTGAATTATTTGGCCTTTGCCTACCAGAAGTTGCTTTCAAGGAGTTTATGCCTATGCTACACTTCTGAGGACTTTGATTAATGTTTACTTTAGGCTTGATTTGTTAGCTGTGTTGAGTTATGTAACACTGTAATTTGCAACATGATTTCTTCATGAAACATACTGTGATGTTAACAGATAGTTACGTGCATTACCCTGAGAGATTAAACTGTTGATTTTCTGCCATTGAGTATCGGTTCTGTCAGTAGTTCTATTCATTGTCTGTTACTGTGTGCTTCATGAATACTGTTGACAATACAAGAATATTAACAATCAAAGATGTTAGAAAAAGATTTATTCAGTTCTGTCATTGCTTTAGTTGACTATTCTTTATTAATATGGCTCTTAAAACATGTTAAAATTCCATTTATGTACTTTGTCAAAGCAGAAGTGTGTAATTTTTTACTTATATTTGGTGAATATGGCTAAGGCTTGTTTTATGCTAACTCAGTTCTTTATTCTTCTGGATGTAGGACATCACATCGTCAACTGTCTTGATCAGTCCTGCTACAAATTTCTCGACCATAATGTGCAATCATGTACTGTTTGTAATCATGGTTCTTATATTCGTCTTATGAAGTAACGCAAAATATATTAATGATAATCTAGTAATCTTGGTTTGTCCAGCATAATAATTTGTTGTGTCTGCCAACATGTGCAACTTGAACACCTTGCATTCTAGTAACTTGTCTTCTGGAAACCTGCAGTCCAGATCTTTGTAAATTTGCTCAGTCAGTCAGGCTACAGCGACTGTGTCAGTGTCTTTTTTTAACTGATACAGAGGCTGAAAAGTGAGAAGCAGCATTCACGAGGTTTGCAGTGCAGCTCTGTAGATGAATATGATCGTGTGCTTGGGTGGACAGTTCACAATATGGGGCATGGAAACCGTGTCTTAGCCTTCTGAATGTAGCAGGGTAAATAATGCCAACAGCTGTAACAGTGAGCTAAATTTAACCTTGACATTTTATGAACACCGAAGAAATATTTTGTGCCACGCAGAAAATGGTTGTACGCGCTAACATCAAAGTTGTGTGCGCTTGTGCATGCGCACGGCTTTGAGTGAACATTGGTCACTGGCAAATACTGTTCCTCACTGAGGTGTATTTTCCCCAGTCATTGGGTTTCTGATCTAAAGTGCCTCTGCTTTCTACCACATATTGAAGCATGCTTTTAAAAATGAATGTGTTCTGTGCTGTTTTTTTGCATAATATGTATGTGAAAGAGTTTCTCATTGCTTTTATGATGTTAATTCCTAAATATAAGTATCAGCTGGTGCCTTAATACTCCATCAGTTATATTGCTTATAAATAAGTTAAAGAGAAATATTTATATAAACACTTATTTAGCTTACAACTGGTCATTTGATAAAATGCTGTACTTAAATAATTTTTTAAATAATTTTGTTTGCTCAGGTTGGCTGTTCTGAGTACCAAAGTTTACAGTTATAATCTTAGTTGTGTTGCTTACCGGGGTAATTAATTTGGTGAAGCCATTAGAAAATTGATAACCAAACGAAAACTTTATCAGATATTTCAATATGATAGTATGTATGTATACCAGAAACTACTTATTACATACTTCAGTATTACACAGATTCTGAAATAATTTAGAGGAGGCAGAGAGGGGGAGGAAAGGAGAAGATGGGATGGGGTAGATAGTGTAGTATTTGAGTGAAGATGGTGTATGTGCCCAACTATGTAATTCTCATGCAATTAGGCGAAAACTGTAGTGCTAGTAAGTGAGTACATTTTCCCATGTAGAATGGTTTTAAAAATATTACAATTATGACACAAGTAGAAGCAAAAAATAACCATTCGATATGCAAAGCAAGCTAGAGCTAACAATGTGTTTATTAAGAAAACTAAGTCAGAACATCTTTGTTATAACTAGAGGGAGAACAGTCCTTAAACTATTCCCTGATGTAGCCTTGGCTATGTATTGTATTAGCAACTGTATTATTTCTAGCCTTAGCATATAAGGCAGGTGCTGTAACCCACTTTCTTGTCTTTCCACAGACTGCTAATGTTATAGAGCCAAGTTTGCAAACAGAAACCTTGAGATGCTGTGTCTTTACGCTTACCCCTAACAGCAACACCATCTGTATCGGAAATATTATGAAGTCCATATGGGAAAATTGTCATATGGGTTTCATATGTCCTACATATGACGTTGGGGACGGAATTTGAAGCCCCCAACTCCTGTTTTGTTAACCAGCAGAATAGAGCTGCCAACAGTCCCTGATTCGCCTGGACAGTCCCGAAATCGGCCTTGAGCATCCCGTGTCCCGGATTGATCCTAAATTGTCCTGGAACTTGGTGTAAATATCCACTTCACCAAATGTTGTTCTTTTCGCACACTAAACTCGAACAGCTGGCCATAAATAAGTTTTACAGAGTGACCATAGAATGGAGGGTAGTTAGGTTAGTAGACCCAATAAATGACATCTGCAAATTGCATGCATCATGAATGTACATATGAACTTCGCTCGTTCTAGACCCTAAAGTAGTTTACTGGAATTTAATACATGCTTTGCTCTTGAAGTTGATTCAGATTTTACATATAGGCCACCTGTCTCTTGATGATTTGAGTCACGTCATTTGACTAATTTTTAACGACTATTTGCAGTAGATCCTACATTAGGCTGATGCAACATTTAGTCATGTAGAAGTGGTAAATTGGTACTGGCATATCGAGTGACTATGAGTGCGTCCGGGATTGGCAGAATCAAAAGTTGGCAGCCCTACAGTAGAATGACATCACTGTCCACCTCTAACACAAGAGCATCCTGTCTCTGACGAAAAGTGCTGGTCATCCTAAAAACTAGGACCTATTTAGTCTCCCAATTTTTACATGGTGATCGTTCTTTGATTCCAAGTTTTTTTGGCCTATGCTTCCCACTTGATGAGGGTAAAACTGAAAGTTTCCCAAAGGTTTGAACCAGTTGTCTTCCGTTAAATACGGCCTTGCCAGTATTCATAGTAGTGACTATAAAAATTGAAAGAATCATTATTGTACTTGTTGAGTGACTACAGTGTGGACGAGGTCAAAAATTCTGAATCCCTTCCAACTTTTGATTTGATTGACAGAAAATGATTTGTGTATTATGTTACTAGCCTCTCCCGCGCACGCAAGTTCGGCAAACTGTCGTTTGCGGGAACATGAATGACAATTTCGTTTGACTGAATAAACTGGTTCCTGCAGCTTGAATTTCTTGGGCGCTGAAGAAATTTCAAGATTAGACCTTCTATTGTTTTCCGTTAGATACAACATGACATTATGATGCAACAGAACATTTATGAAATTACAGCGGGTCAGATTATTTAATTGCTAGATACTTAACCTGTAGATAGCTTTCACCTTATCACTACTGAACTCGGTTCCTTTGAATGTGATGATTCCTTCGGACAGTTGTTACATCAAAATTAGCCGTTAGTAGCACTAAAGCATTTAAATACATAACACAATTACATATAACTTAAATACCAACCGCCCGATTCGTGCTTACTTACGTTATTTTTTTGAAAACCGGAAGAGACTATCCTCGTTTTGGCACTGGCACTCCAAAGGACAATATGGCCGATGACTGTGATTTGTAAAAAATAGTCGTTAAATTAGGGTCTATTTAATTTTATGTCCAGTCTTGGCGTGTGCGGCTGAATAAGTACAACCTGAGGAAATAAAATTAATCAACGAAAATTTTAACAAAGAAGGTTCAAACTATACACTTAGGAACAAAACTGTACTGTGATAATGGTTATTCAAGAACCAGTTCAGGTTTGCCAATTTGAAATATTATCGGATGGATTACATTTTAATAACGCTAGTACACTTACAGTCACTCGGTATTTTGAATCCACTGCCTTATATTTATATGAATACAAGACAGGCCATTCCGGAAAATAGAGGAGGAGTAAATTACATCAAAATAACGGATAAACAAAAGAAAATTTCATGGGAAAGTTTTTGCATTGTTAATTACACCAAAATAACGCATAAACAAAAGAAATAATTTCATTTAAAAAGTTTTTGCATACATTGTAGTTGCGGAGTTCCAAATTATTTTTTAGGATTTATAAGACAATAATAATTATCAAGTAAGGCAAGAATTTGTTAAAGTTAACCTTCTGTCTTGCCTCTAGCGGAACATAGGAAAAGCACTCATTTTCTGCTCTTCGGCCCTTGAGCCAGTAATGGACGAATCCCAAGGTCCTGGAGATGGGGTCAGTTCAGCGTGAGCCGTAAAGTGCGTCTTGCATGTATATGTATCAGTGCATGTCTAAATAACTTTCCTTGTACTTGGATTGGGTTGAATCATGTGTTCACTCCAAACATTGATTATTTGATTGTTTCTGTCTTTGATAATGGAAATCATATGATGTTGCGTTTTGTGTCATTGTAGGCAGCTATATGGCAATGCCTCAATCACTACAACTACAGAGATGCCATATTTCTGGCCGAACGTCTGTACGCTGAAGGTTGGTGACTCGCTGGGTTTAAACTGGGGCTAAATAGTGTAATTCTATGTGTTCTATGGCACCAATATCTCCTACACAAGGCAGTCCTGTTGACTTACGGAAGATGAGTCCATCAAGAAAACCTACACTAGATAAACCTGTTGGGTGAAGCAGGTCTTGTGGGTTGATCAGGCAAACATCAGAAATGCGGCAGACAACAGCATAGAACGCTCTGTGATTACACTAATGCATTCGGGTTCATTTCCTCAAATATGATGTAATATTGACATTTCGATGTACCGGTAACTCTTTATCAAACTGCTGAACACATATATCAAGTTTGTGTTCTGTCATTGGTCTTCTTTGTCGTGTTTGCACTTCTTGGAGCTTGACTTTAAAGAATGCGTCAAAACATGTTGCTCTGAGTGCATTTTGAGACTAACTGCTTTGTTGTTTTATACGTCACTTAGTTGGCAACGAAGAAGCCTTGTTTCTGCTGGCATCATGTCATTATCGCATGGGAAAACCACAGAGGGCATACAAACTTCTTCAGAGTAAAGGCTTTAGCTCTCCAGATTGTCGTTTCATTATGGCGCAGTGCTGTCTTGACACGGACAAGTTAGTACCACTTGAAATCTTCTGAATTTGTAAAACTGCTGTTTATTTTACAGAGATTTGACTGATGTATTGTTTATGTAATTTGTGTTAGCTCAACGTGAAAAGAGTTGAACAATTTTGTTAGCTTTGTTTTCAAAACTATATAGATAATAGTGTTAATTAAATTGATAAGTTCATTCTTTCATTTTGCGATTATTCTGTATTGTTTCGTTATGAAGCCTGATACAGCGCTGCATCTAAGTAGCCCAGTTTTGTTGCATGAATCGTATGATCACTGATGGTTTAATAGCTACTTTTAAATTTAGTGTCCACTTAGTTACGTGAAGGAGAAAGGCAGAAAGAACTTCCAGCAGAATTTGTTTGAACAGATAATGAGGATTGGTTAGCCTCTTGTAAAGAGATGTTAGACCTGACCTTGACCTTGAAGCAGCTCATTTAGCTGAAAGTGAAAGACATTCAACAATGTTCATATTGTATTTCATTTTTTAAAAGTTGAGATATATGCCAGTGATATGCATTTGCTGTGATTTGTCATTTTCCTGATGTTGAAATCTCTCAGGATTTTATAACCATTGCTGGAGAAGATGGAAAAGTAAAAATGAACAAAGCAGTTACTGTTTTTATTTTATTCCTCTTGGGTTCTGGCCTTGTGGGGGCCTGGCTTCAGCTGTGTGGGTTTCAGCATCAGCCTCATGGGTCCTGGCCTCATCCTTGTAGGTTTAGGCCTCAGCCTTGTGGGTCTGGGCCTTAGCCTCGTGGGCCTCTGCCTCAGCCTTATCGGTTCTGGCCTCAGCAGTGTGGGTCTTGGCCTTGTTAACATCACTGCTGTACTGGCTGTTACTAGTTCTTTAATTGGACACAATTGCTGCCTTGATTATAGTGATGGTGGTGATGATTTGACAGGTTAGCAGAAGCAGAGGCTATCATCACAGGAAGTTGTTTGCCAAAGAACAAAAGTCTTGATGAAATTGCGGCCGAATTTGGAGAGAATGCCAGCTTTGCCTTTCGCATTCTTGGCCAGGTGCTTAGGTGAGTTTGGTTTAAGTGAAATTTGCTCATTTAAAAACTTAAAAATGTAATGTTGATCTAAATAAACGACTACCAAATACTGTTTCTCAAGAAGATGCTGTTACTGATTCAGAGGTTCAGCTTTAAGACCACAGAGTGTGGATTCAAGAATGTTAGGCATTTTGTAACTAACCAATTTTATGTTGATGATGTCATTTACTATTGTGTGCTCTTGTTTTATTTATAGCCACAATTACTTCTTAACAGCTGTCCTGCTAATTGGAGATACTGTGTAATGTAAAAGGATATATGTTAGATACCTTAGGGTATCTGCTCAGGCTTTCTATTGGCTTATCCAAGGGAAACGAAATGTTTGGGAATGTTGAGAAAGGGTTGCCCCTGCTGCTAGTAGATTCTATGGTTAGATTGCCCTATTGCTAAAAAGATGTGATGTTCTTGGGAAATGTTTCTTATTAAAGATATATCCCATTACATGACGGAAAGCAGGACTGCAGCCAAATATATCTTGTGTCTAGACTTCATTCATAAATTGCTGATTGTACGTGATTTTTGTTAGCTTGCATGAATAGCTTTTATAATCTGCTTGTATGTTATTTGGAGGTGTTTTCTTGTAACTGTAGTAAAACAGAACGACCTGCAAAAGCAACTGAGTGTTTTCAATACAGCATGAAACTGAATCCATTTCTTTGGTCATCGTTTGAATCACTCTGCCATTTAGGTATGGTGTGCTGCGTGATTCTTGATTTATAGGCACTAGACCCTTGCTATAACACGCACTGATGCAGCGCAGTTTCGGCTATAACATGGTCGTAGCCATAAATCTCAGACCTATGAACATGGATAATGTTTAGAAGAAAAACTCACATGGTGCGCATACCTCGGAGCACTGGTCTTTCTTTTCTTGTTGTTTGCCAAGCTAATAGTTTGACAAATAGTTATATATAACGCATTAGCTGCTATGAAGCTTGACATCATATTAGGGTTGCCTTTGTAATATCAGATCAGTTTAAAGTGAAAGAAATCATATTATGTAAACGTAGAAGTTGATATTTGTGTTGCACCACTTCATGCATTTGTGCATAAAATGATGGTATCCTAACTTGTAATGTAACATAATTTGATGTGAACAGATTTTTGTGCTACCACAACAAAATTATCTCCAAGGAAACATGCTGCCAAACTTTATTGTCTGGTAAAAATTTCTGGTTCATTTACAGTCTTTGAGGTTTTGTGCATATGTGTTACAGGAGCGAAACCTGATCCACAGATGGCGTTTCAGGTGAATCCTCAGAACCTGAATTCAATGTGCCAGGCGGTTTATGCCAGTCCTGCTCCTAACACACCCAACTGTACATACTTTGCTGATAATATGACCCCAATTGTCGAATCACAGGTGAGCTGCTTTGGAAAACATATTTCATTTCTGCTATTCAGCTGTGCATTCTAGCGTCTCTCAAATCTGGTATTGATGCTGGAAAAAGATTAATAGTGTTAAGCGTACTTCTACTACCAGGACAATTTTGCCTTAAAAATGGAAAAAATGCAAATTGCTGAAACATCTGCTGTACAGGACTCTGTTTTTCTATTTGTCTGCTAATAGAAACAGCTAATATACTGGCATTACATGTTGGTGTTCGTGTTTTACTTGCAGGAGGATGGGGTACAGAATCCAGCCACGAAAGATCTATTAATTGATGTAGTTAGTCCAGATGTGACCTCTGTGATGACACCAGATGGTGACCTGGGCTGCTTGAGCATCCCGCCCTCGGCCCCAGCACCCCGGTTTCGTCTGAACAGATCCAGCAGAAATACTGTCTGCGTACCAGGCTTTAGTCCTTTTTCGCCAAGGTAATTGTCCTCCAGCTAGGTCTCATTGAGCGATAATTGTAGTTAAACAATCTAGCTAATTGTTAAAAAATAAAAAAAATTACAAATAGTTAAAAAATAATCCCTCAGGATGTAGAAAAATGTCTGGAGAAATTGAAATATCACCTGAAACAGCTACGCCTTGTGAACAGCGAAAGGGCAAAGGAAAGCAACAGCTTTAAAGTGCTGAATTGCAATTGCTAGTTGTTGGAAGTGATAGCTAGTCTCTTTATGGTTTCCAGAAGTTTCAGTGAGACAGCACTCAAAGTTGAAATTGAGCTTAGTGCTATTAATGGGATTAAGGGTCTTGAATGCCAGTGGTATAAGACTTATACCAAAAGATTTATCCCATTGGGAGGAGTTGCAGAATTAGTTGATAAACATAAGCAGTTTTAGACAACACTTAAATACATGTTAGGTGAAGTTATATTAAAATGGTAATATTTTCATAATACTGAACTTAAGTTTTCTCGTTATCAAGAAGATGCTCTGCAACAGCCATTGACTTATGCCCTACAGTAGTATGATTGATATTTTGAGATTAGATTAAACAGTAATTTTCTAGTGATCATTTACTTTTTTGCTGTTATGACCGGGTGAGAAGAAGACTGTAGTTTTGCTTAAGACGTTTTTGGTTTGTTATTTTAGCTTTGGCATCTTCCCATTAGAACTAACACCGACTCCTGTGGGCATAAATGCGCTTCAAATTTTACCTTCACCGGTTGTCACAAATGTAAAGGTACGAGACACAAATTACAGTGGTTAAAACAATGCTTACACAAACATAGATCAGTCAGAAATACAGAAATGAGGCCTTACTTTGTGTGTGGCTTGTTTGCAGTTGTAATCCAACATTTATACAGTGCCATTCGGATAAAACTCAGTAATGCTCCTAACCTTGATATAGTTACCCAGATTCTCTTATGAGTTTATGTAATACCCTTCTGAATTTGTCTTGAAGCTCAATTGATGATGACCATAGTCACAGTTGATGTCTTTAGTTTAGGAGCATTTTCTGTCTATGTGACCGATAAGGGGGAAAGGGAATTAGAGGGTTTAGAGTAATGAATTGCTTGTTAAGTCAGTTATCTGCTCTTTGTTCGGATGTTGTCCGGTGGTGTTGATTGGTTGTTTTTGTTGACCGTAGACTTCTATTAGGCCTGGTCTTGCCACTCAGCTGCAGCTTTGTACAAATCCGAAACCAGTCTTCAGTCAGTCGGGCAACACGAACACTGCAAAAGACATCCAAGCATCGATCATACAACAGAGGTAGCGCTCAATATGCTTCTTATTTTAATGCCTGAGGGAGCATGTTTGAAGGATGTGGTACAGAACTGTATCAGAGAAACAGGAGCTTGATCTGGCAGTACGAGTCTTCACAAATGTTAGGCTGTCTGATGGTAAGGTAAGGTAAGGTGAAGTAGTTGCTTGTTTATTACACATCTCTCAAGCATCAGTCATATTCCTATGAAGATTGCTTATCTTTCATAGCCTGTCCATTCGTCATCAGGTTAGATTAGATTAGGTTGCTGTGCTGTGGAAGGCAGTTATTTGAGAATGCTGGATGGTAACAAATAGTGGCTGGAACAGAAATGAAGTTATTGTTCTGTTTACTTTGTTCCTTAGAAATGTTCCAAAAAGAAAGAAAGGGTTGGTTGGTGTGGAAAGAAAACCTCAAATATCTCATTTGACTTGGGGCACTAATTTCATTGTTACAGCATAAAGTTTTTGTTGATTTTTAGCTATCAGAGCAACAGCGGCAGTGGTGCTGGATTAAGACGAAGTTCACGAATATTTAGCCATCACGCCAGCAGTTCAGTCAAGGTTAGAGCAAAATAATGATTATGTTATTGTCGTAGCATGTTGAGTTAGTTGCTTCATCATAGTTCTTCGTGTGAAATTGAAACTCTAACTGTGTTGTTGCTTATTGTCTCTGATTGCTGTGTAGTTAAGCATGATTTTGAGAGATTCTATGACCCACCAATATGTGCAGTAAATGTTGTTTATAGGAGAACAACAAGAATCAGGTTGAGAACAAGTTAATGAGCCCACGAGCCCCTATGAAGAGAGCCAAGTCGAAGCTGTCGTGGACACCACAGCAGCTGAACGAGAAGAACAAATGTGATGTAACGGACAGCAAGACATCACTGGCCGCCAGCGTACAAGTTCAGGTGGCACAGATGCAAAGGCAGTCTGCAAGTGAGTGCCAGTATTCTCTTTCTGCATCCAGAATCCATCTTTTAACTATAATGTGGTGTGATATAAAGGGCTGTGCAAAAGATGGGACAGCCTAGTATGGCAGGTAGGCTAAATATTCGTTGTAGCCAGAGACTTTGTAAGCAGTGAGTCAGGAATAACAGTGGAGAAAACTGTGGTAGCGATGGAGTTGGTGTTTAGTTGGAATGGTTTTATTGTAATGTTAGAGTGGTGGAGTTTGATGTGATTCGTTGTGATTACAGTTTGGTGGCGCTGATAGTTTGATGAAGATGGCATTTACACTTTTTGTGGTTGTTTGCAGATGCATTAATGCAGTTACTGCAGGAGTTGGGAAAAGCCTACCAAGCCCTGACTCAGTACGACTGTCTGAATTCCCTAGAGCTGTTCTCTGCCATACCACCTCAGCATTACAACACTGGCTGGGTGTTGTGCCAAGTGGGAAGAGCATATTTCGAACTTTCAGACTATCAAAAGGTCTGTTTTAATGCTGTCGTATTATCACCATTTCACTTTTCATGTCGTTTCTAAACTCTTTACTGTTCTGTGACAGTCAGCATGATTGTATTTGAAGGTCTGTTTTCCTTTTAGTGTTTTACTGGGTTTCTTTCATCTTGGAAAGAAAATGTTAGAAATTGTTTATTTTCTGCAATGAGTGATTGTCTGTCATTTAGGCTGAGAAAGTGTTTTCCGAAGTGCGCCAGATAGAGCCATACCGTGTGGAAGGGATGGAAATTTACAGCACTGTGCTGTGGCACTTGCAGATGGAAGTACAGTTGTCGGCACTCGCACAAGACTTGGTGGAGTTTGACAAGCTATCTCCCGAGGTAAAATGCCTGGAATATTTGTTAGCAGACAATTCTTAATCTTTTAATTTATGTGATGTAAAATCAAAATAAATATTTGCTAATAAAGACTAACAAAAGAGTAGGTTTAACAACACAGAGACAGCAGCCATCTTCTAATCATGCAGAACAGCTGACTGTATTAAGCTGTCTGGCTGATGAGCTCAAAGTAACACTGTCTTCATATGGAAGACTTTACTAAGAGGATGCATTCCCTTAACAGCACTGCTAATGTGTGTGTAGGTCACAGACTTTTCCTCTTTCCAACATAAAAGTTTAGGGGTTGACTTATACATGATTTTGGCATGTATGCAACTTTACAGTACATGGCAAGTGCCGACCATGAAGAGAAGGTTGATGGTACTGAAACTTGGGCAAAAACATGTGATTGCGCACTTAACTAAATTGCTAGCAGTTTGCTACTGAAGTTCAATATTATATGCATAGGACATCTATTTCAGATTTGTTGCTCTACCAGCTACATTCATTTATGACTGAATATGCCAGGTCTCAGCCTGATTGGAAAAGAGTCTGTGAGGTTACCCACCCTCATATGCCAAGGGTGAGAAGTTGCAGTTTGAAAGTTATAATTACTTTGCACACATGTGGCTGTAGGAAAGTTAGCATAGGCTAGGCTTATTTTCAGTGCAGATGATGGCCTCTTGCTTACTTGCGTTAGCTGTGTTTGTTAGGCATGGTGTGTTACCGGCAACTGCTTCAGTCTTCAGAAAGAACACGATGTTGCAATTCGATTCTTCCAGAGAGCAATGCAGGTTGACCCAAACTTTGCGTATGCCTACACTCTGCTCGGTCACGAATATGTGCTCATAGAGGAGCTGGACAAAGCTATGGCTGCTTTCCGAAATGCCATTCGTATTGACCCAAGACACTACAACGCATGGTAAGATAGTAACGTACCTGTTGAACAGCTCTACTTATGGTAATGTATGGTAAGGTAGTCACTTGTTTAGAATGGGCAGCTGTCAAAGGGATCTACCAGAGGCTGTGTAGGGTTGTCAGATTGTTTGGGTGAAGAGCAAATTGATGGGATTCCACAAGTTATATGCTTTCTTATAGGTTGCATGATGCTACAGTCATTCAGTGTCATGTAATGCAAAAGGGATGAAAGGCTGTTTTATGATGGTAACTGTTGTAATTTTTTATTGACACCTGTTTTTTTATTTAAGTGGTTGTGTTGCAGATAAATGAAATGTTTTAGTGCCTCTGAGAGATTCTTAGGTTATAATTAGAATTACTGTTACAATTTAAAAGTTAAGTCCGAATAATTCTTAGATATTTCTGTTACAAAACGTGCATTTTGGTTTTTTGCTAGATTTGTGAGTTTTTAAAAGAAATTGTTCTGTAATTTAGGTACGGTGTTGGTATGGTCTACTACAAACAAGAAAAATTTACCTTGGCCGGGGTTCACTTCCAAAAAGCGCTTTCAATCAACCCGAGAAGTTCTGCTCTTCTGTGCCACGTTGGAGTGGTGGGTTTTCATTTCAGAATGTTTTGCAGTTGTTGCCTTAACTGATTTGGATTGGAACTGTTGTAGGGCTTTGAGTCCGTCATTTCTGTGGTCTGCATCTTGTATGTTTGTGGTGGCTGGTTATTTTGGCCTCTTGTCAGGCATTTGAGCATGTAGATATTGTTGTGTTTCTAATCTGCAGATAAAGAGACCCTGACGGTGGCACTGAATGTTTGTTCTTGTTTTATTTAGAATTTAAATCAGATTCATGATGTACACTACACTGGTTGAATGGGACATGTCAACATACTGAAAAAACACTCAGTCTGTTCTTCTGTAGGTTCAGCATGCTCTAAAGAAATCGGACAGTGCTCTGCGGACACTGAATCAAGCAATCAGCATCGATCCAAAGAATCCTTTGTGTAAATTCCACAAGGCCTCTGTGCTGTTTGCGACAGACAGACACAAGGTATTGCTTCCATGTTTAGTAATTAATAATAATTGGCAAAGCATAGGTGTGAGTCCAGAACACAGGCAAGACAAGAAGGAAAAGTGTAAACTGATTAAATGAGTGGTTAGCATATAATGTTGGCTGTAAAAGAAGTTACCTGCAATAAATGTAAACATACACAGTTTTATATAGTAACCACATGGCGTTGACCCGGCTCATTTTTCGATGAATTGATCGGGTGTGATCCTTCATGACAATAAGGGATTGTTTGTATTTTCTTTATCTGTGCTTTGACATTTGCAAGTGTTCTTTTTGATCTGATCCGATTACTTCCGTAGTGCAGTTATGATGCCAGTAATCATGCACAAGGCATCAGTTGATCATGTAATTCCAAGCCAAGTGCAACAGAGAGGCAGCCTATGCACACTTTATTTTAGCAGGTCATCATAGATGGTTTTCTGCTGTCATCCTGGGAATGCCACTGAGGATTTTCTTTTGTTAGTGGTGCTATATGAATGATCAGTTTTATTAATGATTTTTTGTAGGAAGCTTTACAGGAGCTGGAAGAGTTGAGAGAGTTGGTACCAAAGGAATCTCTTGTCTACTTCTTGATGGGAAAGGTAAGTTCGTTAGACGATTCACTTTTTATGCAAGTAATTGCGAGTATTCAATTTGCCATTGGCGTTTATCCTTGCACCTCCACCCTACAACACTGTGATATTTTATTGGGAAGATCTTGTATCAACAGTGGCCTTCCTTTGAGTATACACTTTCATGACTATAGGTACTATTAGTACCTATCTTAATCTCTTAAAATTTAAAGCAGTTTGGTCGTTTAACTTACAGCAAAGACTATGGCTGTTAGATTGCTGTTGTGTTTGTGGTTCAACCCAGACTGGACCACGAATCCTGAGGACCAGTGCTGATGATACATGCTAGCGTAAATGAGCAAGTATCTGCTTTTGTTGGTTTTCTGCTATGTTGCCTATGATCTGCTTGCTGTCTAGGTACACAAGAAGCTTGGCAACACTCATTTAGCGTTGACGAATTTCTCGTGGGCCATGGACCTGGATCCCAAGGGCACAAATAACCACATAAAGGAAACGATAAACAAGAGATATCTAACAGACGAAGATGACACCAATATTAGTAAGTTTCAGTCTGTGGGTTTTTCTGCACTTCAGTGTTTTAGTACTTGTATCCTGCCTCTGATGTTTGTAAACACTGACATTGGCAGGCTGGTGTCACCATCTGCAGAACCAAATACACCACTTTGTTTGTCTGATGACTGTAACTAAGGATGTAATAAAGGACACTATTACGGCTTCCAAAGGTATGTTGTAGGGAGGTTCTAGTGTACATTACAATACAACTGAAATTTGATGACGCTCCCTTACAACAGTTCAGAAGTGCGCATTGAGGCCAGGCAACAAGAAACTAATATTGCAATCATGTTATACATAATGGTGCATTTCGGTAGTAGTAATAGTTCCAATGTTTAATGACATTTTATGGCATCAAAGGCCGTTGACGTCGCCCTCCTCCTTTATCCAGGCTTGGGACTGGCACTTACCCCCAAACAAGACAGTGGTGGGGTTTTGAACATTTCAGTTAAGGAAAAATACACTGATGATTTTATTTCCAGTGGTGAATGATGGAAATGACATACAGGATCCGCTGGAAGGCACAAGCAACGGATCTTCGTTGATGGAAGCCGACGACTTTGGACTGCGAGCAGCAGAGAGCGACGAAAGTCTATAACAAGCATTTTGCTAGAAAGAAACTGAGTCCGTGGAGTTGATGGCATTTTTGGTTGCCCGTACGAAACTAACTTTAGAGGTTACACGTAATTATGTGAAAGGGCTGCAATCTTGTAATAGTGCTCTGGGGTAATCACTGGCTCCATCTGCTGAGTAAAAGTGTGAACTATTGTCGGTTTTGTTTTCAAATACAAGCACTGCCTGTGCCAGCGCTGAAGTTTTGGTTGTCTTCTACATGACTGAGTTTCAGTCGTGTGTGGATTTGCCTGGGGAGTGGTATATATGATGGATGGGAGTCGATTTATTAATTTGATTTTTCTTACGGTAAATACCTAGATGTACGTATACTGAAACCGTAGAGCTGCAAGGAAATTTTCTATTCAAATACGTCTAACTGAAATAAATTCTTGAAAATTAAAATGTGTATATTGTGACGTTTCATGAGGTGTACGTAGTTGTGCTGACTGTTGGGACTGACTGGCTAATTTGTCCAGACGTACTTTCTACCTGAGTTGTTTCCAAACTGTAGGCACTGACTGTCTTTTCGTGCGTCATTGTCTTTGTAAGCGGACACTGTAGAGATGACTGAATATACTTTTATAATTTTTACAAATGACCTTTCTAAGCTTACTGTCAGTTTGCTTCCATTTGTAATTCTTCACGCAATGAGCCACACAAGAAGTCAATGTTAAATGCTGCAGATGTAATGTGAATATTGGAAATTTTTTGATGTTGTGTCTTTGGTTTGGCCTTTTTAAAATTTCTTTTCATATTATCTGACCGTAATTTGTAAGTCCTTGTATCTGATTATGTATGATTTGAAGCTGTGCAAACGAGCCACTGTCCTTTGGAGGCTCATATCACAGCCTCTTTGTTGATGTGTAGAATAAGGTGAGGAAGAGTTTGTTGAAACATTAGAGTAGAGGACTTGGGAAAAAGCAAAGTTGGATGACCAAAGCAAAAACTCGGAAGTTGATTGGTTAGATTTTGTTTTGAATGAAGCACTGGATGAAATATTTACATGTGTATGACACTGCTTGCTTCATTGCAGTACTACTTTTTCAGCTGTGCAAAGTGGCTTTTACAGGAGTAATATAAGTTGCTTTGAAAAGTCTTTTCCACTTTGCTATGCATTGTCTTAACTCTGTCTAATCTTTCAAGCTGCTAATGATAGAAAATAATGATGCTTTGTTATTCATACATGACAATTCTAATACATTGGAATAATTTTCAAGTATGATAGCTAAATGGCTTTCAGTTTATGTTAACTTCTAAGTGAACTGTACTAAATTTGTTTCCTTAATTTCAAAGTTCAGACTGACTCTTCAGTGACACTTAGTTTGCTAATAGCATTCTGAAATGGTTCTGCCACAAGGCCTGACAGAAGCGATTGGTGTGACCACACTGTTTTGCAGTTGTTTTCAAGAGCCACTGTTTGACCAGGTCCCTCAACTGTTGTCGCACGAGTGATAACTATAATTGACACGCCTGAATTCATTTGCAGAATAGCATAGTTGTTGGAAGTCTCTTCCATCAAATCTTTATTCTAATTCCAGATCTGACTATAGTGGGTCATCTCCACACCCTGTCTGTCACAATTCAAGTGATCTGTGTCATAGTTCTGGTTACTTGTCATACTTCACTTTGCTGACTGCAGACTATGACTACAGCTTGCAGCAGACGGTAGTGTCACAGAAATCACAAGATTACTAAGTCAGATCTTGTGGTCATTTGTAACTTGGCCTTTCCTGACATCTGACTTGCATCAGGCAATCCTTTTTATGACTAAATACAGTTTTACGAATCACATGTGTATCTGAGGTTTTCTGATTAGAGCTTTCCTGTTTTGTAGCTGTGTTTGTCAAAGCCCCATTTCATCCATTGGTTTCAGTTCTGGAGCTGCTGTTATTATTTTTTTAAGATCAACTATGTTTCAACAGATATTTAGTTTATTCAACTACAGTATTTCTGTATTTATTTGTATAAGTTCATTTGACCTTCTGACCTACTCCTGGGCGTTTTTGATGTACCCTGTGCAAGTGAAACATGTCGCTGTAAACTGGCTCAAATGTTTTGATTCTTTTTGGTTCTAGAGTGATATTTCTGAAGTGGATGTTTCTGAAGAGCGACGGACATTTGATTTAATTAGAAACTTGGATTATGTTTATTTCTGAGACAGTGACAACACCAGTACAAGATTAAATTGAGAGAAGGGCACTTGATTTAGGCACAAACAAATGCAGTTACAAGTTGCAGCATTTTGTATGAAAAAGTGCATACCAGAACTAAACTGTTAGCAGTGTTTTATTTCAGGTCTTCATCCTGGGATGTCTTGATTGTCAGCATAGATTAGGATGCAGTGTTAAGCACAAGAATATGTTTGTACGTTCCTCACATATCAACCTGGGTACATTATGCTTCTTGAGCAGTGAACTGTTCTGAAACATTGCTTATCCGAAACATTTTACTTCTGCTGACGAGATCTGCAGCACCTTTGAGATGATCTTGAAGCGGTTGTATAAATTTAGTTAAATGTCTGGTAACCTCTCATAAGTATTGCAGGCTTGCTTTAGTTGCCTAATAGATGTTGTAATTCGGGTTCATCTGCTGCATCGTAATGCATTTGTTGATGCGCCGCATTGTGCAAGGAATCAGGCAAATGCTGGTGAATAATGCTCGAACAGGTGGCTGGCTCTTGCACAAGAGTAGAATCAGACTAATGGAATCTCATCCTTCGTTGACTGATGTTGCTGCGTTCAGAGTTCCTGGTTTGTGTTTCATTGCCGACAAGGAAATTACAACAGCCGAGTGATGCATTTTGGGTCATTCCACTTCCAAATAACTCTGGGGTCCTTGATAATCCTGTGTGGTTTATTTTGTTAAGGTCTGGGGCACAGGCTTTGACATGTCACACACCTCAAGATCTGGAAAAGGATGGTAACCATCCTCTTCTGATCTTAAGCAAAAGTCTCGTTTCTTCATCAGGGCCTTCAGTGAGTTGTAAAACAATTGAGGGTCCGACAAAGATACACAGCTGGTAGAGTTGCAGCTGAATTCTGAACACCATATTGCTTCGGAATGCATAATAATGTTTGATTACATTTCAAAATTCAGCTCTGTATTCTATACACATAAGACTTAATTTGGCTTAAGTTTTGTTCACAACAGGTTCAACAAAAGACAACGTATTACGAGTACACGAATTACTGTTTTGGCCTAACAACTTGAGGCCTTTGACCCGAGGCAAACAAGATGAGCAGAGTAAAATCTCAAAATCACAAAGCACCACTGTACATCATATACAAACAAGCCACTGAACAACGAAACACCCATTACGCATTGGTCTCCAGTCGCCTTGACTACTTTAACTCTCTTGTCGGTATAACAAAGTCAAACATGCAGAAACTCCAGAGTTCAAAAGTCTTGGCTAGAGCTTTGGTGCAGAGTTATGTATTACAAATACATTAGACAGGCTTTGAATCTCACCTTACAAGCAGCTGCAGTTTTATCAAAGGGTTGACTATAGTCATCAAACCTCATTAAAATTACATTCGACAAGCCATGCTAAAAATATATGCCAATACACAACGTGCATGATATAAAATACCAAAATAACATATTTGGTTTAGAATGACAAAGTGCAAAATTACAACCACTCTTAACCAAGTAGTGTAAAAAATAACCAGCAAAATACTATTTTTACTTTACTATTACAGATATCACTTTTACTTAAATGGTGGAAATGCAAACATTAGGCAGAGTAAAACAAAATCTCAGAAAAAGTTAGAACTACTGTACTATCAGACTTTAAGGATATTCATACAGAATACAGAAAGGTATTATACATTTTTAAAACTTTAAAACATTGAAAACTTTAATGTTTGATAAATTTTTAACACCAAAATTGCTATGGATTACTATGTATACTAATGGACACTGAAAACTCAATTTTCAATACAATATTGCAAGCCATGGACACAGGTACAAACTTTCCACCCAAACAGGACACAGGTACAAACTTTCCACCCAAACAGGTGTAGTGACAACATTTACTAAACTTGAAAAAGTAGCAGGAAAAGGAACTAAATAAATTTTATTGAAAAGAACTGGCATAAAGACTTCTTTTCACATTTTTAAAAGCACATGAATATGAATTCTTTACACAACTTATAAGAGGCAAACAGTTTTTACATTTAATTTATAAATCTATAAAATGGATAGTACAAGCATTATAAATTGTTTTAAACAACAGGTAGTCTGACTTTTCGAGTGCCCAGCAACATCCTCGTCATCACGAAGCGTGCAACACGTCTTTACCCCATTTCCGGGAGACATACCAACTCTCCAAATTCTGTGCAGTGCATGCCACACAATGGCAATTGTTAAACTACTGCAGAAATTTTAGTAGCACATTAAAAAGTATTAGCAGTTGGTAATATTATTTTAAACAGTGTTTTTCATTCTATGCCTTGAGATCTTTGATAAAAGCTTCCTAATAACATAAAAGGCTGTGTTAAACTAAGTTTCCACTAAACACGATTTCATGAGCAAAAAGGGTGTGTGCAATTTTCTTGTGGTTAGTTCTGGACTGTCAAAGCCAAGCTCAAATTCCAGCTGGGAGAGAGGCATACAAAATTTCTCTTCCACTAGGGTCCCCAACAAACATCACTACAAAATGAGTACATCGACCACACACTGTAACTGAGCAGATCAGGAAGCAAGGAAGAGGACTGGCAACCTACCATGCTAAGGCTAAGACACAGGCTGACACTCCTTCCCCATGGTTGTTCTCTTGGCAAGCACTTCTACTCTATACTTCAGCTCAGCCAACACAAACAAGAAATACTTAGTAGGTCAAGATTATGCGTAGAATTAACCAAGTAAACATTAATGTACTCAAGTTTCTAATTAAACTGGTTCAATTAACTTATACAGAAATAATTTCAAACAATAGATTTTGATCTGCCACTCACACATACGATATATATACTGTATATAAATACATACGACATAGTCCTTATACATGTAAAATTATGTAGCAGTGTTGATGCCTTGAATAACGAATCCCTGCACATTTAAAAAGATGGAAGTTTAACCATAAAATTCAAAACTGCAATCTTCCTTCCAGTGTATCCATGTGACCGAGCAAGTCTGTAAGAGCCATGACACTCAAATGCCTTAATAATAATAATAATAATAATAATAATAATAATACATAATAATAATAATAACCCACATGATCAGCAAATAAAAAAGTAAAAAGTTTTACTCTGCTGGCTCAGCTATGTGATACAGAGAATGCAAGATAAGCATTCACGCTGGACAATATGAAAGTCAGCTTCAACCCGACTTGGCTCAAGATAGTTTGGCTGAAGTATAAACATTACAAATGAAATCATACCAGACAACCTTTTCCTTAAAGGTAGTATGACTTCAAATTGCCAAGCTCATACATTGCATCAGGATTTCAACCCCAGACATACAATGACAGTTGACATATTATCACTAGGTCACACCACTGAAAGCAGAGAAAATGAGTTAATGAAATTGCTTTGACCACAAATTACAGAAATATGCTCACGCAAATAATATTCAGTCAAAAACAGCTTAGTTACTAACTACTTTATCAAACAACCGAGACTGAACGACGGAAAAAGTGCAGATTATAACAGCGTTCATCCCATGAAATCCAACAGGATGGCACTGCTCACAGCTTCATTCAACATATATGCCTATTGCCGAATGGATGATTCTGTAGTTACTTAAGAAGAAAATGTGATCATGCAACCTATTTGGCCATCAACTGCAGAACTACTGCACTGAATCTGAAAACTGGCAACACAAAAATTGACAAATTGGCTCAGGATGCATCAAGACATTACAAAGTCTTAAAACATGTTCACTAAACCTGTAAAGTGGATATAAGAATGACAACACTAACCAGGATGTAAACACTAATTTGCAAAAAGAAAATGTCATTTTGCAGACTAATGACAATGTCAGTAATATGCACAAATAAAACTTGTAAATCTGCAAGATGACTTTGGTACACTGAATAATCATCAAATGATATTATTAATAAGACAAAATCACAATATCAAGTTTTCACACATACATTTACAAATCTGCCAAATGACATTAATGACTCAACAACCTCACTAGTTGTAAAGCTAGTGTTTCATCCATAATTCAGATACAAAGCACAGGAATTACAATACAAGATAGTAATGTAAATTGCTAAAGGCTTTACTACATGGATCTAGTTGGCAGCAGTCCTTAAAGTCAAGACAGGTCTGCATATTCCAACCTGCATCTAAAAAGCAGATAACCATATTTCAACAAATGCTTGGAATTCCCTACAATTTTGCCAAGGTAAGTTATTCTCGAAGTTTTAGCAATAAACTGTACACAACCTTGCAGAAAAATCTCAAAAAACACCCAACTGATTTAAAGATAGGCATGAGCTCTGGCAGGCGTAATAGGATATAAATGTCTGGTAATGTGATGAAACCTAACCAGACATAATGTACTATATTACAAAAAACCTTTTAGGAGCTTTACAAAAGCACAAAGTACAAGCAAAATATCATGACAAGAAAACTCATAAGCACAGACTATCATAAAATATGTACAGTTACTGATATGATTTCTGATGTAATTTCGTAATAAGAACTTATATAACTGATATGTTGGAACGACTAACCTATTACACAAAATTGATTTTTATCAGATAGTTGAAACTACGATATGTTTAGAAAATAACCCGACATGCATAAAACTGGAAAACTGCTATACAAATAAATTAAGATGATATGTGGCAGATTACCAGACATTTAGCAATATATAACCTACAAAGCATGAAACTACAAAGAACTTGTATTCCTTTATCTGTCATGCATCTACAATTTCAATCAGAAATAAGCCATTCCAAGAAATTGTCTGCTAAGTGCCAATCCCTGCTGAAAATTAACAAATATCTAACTTATAACTTAGTATTTTGTAACAGATGTGTAAAGATACCTACTAAAGAGTGGTATCAGAAATTTGGACAGAAACTGTCTTTGACATGCATCATTTTTCGACAAAAGAAATCACAAAGCACTACAAAATAATCAGTAACTCAGTCATTCAACGCATCAATCAGTGGGATTAAAGCCAATGGAAAGCAGATAAAACTACATTTTGAACTATTTAAAATAAGCAACAAAGCAATTCATTTACTCAACATAGTTGTATAGCACCAGTAGCTAACGAAAGGCATCAATCCATGAAACTAAGCAGTTGTTTGTGTGACGAATTTGTTCAGGTCCCAACACAGCAAGCATCTCAGAGCAGCCTTGAACGCATGCACATAATCCACAATACAAAGCAAACACTACACCAATCAGCTACTCCATCAGAGCCATTTGAATCAATTTTTCACAGATTTTCAAGTTAATCATGCAGTGAAACAAAAAAAGACCAATTGCAATTACAAATGTTTTATGAAGAATCTTAATTGTAATTAAGAATACAGCCACCAAATGTAGACCTATTCCTCTAAACCTTCAAGCAATTCTTATGTTCCCAAGTTTTCCCTCTTTAGAAACAGCTCAAAGGTTAAGTTTACAAGCCCCAATGTTTGGGTACATGACAGTACATAAATGAACTCATTCTAATACTCATTCTAAGTCCTGCAGTTGGTATTCATTGCAGTCCAACTCAAGATAATGATCTGACTCAACTCTGACTCATTGGATAACATAACTAACTCATAAAAGTCCCAAACACTTATAAATTAAGCCCAGAAGAAGACAACTGAAAAAAGAAGCGCACACTTCACTGAGTCATCATAAACAATGCCACAAAAGGATTTATGTAAACACCTCTTCCTGCAACATAACAAAAAATTCAGTGGCATATATCAAATTCTGGTGTATTACACAGATACTGATGACAAAAACAGTCAATGTTTAAACAATTCTGTCCTTTGGCACCTTTAAGAATATGAAATTCTGACTAACAAATTAACAACTGGCCAAGCAGACTAATTTTCCTCATCACTTAACACAAATCAGAACTGAGTAAGTTCTGTAAGAAACACTAATCAACAGCCACAGTTTGCCTCCAAGACCATCTCACTTCGTTGTTTTCAATGCCATATGATTTAACTCAATAAAAATTGAGCTGCTGTGGCATAAGAAAGAATCCAAGTAGAAGCAAAAACGTTTGAAATATCAAAAACATATCATATCATTAAGGCAGGTAAAAATTTTTTGAATAATAGTAATTCTGAATTATTTATTAAATTAAATTATTAAATAATTCTGAGGTCAGAAAGCTAACTTATGCAAATCAATTCCAACTGCACAAATTACGTAGAAATAACAAATAAAAACCATAGAGTAATAAAATTTAATATGATACCTAACACAGCACCATCAGTTAATCAGCTGATAATCTGAAGCAAGTTACTATTAAAATTTGATATTTGCAGTTGTAAAATGTATTTTAACAAAATTCATCAACAAAGACAAAAAACTGTCAACATCACAAACGTCTGTACGGCAAGTTTCACATAATCTCATAACACGGTTTTAGCAGCCAATTTGATGATATACATTCACCAGTAATCTGGTCCTGAATATCAGTTTTTGGTCGAAGCATAGACGCCAACAGCAGCAACGAAACAACAGCTAATCTTTTAAGGCCAGAAACGAAGTCAGCTCTTTTTCCAGGCTTTGAGAGTTGTGGTATCTGACTCTATCTCAGAGACATATATGCCAGAGTAACTGACAATTTATTATGCAAATATCAACACTGGTCTTCAGAATCAAAGAATCAAATGTCCAACGATACTAACAGCAGTTCAATAACTGGGCCATCATTGCTTTATGCTGGTTTTTCACGTCAAAATGAAGTACTGCAAACTGAACATCAAACTCAGCGGTAAAATAGGCAAAAGCTTGAACAAATGACCGTCATTCACTAACTCAGTCTCTGGGGCCACATTTGTTTTCTCCATTTTCCCACCTTTTTCACAGCAACAACTTTTTCTCAAGCTCTTTAAGGAGCTTTTTAGACATAAGGGGCTTATTAGACATAAGCCTGAATTGCCAAACCTTCATGAAGTGATTTCTTTTGACTGCTAAGCAAATAAAAGTAAATATGACCAAATTCTGAGCAAATAGTAACACTGAAAAACACAAACATAAGCAATGCGTCCATACATAAAAAGTCAATCACAATAAAGAAATAAAGTGGCCACAAAAGTTAACAACTGGTTTCAGTTTTAGTTGGAAGGCATAAAATCTGCATTTCACCTGCTCAATACAAATTTGTGGGAATCCAAAAGGACAGGTGAGTTCAACAAAAAGCAACAGAGATTACAAAAAAACATTAATGCAAGTAATGGCTGGTACATCATAGTCAAAGACCCGTACAGCAGGTAAGTAAGTACATCAGTAATTAAGTGCACAAGGAGAAGTAAGAAAGGAAGTAAGCAGCCTTTGCAGCTGATTGCAGATGAGACATTCAAAGGTCTCTCAAATGCAACATATTGTGATCAAATCTCTACACTAGAAAGTGCCAGATAAATAATTGTGCTAATTGAAGCAAATCTGTAAACTATTAAAAATAAAGGAATAGCAAAACATAGATAACGAACATAAAAATCCTCCAGACAACATAGAACTGTGCTCCTATGAAAATGAATCTGTCCCAATTAAAAAATCCCATTTAATTTGACAAAAAGCAACATTATGTCAACAATAGTTGCATTGCTAGTAAGTAATAGCAATAATGATAACAGTAATAATAATAACAATAATAATAATAATAATAATAATAAAAATAATAATAAGTAAGCAGATTAATAATAATAATAATAATATGATTTATATAGTGCTGTATCATGGCCCTAGACCAAAAAACAGTGCTGTACATGAGTTCAATATCAATGACAATCAAATGATATTTTTAAAAGACAAGTCTTGAACCATGACTTGAATGTGTCCAGAGATGGTGCATTCTTCACGTGATTGGGAAGACTGTTCCACACAGTGGATCCAGTGACAGAGAAGGAACATTCACTAAACTTCATGGAACATCACGTTACATGCAGATGGTTCCTTGATGAGACCTGCAACCACATTCATCTGTTCGAGTTGCCTGTCTCTTGAATGCAGAAGTCACAAATATAGTCCAGGATAAGGGTGTAGTTGTGTTTGAACAGCGCATTTAGCAGATTTGTGGTAAAAAGAAAGATAAATAAGGTATTACAGCAAGAGGTAAATACGATGCATGCAAATGCCAGTTGTTTTAAATGCCAGTCTTCAGTTGCTAATTGGTAAAAACAATCGGTACAAATAAACGCAAGGGTGTTTATAAGATGTTTAAGGTAGATCATTAATTAACAACAGCTAATTAGTAATCCTTAATAAAGTGTTGTCGGCTATCAACTTAAGTAAGGGAAGGTAAGAAAACTGCACATTTGTTGCAAAACTTCAACATCATCGTTACTCGCATGTAGAATCTCTGTAGGCAGAACCTGTTTTATTAGTTTCTTTAATTAACTAATTTTTAAAATAAAATTAATTTTCACTGAATTTTATGTTTTTCTTAATGACTGTGTTATTAATTAATGGGGATTGTTAACAATACCACAAAAGGTTCACAAAAAACAATCAAAGTAAGCAATACAGGCACAAAATGACACGAACAAAAAACCCATTGCAATTAATAACAATGAACTCAGAACAATACTGTAATATCATCTACAGATTTACCCACACAAAACAGTAAATCCTGAACAATGGTGTCCACCATAAAAAACAAGAGCCTGTGTAATAAACTTCATCACTCAAATAAATATAATTCAAACATCTTAAATATTCCCAAAAATACTGAAAATAATTGGAATCAGTGGTACGTGATAATGTGCAAGCATGATAGAGACAGAGAGAGAGAGAAGTTTACAATGAGGAAGATTGATGAATCTTGGAAGTTGGAATAATGGAAGGTCGATGGATGACTTCAAACGATTGAAACAAGAAGCTCCTCATCACTCAGGTCATCACTCGAGATACCTACAAAATACATTTACATTAAATCAGTCATATTACAGTCCTCTAATGACTTCTATAGCGGCATTACTATTGGAGGTACATGTTTCAATTTATGAACCTTGCCTCCAACTAAAACTGCAATCTATGCTCATAAATTGTTAGTCAGACAAGTCCGGTCAAGAGATCAGAAAGCAGGCTGCACACAGGATAAGCATGCAAAGTTTTGCATAGTGTAATGTAATGTAACAGAATGGCAAAGTCTGTACAGTTAAAGCAGCATGAATGAATGATGAATGATGGTGAAAGCTAAAGCCAGCACCAGCTTCAACCAACCGAAATGAAAAGGTCCTTGGATTATTACTCTGCATACTCAAACCATGCCTCGTCTTTGTTTGAACTGCAAGACAAAGGAGGTTCCACCTTTGATCAAACCCCCTTTTCTTTCTCCTGTTCCATCTATTCTTCCACCTAAATCCAGATCCTGCTCACCTGCAGCTGATGTGTTCTTTAGTGTTTTCTGTGATGGGTAGAAAGAGGAATCCAATCGCTCACGCTCGTGACTGACAATCCGAAGCCCTGACATCTGGTGAGATGGCGAGACTGGAGCACTTCCTGACTGACCATGAGGAAACCGCAAATGATGAGGATCTTCCAAAAGAATGTAAACACATAACATAATGTAATGGTAAACTCTATATAGCACCTCACATAGCTCACTCAGAGCCAATGTTTATTTTCTTTGTGAGCATTCCTTACATATACACATGTACTAAATGGACCATTACCACACTTTCCTCTTCACACAGAGTTTCCAAGGAGCAAGAGCATATAGCAAGATACAGGACAGGTCCTACTAAATGCATTATTACTGTTCCCAGTAACGTTAGTTCGTCCACCATTTCCTTCTACTACACAGGAAAGCATAAGCAGCGCTTTCCACCCAGGCTGATTACCTTCTTCTCTCGTATACTTAAGTCTCTTCTCCCTAAGCAATACTGCATAACTGGTTTTCTCTAACAGAAACTTCAGTAAACATACCAATGGAGATAGCAGACCCTGTCTGTTGATTTCCTCTGTCCAGCTGGTGCGAACCCGTCTGAACAAAGTTCTGAGATTTTCCGGAAGAAACTGAGTTGGAGTCACAGAAGCTACTGGCTAGAAAGCCAAGGTCTTGATTTGGCATGCTCGCTTGCCTCGAATGACTGCTGAGTCTGGACCCAACATTTGTCACATCCATGTTGCGTGCTGTAGGAGAAAAAATTATTATTTATCTTTATTATGAGAAATAATTCTAGATGAAAAAAATAAGTGAAACACCAGTAAAACCATGGATGAATGAAGTACTGCCAGAGGCTAGAAAGTAAGTAAGCACTGGCAGAGAAAGATCAGGGCTTTAATAAGAATTTAAGCTCTTCAAAACAGAAGATAAGACTACATTGCATTGCAGTTCATTCCACAGTCTGTGCAAGACACAAGAACATATGTATGCCTAACAAACTTATTTACAATTTGCTTTGGTGAACTTTACCCACATTTCAGTTACCCACATCAAAGCAACCATTGCACTGGTACCCATGACACACACCATGATGCAGAAAATTACAAGAAAACTTAAAGCAATTTGTTCCACCAATCTTAAGCAATAAGCCTTTCCTCTTGTAAGTGTAAAGCCTGCAACAACTGAACTGTAACACCTCCATTACTTTACATTACAAGAAGGCACAGAATAAACCAGAACAGACTTACTGGCACCAAATGCCCGTAACTGCGTTGCAGAACCACATCCTGGACCCACAATGGAAGAACTCTCCACGGACAGATGGAATGGTATTGGCTGACGACTCTTCGGCTGCAGTGACCCCGACCTGAGGTCAGGTGGTAGAGGAACATTTGGAACTGGATGCTTCTTCTGATCATGGGGTTTCACTTTGTCTGTTAAGTTCATCAACTTCTGCACTGCCTGCGTAGAACTGGTCCCTGTAGATGATAAGATAGTGCAACATAACATAGCCAGAAACTTCGATAGGGCTGATGAACGACTCTCACAAAATGTACAACTATTGTCTAATTGTAACACACATTTACATTACATGAATTATAACAGAAAAAGTGGTTAATGCTAGCATTTACTTATATAATCAGTTTACATATACAACATATATTATTTAAGCATTTTGGTCATTTAAGCTCAACACCATTCAGCGCTAGTCTCAGATTAACAACAAAGATACGCAGTCTGTGGGTTAAAGAAGATGATACCAATCCAAAACAGGACAACCATTCCTAATGAGCTATATGTGGTTTGACAGTGAATTGATAATCATCATTCCTAGACTAAGCATTAGCATAGTATATAAATTGAAAATAATCAATTTCACATGATGATCCAAGAACTGAACTCCATAAGCAGTTGTCATGACCTGATGTATGTTTTTGTACATGTCTGTATCTAAGTTTTTGCAAAGTGCCTTTTAAGGACCTTTCAAAAGCCCTGATGTCCATTTATTTCATTAGGTTCTCAAAGGTTCATCAATAAATCATTACACTCACCAAATTTCTGTCCTGAAATGGTGTTTGGTTTGGCTTCAGCAGCTGCCGCAACCCCTGCATCACTTGGAGGTGGAGGCAAGGAAACTGGTTTTTGTCTTATGTTTGCTACACAAACAAATAAAAAAATTGAAAAAAAACCAAATGCATGTAATACATAAATACTGTGACAGATTGCCCTTGTAGGTAGAACACATTTCGGTTCTATCATGTGTACATATACATATATATTAGGATTCATGAATGGCTAGTTTAATTCAGGTATTTATATACTATGCTAATGCTTAGTCTAGACGTAATGTGGCTGATCGATGGCCATGGGGTACAGAGGGATTGGTGGGGTCATGAGGTCATGACATCGTCTAGACAGCTATAAAGCCTGAAGAAGGGTGCACTCTCAAAACAGCTGGTTCAAGAAGACCAGTCATTAATGAAAAGGACATTTGTTCCAGAGGTACAGTCGGTACAGGTGGTGAAGGAAAGACGCTGTGAGACAATAGTCGGTTGTTGCAGCAGACTGAACAATAGCCAGAAAGACTGTGAGACAACAGTTGGTCATCGTCAGCCAATGACAGCTGGAAAAGACACTGTGAGACAACAGTCGCACGTCGAACAACGGCCAGAAAGATGCTGCGAGACAACAGCTGGTCAAAGTAGGTCAAATTTCAGCTGACAAAACGCTGCTAATCAACGGACATAGTGGGCCAAAATCCAGACATGGACAGTTCCAGCATCAACAGGTGCTACAGTTCACAGGAGGCGAGTTCCAGACGAGAGCTACAACTCGTCGTTGTAATGGCGGTTTGAGTGCCACCCGGCATTCACCGCCTGCATGCGACTACGGGAATCAACACGGGTGCAAGACTGTTAAAAGGACATTTGTCAGATGCCAGCAGAATGCATTCATTGTCAACTCATACACCCTTTTCCAGGTACAGTGAGGCACCAACTGGTCAGTGACAGAATCTGTTGTTCTTCACCATTTCTCACCTTCAGGACGCTTCTCACGATGGGAACAGCCACCACACTGACGGAATTGTGGCTTTGTTGGGGGGATCTGAGAGAAGAAATGGCCATCAACATGACATGACTTTAGTTTATATTTATATACTTTCTAAACAATTTCTGCTTGCTTACGTTTAAAAAACTGAAAAAGACAGAATGTTGTTCTGGCTTTAAATGTCTTGCTATTGCTTTGAAACTCCCTTGCTAAGTTGGGCAGAGGGCAAAACTCACCATTCCCAACAAATCCATGACAAACACATTCACATATTTTAAACCACAATACACCAATTGGACAATTCTATACATAAACAAACACGGAAACACAGACACTCTCTTTACACTAACACATAAGCTGATAACTTGAGGGCAGTTGATTGTTTACCTGGTGGCTCCAGTTGATTAGACATTTCAATCAGTTTCTCTTCATCATCAATTATGCGCATATTTAACAGGTAGGCTTTCACACGTTGAACCATCTGCGCCTAATGGCATAATAATTGCACAAATTGCATATAAATTCTTTTGCAAAAAGTTTTACATGTCAGTAAAGTAACTTATTACACTATATTTGAACCAGAAATTTATAAAGCACTTCATAAAGTGTTACTTTTAGACTGATAGGCTTTGGCTAAGCACAAGCACTACTTAAGTTGATTTGCACTTTATGTTCTAACTCGATAATTTGTCCAACATTATTTACGCTTATATTTTGCCAAACCTATTTGTCACATGCATCTTTAGTTCATTGTTTAACATTTGACAAGGCCCCTAAACAAAGACTTTGGATCAAGAACTTCCATGAAATATGAGACACTTTAAATAATGTACTCTAACATTTATAATATGTACTTTCAACTAATTTATCTAGAGATTTATAAGGTCTCCAAGAAGCCTTTAAACTCTGCCCTGGGGTAAAACACATCTAAGGCCAAGGTCAAACAACAATACAATAACCTTATAAGTTTCCTTTCAAGTCAAACTTAGAAATACAGATATTTTTTCTGTACACATTTTGAGTTACAATCTGGTGTTGACTAAATTACACTGAGCCTGACAATCAGACCCACATGAAGCTCACATGATTCAAACCTAAGAACCAACTGCAAAGAGTTTATGCACACTAGACTATGCCAGGGAAAGTAATGACAGCAGATGTCCTCACTTCGTCTAAAAGTCTCCGTGAGTTGAGTCTTACTGGCAGAGGCTTCTTGCGACGCAGTGTGCCAAGCACAGAGACGCTGGTAGTCGAGTGTGATGGCACTGTCTCACTAACAAATGCCGATGTATTTGAATCTTCCAGAAAACGCTGCTAGACAACAAAGAACCAGTTATAAAATGTAGCCAGCCTAGATGCTGCACCTCTTCATAAACACTCACCAAAGAAATATCAGCCAACATCTAACGTGCAATCTTATTGCAACATCACATATCTTTCACTGTAACAGCGTAATTGTAATTAGAAACTTCTAAAGCACTGTGCCTAATACATAAAGTATCAACCGATGGCACACCAAAAAGTAACAGCAGGTCAATATCCAGAAATTCAGGATATTGAAAAAACAGATATAACAACACAGTTTTCCATATTAAAAAGAACATAGGAGATCGCTTACTTCCTACGTATCGTAAGCCAGCAAGAGACAAATCACAAGTTCAGAAGGAAGATTTCAGGTAAAAATACTTACACGATAGTAAGAAGACGCTAAGTTGGTCACCCGTCGTACTTCTTTTGCAACCATTCGTAGCTTCTCGAAGTTGATAAGGCCTTCGACTTTGGAGTCATTGCCCAGATGGATAAAGGTTAAGTCTTTCTTTACAATTGGAAAAAATGGAATCTAAATTGAAAAACGGAAAATGTATTGCACTGTAACTTTTCAGCAATACATCCAAAGTTCAACTTATCTGGGCAGTTTAATTAAGTTTAAATTAAAATCCATCGCCATGAAATGTAATTCAGAGCAACTTTCCATCTTCACAAAATTTAAATAACCTAAGATTAAGCAAGTCAGTAAGACATTTGTTAAAACACCATGTGTCCATCAGCCGGGTGAGGAATCGTACGCGTAATTTCATCAAATTTCGCCAACAAAAAACACTGACAATGCTGAAGTAACTGTCTTGTCCTGCCCAGACCTGGAGGCCTGTAGACTATTCAGATGCAACAGCTTGTGTCAGCCCAGACAGTGCTAGTCACTGAGCATAACCACATGCTGCAAAAGCTTCACTCACTTGTCCAGCACATAATTTAGGCTGGGCAATAAACGAACATCGTGAGGCAATCTGTTCCAGACTGTGAAACATGATAGTAGAGATGGTCAACGACAGACTAGTCTCCTGTTGGTTTGCATGGGGCCTGTGCGATTGACCTCTCACCTTTCAGCCTTTGTGTGTCGTCTCAGAATCCTGGAAGGTCACTCAGGGGGACAATTTGTTGTTGACACGTGCAACTTATACGAGAGTCATTCATTCGTTGCACTGCTATGCTTCAGCTGAAATACCTAACAATCCCAGGGCTGTATTTGAGAATTACAGCCTATAACATAGACCTTATCCTGCTTAGTGAACATAAGCGTCCTCTACGGGATGAGAAGATGGGCAGCTCCCCAGAGTTCTTATAAAATAAACTGGTTTCCTGGCAAAGAACAGAACATCAATAAAGAAAAACAGGAGCAATGCATTGTGTTTGGCAACTCACGGCTGGTGACTGGCTGAGTTGACTGTTGAGGAGGTTCCTGTAGTTGGACATGTTCCTGGATGGATCAAGCAGATCTTGCATACTCTGGAACAGTTCAAAACAGACCTAAATCAAATCTATGCAATTCCATGCATCAGCTGATGGTGGACTTTATAAAGCTGGGAAGAAAATTCATTCAAATTCAAAAAGGTCATACCACAAACTTCCCTTGCAGCATCCATGGTTAGACAAATTTACACTGAGATTAAAAGCATAGACACATAGATGAAAGAAAGATGCCTTACCAAGCTGTCACTATTCCATTATAGTATTCTACAAGTCTTAGGGAAAAGCTTGCTGGGAAAACTAAGACACTATTCCAAAATAAATTACCAAAGACATTAACAATACAAGCCATCAATCCTTGAAACCATAAATGCAAGTCTCAAATACCAAAAAAGCTGTACTTCTAGCCAAGAGTCGCTAAAGCAGACGAAATAACTACGGTATGCTATGACCACATTAACATGAAAGAAGGACTGCCTGACTTAACATGCTAGATGCCAAGTATACCTCAATAAGGAAAATTAAATTTATTACAATGCTCAGTCAAGAACAGCAATCGGAATCACACTGCTAACGTCAGGCGATTGTTTGGCAAAAATGTACAAACACAACAAAATCGCTCATTAAGATCGGCCAATCTTTACCTTGAACTAGACAGCAAATGTGTATTTCACATCACACAACAGGAATTAATTTGATCAAATAACAACTACATCAGAATGAGGGATATAAGGCATTCAGCCAAGACGAGAAAGAGAAGAAGTCAACATACAAGACCAGGTGCCAGGTCTTTTGTTAGTTTGCAGCTCTTTATCTGGCTCCTCGTCACTGTTCCAGTCAGCTTACTACTGTTGCTGTGAAATCATTAAGAATACTGTTTAATACTGTGACTTTTGTTGTTCCAATGCACATACGTGGGACGTAACAATTACTGGCACTCAAAAGCAGTTATGACAACTGTGAATCTGTGATGATAAGAAAGGACGTTACCTTGAAGAGTTTGCTGTATTTTGTCGGAACCCTTTCCCAACTCAGTTTTAACCTGGATATCGCTGCATGGCTCAAGCCGCTTATGATGAAGAACATGGAATTGAAATTACTCGCTTCTTTGCAGCACTCTGCAAGAAGAAAAATCAGCTGTCAGTTGATAATATAATACGAGACAATACAATGAGACAAAGCTGTCAGCTGAAATATAATGAGACAATTAAAGAGCAGGAATAAATAATAGATATGCATAAAAATCACATTCAAATTAGACTAAACAACAGAATTAAATTAGAGGCATAAGCCACAGTAAGTGAATACAAATGCTTTCATTACAATCCACCTTAGAACCGTAAAGATGAAGACAAAACTGATCTGAACATCACTTGCTTGCTATTTTAATGAACTTCTGCATCAGTTTGGCACGATTGTCAACATTTCCCTCAATGCAGATTTCAGTCATGACCCAAAACATCTCCTCATTCACAACCTATAAAGAAAATCCATGAACAGATAAAATCATTCAATGTAACTAATTTATGGAATGAATGTAAGCAGACACCCACGTAGAAAGTATTTAGAAACCTCACAGTTGCTGCACATAAGGTATATGTTCATTGATTACATGTCTATCAACAGTGTTTCACCAAAGCACAGTCTTGGGTATCCTTTAACCCAACATAAACACAACAACACCCATCAAACAACCTATTGTGATGGGTTTTTTGTAATTTCACATAACACACTTGGCTTCAAACCCATACACAAGGGTGATTTATTATAATAAGGCCACCACCACAAGACCTCTAATCACAAGACCCTGATCACAAGGCCCCTGATCACAAGACCCAAGACCACAAGACCCCCGATGACAAGACCCCTGATTACAAGACCCGTGATGTTTTTGGCAGACAATTCCTTCTTGGTCAATCTTGCTAATGACATATTGCCTATTTCGCCAGCAGCTCAATGATGTCGTTCGAGCCGCTACTCATACGAGGATGATATATGCCTCTCCCGTATGGTGGGAATTGGTAAATTTACTTATGCTCAATTTTTCAATAAATTACTTCATTTTCTTCAATCTAAAATACCTCAGTGAAATTAGTGATTTTCATTTCTTCAGTAATTTAAGTAATATTTTATACTTGAAACTACCTTAGTAAATTTACTGAGGTTCGGTGTTCCATAGTTCGACTGGAGATCAAAAATATCCACAACGTATTCTGTGCTTTCAATGTCCTTGAAGATCAGAAGATCGCGTGTAGTCAGTTGCTTTGCCAGCTCTTCTGGATGCAGCTGAAGAAGACTGGACTGATAATCGTTTAGCCATGCGACTTTGGATGAACAGCCACGAGGAACGTCGACACCCTCAGGACGGCTAATAAGGTAAAATCTGAAAAAAGATATCATTTGTTTGTGTATGATATATCCTAAAGCAGAAGAGATAACATTTTTAATGCTGTCTTTTCACCTTTTTGAGCCTTTCTAAATTGCTAAGGTGACTGATCATGATTGAATTTTAAGATGCGTCAATATTGCGTTCCAAAGATATCCCGAATAACACTACCTTATTTTGTCACAAGTCATCAGCAATTGAAACTTACTTTGATCGTCCTGTATGCACAACATTCATCAGATGACTAGGAAGAACAGTCATCGTTGCTTCATTCTTACCATCCGACATCTCTTCACAAAGGCAGTATCTACAGTAACATGGCAAATACAAGTTATGCAGTCGCTCATTTAATGCAGATAACAATTTGTTGAGGTCATCTTTTGAGTTAATCTTAAAACTGAATTAATTAAAATTTCTCTGACTTTTTTGTAGTATTTTGGCCCAGTTTATACATCAGCCGAAAGATCCTTCACCTACATGACCAAGTCTCTTGGGGCTATTATTGATAGAGGGTAAGTAATAAATGGGAGATTAACTTTATTACCTCTGCTCAATGAATCAGTGCATAACATGAAACTGATTATCCATCAAAGGCTATGTCCCCCAAAACCACTGCTTCAAATCATGTTTCATTTTAGCATGCCTTACTCTGAAACACATAACTGAATTCAGTTACCGAGATGGATTTTGAAGACCGAATTCTTTAACAGCCATTGTAACCACTTCTCCAACAGCAGTTTCCTGTTAAAGTGATAAAAGACAAAATGACATAATGTATTTTCCTAAAAAGAGGATAAGCCAGGTAAAAAGTAAAGTCTAAGACAGCAATAATGAACTATAACATAACACAAAAATCATCAAATGACAGTGCTTAAATTCATTAAAACTCATTGAAACTTCATATGTTTGTCCTGGAATTCAGCCCTCAAAGCTACCAACAGTCCTCAAACCCAGCCTTCAAAAACTGTCCTCCAATTATATCCTCCTAAACTGTCCTCAAATCACATCCTTACAGAACTGAGTCTTCAGACCTAGTCCCTAAAGAATGTCCTCAAACCCAGCCTTCAAAAACTGTCCTCCAATTATATCCTCCAAAACTGTCCTCAAATCACATCCTTACAGAACTGAGTCTTCAGACCTAGTCCCTAAAGAATGTCCTCAAACCCAGCCTTCAAAAACTGTCCTCCAATTATATCCTCCAAAACTGTCCTCAAATCACATCCTTACAGAACTGAGTCTTCAGACCTAGTCCCTAAAGAATGTCCTCAAACCCAGCCTTCAAAAACTGTCCTCCAATTATATCCTCCAAAACTGTCCTCAAATCACATCCTTACAGAACTGAGTCCTCAGACCTAGTCCCTAAAGAATGTCCTCAAACCCAGCCTTCAAAAACTGTCCTCCAATTATATCCTCCAAAACTGTCCTCAAATCACATCCTTACAGAACTGAGTCTTCAGACCTAGTCCCTAAAGAATGTCCTCAAACCCAGCCTTCAAAAACTGTCCTCCAATTATATCCTCCAAAACTGTCCTCAAATCACATCCTTACAGAACTGAGTCTTCAGACCTAGTCCCTAAAGAATGTCCTCAAACCCAGCCTTCAAAAACTGTCCTCCAATTATATCCTCCAAAACTGTCCTCAAATCACATCCTTACAGAACTGAGTCCTCAGACCTAGTCCCTAAAGAATGTCCTCAAAGTTCGCCCTCAAATCGAGTATTCCAAGACTATTTCTAAGTAAAATTCTGCAGCCTAGTCATCCAAAACTCAGAAATGTTCAAATTCAGTGATGAAACTCGCTTGTCTAACCCAATACTCTGACGGTCAGTCAGAAAAGCAATCTATCTTCAATCCAAAATGTCATAGAACACAAGTGTTCCATCACAAATACCTTTCTAACAAGTAAGTTTTTTGACGCCTGATTCGTCATGTAGATTTTGATCAGCTGGTCCGCAGCATCACAGTTGGCTCCAACTGATGTCAGGTCCGGATGACTTCCACTTGAACGAAGTGGACGGCCGATCGCAGAACGATGACCTAGCAACTCCCGCGAAAACTCAGAGCTATACACACCACAAAATACAAACTCCATTAAATAACTATTTGCCACTCATCTTCTAAAGACTAAATAAAAAAAGCAAACAACACCATGATACAAATACAAAGATAAATACTAATAGATAAGACTGGTGTGACATAATCCAAGCCTCTTCCTCAAGTACTCAGAGGCTGAAAGATATTTTGTCAGAAGCATTAACACATCCACTCATTGGTGGCTGCTTTGTGCAACTGATATGTCCCTGGTAGTTCAATGAAGTTAAGCAATTCTGAGCCTGGTTAGTCTTGGATGGGTAAACCATCTGCGAAATACCAGGCCATATGGCATCCACTCATCCCTCCACTCTCATTTACCTCCTAACGGCAATCAAACAATTGGAAAACCTTTTCTTATTAGTCACATGGCTCAACAGTGAACGTGAATTTCACACAGTGCATCAAGAATCAAATTCCAAAAGTACAGCTGACATCCAAATGTACTAGCAATCTGCCTCCAAGCCACTTATCACTAATAGTTCAATTGATAACTACTCGGTACAAGCATACAACAGCGTTAATTATCTAACAAATAATACAGAAATTTCTAAATAATCTTACATGTGGGTTGACTTGTCGGCGTTGTTTCTGAACACTTTGCCTAGCTTCCTTGGACTGAAGTATATTCCTCCTCCTCCTCCACTTCCTCCTCCTCCTCCCCCGCTGCTTTTCCCTTCTGCCAATTTCACCTCGTCACTGCCAAGTGAACTTCTCTTCCATGCATTTGTGACTTTCAAGTAAGAACTGGATTCGGATGACACTGAACTGATGATTTCTCGAAATGCTGTCATACAAACAGATTAAAGTGGAAAACAAATGGTAAGAATCCTTATTTAAAAAATGGATGGGTGTCAAGTGATAACTGCTCTTATCTTTTTTATTTGTGTCCTCAATATAATCTCCTAATTCATGCTCCAAAGATAAATATACTTTCAGTTATTCCACAAACAGCCCTACAACAAATCGTTTTTAAAAAGACATGTAGGGACTTTATAAGTTACTTTCATAAGTAAGTCTGATTAATTTAGTAGAAGCTGCATGTTTCACACATTCATCACTGGCCACTGTACAGTGCTAACATTAATCACAAAATGGGGAAATGATCAGACAGACTATGATATCTTCAATTTCACATCTGAACACTAATCATTAATTAATAAATTTTTAAAAACTTAAAAATTGAAAAAAATTTAATTAAGCATTAATAATGGTACAAACTGTACCTATACAAATACAATACTACACATATTTATACCATCTGAATTAATGTTTCCACACCATAATTCAACTACCGTAAATATTTGCTAAGTCAAGAAATTTTGGACAATTTTGAAAGTCCAAATCTGGGGGGTCATCCTATATGAGGGTCAAGCCAAAATTGCAAGACACATCTGCATGAGACCACAAGACAAACCCATGGCGGGATGTCAACAAACCCATCAGATAGTTTTTTCAGCACAAGTTGTGCCTTAAACACCAACCATCAGTCAGACAGCAGAGAGGTACCCTAATACATTATAACAACATACTGACAATTATAAAGTTCCTGATCTCCACTCAGCTGCATAAAAGTACCTCTACCGATAAAACACCTGAAATAATATACCGGTAATGACGGTCCCTTTGCTCCATATGGCAGCATGAAAGCACACCACCCTGCACAGTTAGCCCTGGAAGATCAGTAGGTCCAAGTACTCTGCTGCCAGGGAAGGTAATGCCAGATGCAAATTAATGCTGACAGAATGTACATAGGTCATTGACTTATACATAGGTGGGTAATAGACTTTTCCCCTTTCCAAGGTCAAAATTTAGAGGTCGACTTATAAGTAAGGTCTTTGTATACACGAATTCAATTTAATCTAAACATCCAAAGCACTTGATAAATAAATAAATTTAATAATCAACAATATTAATAAATAAGCGCAATTACCATCAATGTTAAATCTCACGGTCAAGTCTAACTTTGTTGATGATTTGAGAAGCTTAAGGAATTGTTTGTAAGACATCAACTCCATACTACTGCCGTTTGCTTCGAGAAACTAAACAAAAATGTAAAAAACAGAAAACAATTATCTTAAGCATTCATTTAAGGAGTTGCAAGACTTGAGTTGTCAATGACAGCCGACCTATCTCTGTTCCATGTTCAACCACCATGTCAACAAATACTGCACTTGCTCAATGGACGCTGTTGTCCCTCAAACCAGAACAGAGTAGGTTCTAGAGCATTCTCGGCTGCTGGTCCACAGCTCTGGAATTCGCTGCCAAGTTTGATTTGACTGTCAATTCAGTGATGTCATTCAGGTCTAAACTTAAAGACTCATCTGTTTCAACTTGCTAACCCATCATAGCCTTACTTCAGGTTTCTCTGACGTACAGGAATTCAACCTGGCTTCTCCAATGAATTGTATTTTGATTACCATTTCGCTTGAAGCAATCAACCGATGCACTGGATATTACGGTAATGGCACTATAGAAATCAATAGATTAGACTTGCACAGAGTCTTTACAAAACTTTGAGAATCCATTTATTCCAGAATCGACTCATTCCTCATAAATATTGAATCTGAAATCTATTCCTGAAGCTACCATATATTTGTTGTCCTGTTTCTCAAGTGAATATAGTACTTAAATTTGTGAACCTTAACTGTGCATCTATCCCAGGCTTGCCCTCTTGACCTGACCCAACACTAAACTTAAAAGAAATTCTCCGGCCTTCTCTTAAGCTTTTGCTGCACATTAAAAAGTTAGCCTTCACATTAGTATACATTTATTTGGAATGAATAATCAACAGCAGTTTAGGGGTTAGGATGCCGGACTATCCACCAAAAGGCCGGGGTTTAAATCTCAACCAGAACAGAAAGATATTTCAAGATATTTCTGTTCCATGCACAGTTGGTGGGAAGATCAGGTGGAGAGGAAGAACTTTTAAGTGTGCAACCTACCTGCACATGCCACAGCTAAGAAAATGAAGAAACTAATCATGGGTACTTCTAAGTATATAACCAGGAATACTCCTAAGTATATAACCAGGAATACTGCTAAGTATATAATCAGAAATACTTATAAGTATACAACCAGAAATACTTCTAAGTATATAACCAGGAATACTTCTAAGTACATAACCAGGAATACTTCTAAGTATACAACCAGAAATACTCCTAAGCATATAACCAGGAATACTTCTAAGTATATAACCAGAAATACTTCTAAGTATACAACCAGGAATACTTCTAAGTACATAACCAGGAATACTCCTAAGTATATAACCAGAAATACTCCTAAGTATATAACCAGGAATACTTATAATTATACAACCAGAAATACTCCTAAGTATATAACCAGGAATACTTCTAAGTCTATAACCAGGAATACTTCTAAATATATAATCAGAAATACTTATAAGTATACAACCAGAAATACTCCTAAGTATGTAACCAGGAATACTCCTAAGTATATAACCAGGAATACTGCTAAGTATATAATTAAAATACTTATAAGTATCCAACCAGAAATACTCCTAAGTATATAACCAGAAATACTTCTAAGTATACAACCAGGAATACTTCTAAGTCTATAACCAGGAATACTTCTAAGTATATAATCAGAAATACTTATAAGTATACAACCAGAAATACTCCTAAGTATATAACCAGGAATACTGCTAAGTATATAACCAAAATACTCATAAGTATACAACCAGAAATACTCCTAAGTATATAACCAGGAATACTGCTAAGTATATAACCAAAATACTCATAAGTATACAACCAGAAATACTCCTAAGTATATAACCAGGAATACTGCTAAGTATATAACCAAAATACTCATAAGTATACAACCAGAAATACTCCTAAGTATATAACCAGGAATACTTATAAGTATATAACCAGGAATACTTCTAAGAATACAACCAGGAATACTTCTAAGTATGTAACCAGGAATACTCCTAAGTATATAACCAGGAATACTCCTAAGTATATAATTAAAATACTTATAAGTATCCAACCAGAAATACTCCTAAGTATATAACCAGGAATACTTCTAAGTATATAACCAGAAATACTTCTAAGTATACAACCAGGAATACTTCTAAGTCTATAACCAGGAATACTTCTAAGTATATAATCAGAAATACTTATAAGTATACAACCAGAAATACTCCTAAGTATATAACCAGGAATACTGCTAAGTATATAACCAAAATACTCATAAGTATACAACCAGAAATACTCCTAAGTATATAACCAGGAATACTTCTAAGTATATAACCAGGAACACTGCTAAGTACCCAGATATCACCAAGTAGTTCAACATGAATCTTCTCTTTCAACATAGTCCTATCACTCTGAAAAACTGGAATGAATAAAACCTTCATTCACACCTGATCCCCTCTCAACAGTGCACCCTGTTCATTCACCATCGATCCTTTGTCCTCCCTGATGCTCCAAACAAAGAAAGAACCATCTATTCCAGAACCATGGAAAGTAGTAAATGGCCAATCGGCAGCTGTATTGTCTCGTCTCACAACCACCCTCCGAAGATGCGATTTGACTGAGCAGGCAATCCTAAGCAGCTTCAGCTGACCCTCCATTGACTACAAGCACAAAAGAATTCCTAAATTCAGCAAAGTAACAAACCCAAATGCAGCTAATATTTGAAATTACAACAATAAAGAACAAATAAATTTAAAAACATATGAAAATATTAATACATAACAATAAATGAATAAAAATTAAATAAATGACCCCAAGGAATCATTTCCCTTATAATAATACTACAGCTACAAATAATAATTATATTACAAGTTAAGTATTATCTACATCTATATAATAATAGTATTATCTACATCTATATAATAATAGTCTTAAGTGCGTGTGTGTGTGCGTGGTGAGGAGGCAGTGGTGTGCAAACAACTTAAATTATACTAATCACATGACTGACCACCAAATGTAAGCTTTTATTTTATGACATGTTAAAACAATATCTTCTTTGCATCTTTTCGATCTTTTTGCAGACTATTCTTGCTGTAGTGTGTCTGCACGCCTTTCTTGGAATTGATTAGCATACAATATACAGTTGAAAAATGTAACTAAAGGTACCACAGAGTTATTAAAAATTAAATTAAAAAAAACGCAGACCAACAATACAAACAAAACAAAATCTCAAACAAATCCTAAACTAAAACGCAACTGAAGAGAACTTGCATCTTAGAAATTAGAAAGACATTGTGGAAAGACATTCATTCCAATATCAACAAATAAAGACTAACCATTGAAGTCAAATAGTTTTCAAAATTTGCGTAGAAATCGTTCAAACCAGGCGAGAACTCAAAGTCACTGAAATGATTATTCACCCAGAGTAGAATGACTCGCACAGCCTGAAAAGAAGAATTAATCCTGAATCGATCAAAAAATTATTCAGCAATTTAACCAATAAACCAAATTTTCAACAGCACGCAATCAGTCAGCAACTTAGTGAATAACTGAGAAAGCGAATCATTCAGTAGTTTAATTCTTCACCATTCAACAGTGTTTAAAGTGAAAATAAGGCTTAACGACAAAAGCTCTCAAGGCAAAGTGCACCGACAAAAGTGTGCTAATATAGTGTGCAGTGAAATATCGCCAATAAAAGCACGCCAAAGGAAGTGACATAAAAGTATGTTGCTCAAAAATAGCTAGTATGTAAGTGAAGTATATCCTGAAAATATTTTTTCTGTCAATTTAAGGTATGTGAACGTATACTTACGCTCTGTCTCACTGCAGGTTTGTCACTTTTTAACCAAGTTGACAATGGCTCAACTAAATCCATGGCAGACTTCAGGAATGTTCTGGAAGTCAGAAGGAAGTCTTCAGCATAAGTTGGATCTGCTGATGACTGCTCTTCCAACAAGTGAGATATCAGCTTCTCTGGAGTGCCCTAAGAATACCAGGTAAATACATGATCAGCAAAAATGGCTGCAACAGATTCAAACTTCTCCATCAGTAGTACAAGAAATGGCAAACTGAGTAGTGCAGAGAAGGGCATGAATCCTGGTCAAACTCCTGAGGCTACATAAGCAAATAAAAAATAGACTTAAAAATTAATAAATAGTAATTATGCTCAGTTAAAATAAAAGTTATAAAATTTAGATTAGTTGCTAATATTATTTTTTATTTAGTTCTAAGGTGCCGCAGTCGAAACACTGCTTACATCATTTTCAAAACCCTGCCATGCATTGATTTCCCCATCACAAGGTTTTACACTTTTTCAATGCTTCCTCATTTCAGCATTTTCCTTCCAAATTTTCTTTCCTTATTTCCCTAATTTTTTCCACAGTCCATACTGTTTTCTTGTTTTCTGCTTGTTTTTCTTCCTACACTTTGTTTCCTTTCCCATTTTGTCTCATTTCTGTAATCTGCTTCTGGGTAATTAAGAACTATCACAAACCCTTATAACAACGATTCCTGTTTTGTTTCCTTTCTTCATCGGTCGTTTCTCTGTCACCAAAACAACTTCTCCATGTTCTTCTAGATTTTCTGTGTTCTCTGCTCCCTGGCAGATCATAAAGTCAATAAACAGAAGATCATTAAAATCATAATCAAAGACAACACTTAATGATCCTTCAGGGAACAGCATACCCCAAAACAGCAATCCAATAACAGGAAAATTTCTCCATACTTAGTACATGAAAGGTAAATTAAGTCTTAAGACGTAGTGACACCAAGGCAAGTGGAGCTTAAGAACACACTTAAGATGCACCTAGTGGACCTTAGACAGGTGGAACTTATGAACACACTTACAAAGCAGGCTGTCTTTTCGATCTGTTAGATAGTCATGTTCTTGTAAGAGATTCTTCAAGAGGTTCGTGCAAGATGTCATACAAATGTTCAGATAAGTACATATGTACCTATTTTTAGGTTGAGTTTTTTCCCTTACTGTTATGAAGAGGAAGTGGCAGACCAAAATATTCTTTCATGCTCGCCAACGAAAAAATAAAAGCATTCGGCAGCTGTGACTGCAGCTAACCTGATGTAGAATTTTGTAGAAGTCTTCTTTAGCAATGCAGACAAACTGACAGTTGTCGACTTTAGTATACATTGTTCCGCTGTGATGAAGTCGGCCGGCAGTTTGGCTTACATCTGGTTGCAGACCAAAGCTGTAAAGACATTACAATCAATCAACCTAACATCAGCCACACACAGACACAATGGAACACTGATTAAGCATAAAAAAACAGACAAAGATGATTAGGAAGAAGAAAGAAAGCAAACAGAAAAGAAAAGCAACTTCAAAAATCACCATGATTCGCTGTACGCAACCAATCTCGTTAGTTCAGAACAAACTGATAAATGACTTTCCGGTCTGCAATATTCTAAAATAGATAAAGTACCTTAAACAGTTGTGAACAGCCTGATCAGTGAGTTAAAACACCAAATGACATGATGACTAATAGCATCAATTACTGACAGACTAAGAGAAAATACATCATCAATAAAATATGCATATCTTTTCTATATTCTCATCAAAGTTAAAAATCGCACAGCATTGTTAAACTGCTCAAAAGATTAAGTAAAAAACTACACTATTAGACTATACACCACTCAGGCTAGTGTAGGAAGCTCAAAAGATTAACTAAACAATGGGACTAATTGTTTACGATTATTTATTATTAGTATTAATATTATTATTATCTTTATCATTATTATTATTATTATTATTTGTTACTCTGAAAAGAGGGCTACCTGTCCCCAACATGAAGCTGGTCAGTGCTGCCATCTGGTCGCTTGATCTCAACTTCCCCATTGATGATGACGGACCATGAGTCAAATTCCTGACCATTAGTATAAATTGTTGTGTTTGCCGATTCGATAAATGCGAATGCAACAACTGCACACATTTCTCGACGTGTTGCAACAGTCATGTTGCTAAAAGCCTGTAACATAGATTAAATTTATCCTGTTAGTTATCTACACACTTAACATAGCACCATTTAAGTACCTAACAAAAGTGCCTCCTATTCTAGCCTAATTAACGCTAAATATCATTCACAAGAAAAAGTTCATCAGTATGCCAAAAGTGCTCAAAGTTGCAAAGTCACAAAGTTGTGAGCATTACAGAAACAGGACAAACTTCTTAATGGTTTTAATATTACACATCAAAATGCCAAATGCATAAGAGGTCTGGTGCCTCTAATGCATTCAAGAAATCCAGCATACAGGGTAGAAAGCAAGACACAATAGCTCCTAGCCACCTTTGAGTCAAGTCAACTCTGCTGTTGCACAGTTTAACCTAAACATTTTTGGCATCACCTTAAAACTCCATCTGATTAACTGCTGGATAAGTGAGCAGATGAAAAGCAACCAATGATTAAACAAGTCCTTCAATCAACTGAAGAACAATCTGCAAAAAACAAACATGCATATGACAAAAAAGCCTTACCGGAAAATGCTGCATAAAGTTGAGAATGGCTTCAATGTCATCCTCCGTTCGATCTTTTGATTGTTTGTCCAGACAATCTTTCAACGTGTCTTTCACCAACAGAGGCTAATAGCAAGAACAGATAAATATGCATAACTTGCTCTAAAGCTCTTACTAGTCAGCATTTCACATGATTTGCTAGCATTCTTTTAACCACCTCCAATTTCCTGCAAAGACAGTGGCCACCTTTTTAGCACCAAAACTGTAGGGATGAATATTCTTTAGATCCCAACTCAGTCTCTGCCGAGAAGATTGTCGAACAATTTGAGTCCCATGCCAAACATTACACATTATTTCAGATTTGAGTACAATATGTGCAGCGATGATCATGGTCCCATGAAAATCACCTTTCAGCCATGAAAAAACTCGGCAGATGAGTTATTTTAGAAAAAACCAAGCTTTGCTGAGAAGATTGTTGTCCTGTTTTAGGCAGTGGGTGTGATTTATTTAGGACACAATGTGCCATGATGACTGTCATTAAGCTTCAGTATCATGACAGTGAGTTCATTTTGTAGATTCAAATTCATAAGCTGCACTGGAAATTGGTCCTATTTTAGTCTCAGCACAACAGGCGCGATTATTTCAGATCTGAACACAAACTGTGCTAACAAGATAGGAGTAATCTTAGCCATGACTAGCAAAGTGAGAATTTCAGACTTGAGCATAAAGGTCACAGACGTATACTTGCCGAGTATGCTTCAATGCCAGAGTCTTCTGTGTCTGAGTCAACTGAAGTTTCCTTGAGATAATCAAAATTAGGACCATCTTCCAGAAGAGACTTTGAGTCGCGTTTCGTCACCTGATAAGGGACCTCATTTGAGATACGTATGCCACTATCGTCAAATGACCCATGAACTATCCATCGCTCAATTCCAGGCTTTGAGAACTCCTCACTACTGCCCACAGCCTCGTCGGCCATAGCTCCGCTGCCAGATGACTAAAGCATACCACAAAAAGCAGATGGTTTTTATTCACTCATCTGCACAAACAACTAAAACGATGACAAACAACTAAAACAATTCAAAGTTCTTTTACACGTTAATTATACACGCAAACAATCAGACACACTTTTGCATATACGCTAACTTCATCAGTTAAATAAAAATAAAGGTGTGTTGTAAGCCTCATATCTCAGGAACTACTAGGTATTAAAACCTGAAACTTTACAGACCTTCATGATACATGTACATCATATTCATCTACAAACTGGCCAGATTTTATTAAAATTGGAGATCGTGAGGTGGAACCACTGGTTGAGTTGAAACAAAATAATCAAACTTCATTTTGTCAGCCACTGAAAACTAGTTGAAAGAGTTACAAAAACAGAGATACAGTAACAATGAGAGTTATCATAAGTAAATCTTGGGTGAACCCAATGATATTCAGTGACGTAAGTTACTTCCTTAAAACATTTTCATGCAATACCATAATCTAAAGAGTGGAATTGATTTGCAGATTTAACTTACGGTAAGACTAGATCTGTGTTCATTCAGTTCTGCCCCATCATGACACTGGGACCGATAGCCAATCTACAAACATTTACAAAGCTACGACTTAGTCATGACGTTTCCAACTAAACTGGGTTCATTTCATGACAGATAACAAGAAAAGCAGCGTCACATGAAACAGCGTGTTTACGTTCCAAAAGGTGCTAAATAAATGTTCAGCTACATATATATATATGTGCTAAATAAATGTTCAGCTACATTTTATATATATATATATATATATATACACACACACAAACGGCCAGTCATGTGCTCTCAAATGATGAAGTGAGTAAGCAAAACCTACTGCTTAGAACATTGGATCATTCTTCTGGAACATTCTTCCAGTCAAAATATGTACTGTTCAATCTGCAATATTTTCAGTATACCCTAAACTGCACCTGTTCTTAACATTATTAGATGAGGTTAAATTTATGAAAACAATTTGGCAGACCCAGCGTAAATAAGCCATAAAAGAACAGAGTAAGAAGCAAGAAAAAATTTCTTCTTAAAATACCAACCACAATAAACTCAGAGTCGTCAAGCACCAGACAACTTGTCTGCCTGTGAGCACAGCCTTTGACTCGCTTCCCAAAACTAAATTTAACAGGTTACAAATTCAACAGATTATCTCATAACTGGTTATCAGATTGGTATCAGGTTCTATAAAACTCGTAAAAAGAGTACATGTATGCTCTTAAATTCTTAAATTCACAGAAATTCAGCAGTTGACAGAAGACTGCCATTCTGAACTACAAATTAATTACCATCATAATTAAACTGCTACAGAGTTAAATTAACCAATTAACAATCAATAAGTCAACTCATCAATCAATCAATTCATTCATATATCAACATACCCAATGCTCATGCTCTCAAGTTCAAAGCCTTAGAGATAATTTATAACTCATACAGTGTATTTTGAACAGCAGATTGATCAATAATAAAATTACCCTAATCAAACAATTACTTGGTGATTAAACTATTCACGATAGTCTGCACAGACAGAATTACAACATGTACAGCAGCACTGAAATTTTATAACGCTCCTCATGTAGCAGTGAAGAGGTGCACTTTGGACTGATTGCAGCAATAGGATTAGGCTATGTATGTCTATAGAACACAAGACTTCAAGTCTATCCAGCTAGTCTTGCAAAGGTCTAGCATTTTTTCAGTTCCATACATTCTCTGTTTATCTGCATTCACAGCTGTTTAGATCAGTCACATAACCGTTTTAACTGCACTTCTTTGAGGTGCTAAAAAGGCACTACATAACTGTTCTGTTACATTACATTCCCTAAATATTCCAAACACCACGCTTTAAATGGCTAATATCAGATTACAAAGCATTAAAACAAACCAGGAACATGGTTCTAAACTGATTAGAAAAACCTTGTGTGTATATAGAAACTGTTCTGTGCAGATGATCCTACCTTGAGGGTGGAACAAACATAATCCCATTGATGAAGACATTGCCTTTAATGAGGATATACCAACAGTCTGCTTTATCACCAATCCTGAATTAAACAGGTCTGTCATTCAGCAGATATCATATTATTATATCCATGAATATCCAATTACATCCACTTGACGTCGTTCTACAGGAACTTTCTATGTAAAAAGTCCTTTTTTCATATGTCTGACAGTGAATTATACCAGTACAGTGCCTTCAAGAAGTTCAAAAAAGGTGCTACATAAATGTCCAGTTATGTAACATTGTGCACATTTATGTGTGTATAGATATATGTTTGAAAGTATTATGTATGCATGTATGTTTGTAGGTCAGCATGTACATATGTATATGTACGTAAATGTAAACTTAAACTGCACTTTTTAAGAACCTCTCAAAGGAGCAGAAACATGGTTACCTAGCAAAGCTAAACAGGTGTGACTAAAGTCAAGCTGAAAATGTTTATAGAGCTGTGACTGGTGGAACGATTAAGGTTTTCCATGCAGAGGGAAACTATGGTTCTGAAGTGCTTTACTAACGTGAAGTTCATAAGTCTGAAATAAGCTAACGGGGCAGCAGAAGAACACTGGATGAACACAGGAATATGCCATTGGTCTACCATGCAGGGCAGCTACATAGCGTCTACGATTCTCACACATACACACCACCCTTGCTCAATGTATTGTATGTCTGAATTGTGCCTTTTCCATTCTTGGACCTATCTCTGAGAACAGTCTTCTGCTTCATATAACCATGGTTGCTCTCGATTCAGTTTAGCAAGAAATTTTCAAACGGCCTTAAAATTTTCAAACTGCCTTAAAATTTTCAAACTGCCTTAAAATTTTCAAACTGCCTTAAAATTTTCAAACTCAAACTGCCTTAAAATTTTCAAATTGCCTTAAAATTTTCAAACTGCCACTTGCTTAGACCAGTATGATAGCCATGCATGCAGTGCTCTTGTGAGATACTTGAAGACACTATAGTAAATGTCTTGATGCACACAAACACAGATACATGCACAGTTTAGGGTAATTAGCGTAATAAAAATCAGGCAAGTAATTAAGTAGATATAAAAATCAGGAGAAAGACTAACCCATAGAGGCTGGTTCCTGCTGGATGGCTCTCAAAGCGTATGAACTGGCACAGCCGTTCTAAGGCAGTATCGGGTAATGACGAGACGCAATCGAGGCGTCGAAGAAACGAAAACAGTACATGAACATCCTACAGTTGGAAAGACATGCAGTACCTTAAGGTTCTCCACAGAATGTGTTCTTTTTTTCAAATGCAGCCCAAACATAAGGCAAGCTAAGATAAAGTCTCTCAGTACCAGTAGTGGGACCTAGAGGAGGTTGCTTATTCCTTTCTCTTAGCTTAGGCCCCTTAGACATGGATCCAGTTCACTGCAGAATTTGCCAATTACTTACAAGCTGATGCAAGTAAAACTAAATTTAAAATTTGCTTGGTGCAAGAGGCAAATTCACAAAAACAACTGGCTTCAGGGTGTTACATGGAGTTCATTTCAGTCAACCTGACACCAGAATCACCCAACAAACATGCTACCAAACAGGTAAAAAGAATCATCATTTCGTACAGTAAGGTGAGGTGATCGGTCACTAAGTGTGTGCCAATCAATACTCCTCATGGAGATGGTCCTTTCATCAATGGAAGGACCTTTTGGCCAAGATGCAAACACAACAGCAAAGTTTTCCTTATAGATTACGTGGCTAGATAACACATGACAACAATAACAATAAATAGCTTCTGTAAGTGTCCCATCATTGACTGAAGTAAATAAACATGGCTTCTTAGGCCTGCTGCTAAATACGGGTTAGGGTGAAAGTTAGGGTTAGTTCGGCTTTGTAAATATTGAATAACGCTTAATTGATCTTTGCAAATAGTGTTTTGCTCGAAGAGATTCATCTTAGCGGCAACTGTAACCAATCACAGTAAGCAGAAGCCAGGCCGAAAGCTACGCCCAAATAGAGCGGTCCCCAATACTATAAGTGTGCCCCAACAGGCGCTATATAGATGTTCAGATGCATAAAATTAAAGAGATGCAAACAAAATTAAAATTTATCATTACCTTCTCTGTTCGTGAATTACATTCTTTCTTCAGTATTGAAACTAGCTCAGATTGTAGCATATTCCAGAAGCGCTGGGTTAGAAAAGTCAAAGCAGAATAAACACATCGCGAACGATTAAATACAATCTCCTGATTTCAGTAGTCACATATAATTAAAAAAGCATCGTTTCTTGAACAACGTGCACAGAATAGTAACAAAAGAACATTTTAATTTTAATAGTTAGCAATTCTGGTAGCAGGCAGGTCGGTACTCTTCACGCCTCGAGGTTTTATCTGCACTGAAGCACTACATGTTATGTCTGTGTCCTTTAGTAATATTCAGTAAAAGAAGTACGCTAGATCTTTATAACTAACTTCACGATTCGCATAAGCTCACAGTCTCTTCAAATTACCAATAACTTTATGCTTTCAGTCGTAAAAATAAATAAATTAACACTTCCGTTGTTTAAGTTCAAAACAACAGAACTAAACATACTAAAATAACACTAGATCGGAAGAAGGAATTATAAATTATAGATAGGACACAGTTCGTCTGTGCTTCCTATTTCAATGCAGTTTACACTTCTAATCGTAATCGTAATCGTAATCTTGAGATTTCAACAGCGCCCAACGAAAGCCAAGTCGTGGGAATCAGCCTATTCAAAGGCGCTCAGTCAAGACAAAGTCGATAGGCAAAAGGATTCGGTTCCAGGTCAAGAATCAAACGTCAGGCAGTCAGACAGTTGGACGGCCACAATCACTACGGTGGATGGTGCTTGAAATTGAAGCGAGAAGAGAGATAAGGGGAAGAATCTGTTCAGTACTTTATGGGACGTATGGATCTTATGCATATCATGCATCTGCGAAAAATACATTTTTCTGCTAGGATTTTATTTGGAAGCTATGATAACAGTATTCTCAATACCTGCTGTACAGGAGATTATTATAATGATGAAATTTTGCATTTATGTCGTGACTATAACATTGAGTTATCTATGTTGCATCATAGATTGGATGAATTTATGATGATTGATTTTGCTAAGGGCTGTACTTAAGCCCATTTAATTTTTCTTCCTTTTTTTCTCTCTTTTTTGATTATAGTTTGTTGTACTTTCTGTATTGTCTACCTTCGTGGTGATGATAAAACGAAAATTAAGTCCAACCCTTTTTAGTCCGTCACAGCCAACTGTTTTTCCAAGAAAATGAAAAACGTATAAAATACCTTTGAGTGTATGACTAAAGGGCTTGATAATCATTTTTGCCGTATTTTTTGCTATTTTACAAGTTGGTAATGTAATCTAAAACCAAAGCCTCAAATTTAAACACAATCACTTAAATGAACTGAAACTAATTTCCCCGAAAGAGAACCAAAATCATTCCAATCGCATTCGCCAGGTGGCAGCACGTTTTTGAAAAGTCCACTGTATCAAATTTTGGCGTTCGTTACGCTAGTCCTATAATGCAAACAACGCCTGTACATTTCTGTCAGTCTGTTTGTTCGTGCTTTTACCCTCGCTGTCTGTGTGTATCGCTCACTTTCTATCATCTGTCAGTTTCTGTCTGTCTGGGGATATTTCTGTAGAGCCTTTATAGAATCTAATAAAGGTGTCTGTTTGTGTTTTTAACTCATTCTCTCTATTTTGCGTGTCTCACTCTTCTGTGTATCGTATGTGTCTGTGTCTGCTTTGTGTATTTGTCTGTGTGTTTGTCTTCTTATGTCTGTGTATCTACCTTCTTTTGTTCTTGTGTTTGTTTTGTTTTGTCTGTCTTCTTTTTTTCTATCTGTCTTCATTTGTCTGTGTGATCGTTTGCTGTTGACCACGCGTTTGTCGTTTGTCTATGTTTGTCATCATCATGATCATCATCATGATCATCGTCATCATTATCATCATGGTACTCCTGCTCCTGCTCCTCCTGCTCCTCCTCTTCCTCCTTATCATCATGATCATTACCATGACTATGATCATCATGATCATGACTATGATCATGATCATGACTATGATCATCATGATCATCATGATCATGGTCATGATCACGATCATCATGATCATCACGATCATCACGATCATCATGATCATCATGATCATGGTCACGATCACGATCACGATCATCATGATCATCATGTTCATGATCATGATGATCATGATGATCATGATGATCATGATGATGATCATCATCATGACTGCATCACATAGAACTACACGACGCATGTATATTTGTGTATAAGCTAGGTATCGAATATAGGCTAATATAGGCCTAGTCTAATACGACGACGACGACGACGACGACGACGAAGAAGAAGACGATGACCATGACGACGAAGAAGACGATGACCATGACGACGACGACGACACATACACACACACACACACACACAATTATATATGGCGTGTATAGATACTGCGCGTGTATGTGTATGCGGTATAAGCATAGGGCGGTTGTTACGGTATTAACCGAGCTTCCGATGGGTCGCGTGAAGTGTCGGTACGCTTGGCTAAATAACTGGGTACTGAATAGAATACCGTTAGCGAACTGTTAAGTGTTCGTTGTAGACCCAAATATAAGGCCGGTTATGCAATACTCGCAAAACGAAACGACTTGTGAAGAGGCTTAATTACTGCAATGTTTTAAATTAAACTGTAGGTAGGGGTCCGCCATGGATAAGAAACGAAGGATATAGTGCCAAAGCCGCGGTTGAAGTTTAAGCGATAGACAAAAGATAGACTTGCGGGCGTAGCTTCATGTTATGTCAAATTCATTCATGAGCCATGTTTCTCGTTGCGGAAAAGGGAAATATTTCATAGAATTTAGAGTGGATTTGTTTTGTTTAACGCGAAATATAATCTCTTATTTACACTGTTTTTGACTGGTTTTCAGCAATGCATAGTTGATTTATTTTGGAAAGTTGGTTTTCTTCCTCAGTCATAACAGAGCCTCCTGACCAAGACGCAATGGCAGCTGGTCGAAACAGCAATCGTGAATTCCTCGACGATATTTGGAAGTTTCTTGATCACGTACGTGAAATTTTGAGTCCTTTAAAAACTATAATCTGATCTAAAAGCCTATAAACCAAAACTTTTATACAGAAAATTACTGTGGAACAATGTATGAATGTATGAAAATATGTATTTGTGCATGTACGTATGTGCATATGTGCAGCAGCATAACTTCAAATTCAGATGTATATATGCATGTGAAAAGTTTCATAGCACATTCTCCTCAGAGCCCAGTACCAGGTAGTTATAGTATTAGTGCTAATTAATACAGTAAGTACTACATTTCTTGTGTGACTTCTACACCCTCAGTGACCTGCAAAGCATTACATCAGTCAAGAAGACACCAAGACAACCAATCCAGGTTGCCCCTTCTGCACCTTTTGCCATTAATTTACTCCACCAATGAAACTTTAGAACCAGCGTTGCACATACATTTACTTAATCTAATATAACTTATTTTTTGTTTACAATTTGTTATGTACTTGGGTGTGCTTTGGTTTGTTATTTTGCGTAACCGAATCCTATAAAGTCAGTGTTTTCATTTGTTATTGCTTAATATGTTGACTGCAGGAGGAATCAGATTACGAGTCAATAGATCAAGTTCGAGAAAGAGTTAACAGTGAACCGTCTAAGGAATTTTTGAAACCGGCTACGTTTGGTGCTTTCCGCAGTTCCATTGTCTCCATGGATGATCAGCACATTCACGACGACATCCAGTTGACAAAATTTTCCCATAAGTACAGTGGAAATGTTCAAGAAGGTGCTTTCAGGCCAGTGTCGTCGCAGTTTAGGTTGCCAAGAACAGTTATTAAAGACGAGGACCCTGACGCCATCTACGCTGTCCCAAAGAAATTGCCCAGTACTACTGATGACAGAGGCTCATTATCTTCAGTCGAATATGATCCAGGAACATTGAGTTCTTTCTTTAAGCGATATGAAACTGGTTCAATCCTCTCGACTGTGAGAAGTGAACATCGACCAGTTATCAATCATAATAGGAAAACATTTGTAAGAACGATGGACAGAACTCCAGAAGAATTTTATGCAGACAACGTGGTCTTCTCTGGCCTAGAAGATCTCTATTCAAAACCACAGAAACGATTGGCGGTAACGAGGAAAGGAAAAGCTGGTGGAAGACGGAACTGTTCTGGAAAGGTTATAGTTGCTGTTGTGTTGGCATTCATGGTAGTCGGGGCAATTGTAGCAATTGCAGCAGGAGGTAAGCAGTTGAAAATGCGGAATGATATTGTTTTATTCTGCAAAACGCTTATTTAACTGAAGACTAATTGTCCAGAGCTTGCATTCTTTGTACTGCAGTGATTTTAAAATCTTCAAACGAAACTAAACAAAGGGTAATGTAAGGATATTCTGTAATGTACTCACTGCAGTTCCTGATTACTACAGTTTGGTCTTATTGCTATGTAAATGTTCAAGCGATGGATGGATGGATGGGTGGGTGGGTGGGTGGGTGGAAGGTTGGATGGATGGGTGGGTGGATATTAACCCATTAGCGCCCATTGATCCCATTTGGGAACACGCGGATGAATTTAAGTATAAAATAGGTGTGTTATTTTATTTAGTTGCTGTGGGTAGCTTTTAACTGTTAGATAGTCCATATACTACTTTTTAGCCTAATCATGAGTTTGCAGTAATTTCTGTATGTGGTAGCCATCTTTGAATTTGCGTGTTTTTGTGAATATTCGGTTGCGTCCGGTTTCTCATCTGCATTTGAGGTAAGGAAATTTTAATTTGGAAAATGTATATGTGATATAAGTGTAACATAGTGTAGCTATAGTTATGCCAGAGATGATTGTAAAAAAGAAATGTATTGAGGTAGAAATGTTTGATAAATCTTTGATGTTCCCAAATGGGAACAATGGGCACAACAGGTACTGTGTTCCCATTTGGGAACATCAAGAGGAAATGCATTGAGTGATTGAAAGCATCACACCAAGAGAATTACTGCTGCCCACATTTATAGAACAATATGAGATAAATGAGAATTTTTAGTTTAAGCAGTAATCGCGCTTTTTGTATGATTTCGTTTTCAGATGTTGAAAAGAAAGTTCTCCTTGTCTGAGGCAATTGCTATGGTACAGCCTGATGCAGATAGCGAAGATGATAACATTGAGCAGTTTGTTCACCCAACAGGGGCTTCAGATGCAATGTCTGCTATTGACAAAGATGTTGACATAGTTATTATGTCACCAGCGATAGTGGATGGTGTATCCAATGAAGAATTGCGGATGAAGATGACCTGTTGCCTTCGATTCTTCCATCTGATGTTTCTGGGCCATTTACTGTTTTTGTGCAGATGCAGACGATGCGAGTCAGGTACAAGAATCTCATGCACTCCAAAGGTAAAGAAACCGAAAGTGGACTTTATATCGCAACCCAAATGGGTCAAGAAAAGATAAAATACGCATGAAATAGTCACTACTGACATTGAGAAGGTTAGCAATAAGCATCCTGAACTAATTGGCATGTCATCATATGAGCCGGACAGCCTCATGTCTAACCATCGCCCAGTATTTCGCTCAAGAAGTGGTGCTGGCGACTCTTTATCAACGGTTTGAACAAAGCCGTTGTTGCTGCTTGGCGTCTTCACGTTGAGGTCAGTGGATAGTTTGATCACCTGGAGTTCCGATGGCACATTGTCCGAACAATGCTACAATGGTCGCACAAGCCTCCTCCAGCACTCTCAGGACCAGCTAGCCACCCAGTCAGTGACACTCGCTAAGATGGAGCCGACCATCATCTGGTTCCGAGTGCCAGGCAAGCAAAATATCGCTCGTGTAAGAAGAACACAAGACTTCACTGCACAAAGTGCATGGCTCCACTTCACCTGCACTACGAGCAGCAGTATCATACTCGCATTTGAGACAGACAATTTGCAGTCTGCAGCAGGTCACTGAGAAATGTCCAGAATATGTTAAAGGTTTGACAGTTTGGTCTTATAGCTATATAAATGTTCAGATGATGGATGGATGGATGGATTTGGGTGGAAGGTTGGATGGATGGGTGGATATTAATCAATGAATTTATTTATGCATTGGGAACAGACAGAACAAGTGACTCAAAGAAATCATATTTCAGTTTCAGTTGCAATGGAACATAACGGTGATTCTACTTCATTTAATTCAACCACAATTAATGCAGCCTCACTGGTCACTAAAGGCATACAAGTCACAGGTAAAATACTGTAATGTGTATGTATGTATGTATAGGCCTATATGTATCTCATGTAGTATTACCTCATCTGTACTGGTATGTATGCATGCATGTATGCTTGTAGGTATGTATGCATGTATATGTTTGTGTATGTATACGTGTGCACATATGTATGTGTGCATGTATGTATGTATGTATGTATGTACAGTAAGTACAGTGTATTTATGTAGGTATGCATGTACATACGTATGTGGACATAAAATTCTTGCATGTTCAGTTTAGTCTAGTGAAAGAAGAGATGTTGGAACCCTTGACTTGATCAGAAATTATGTCTTCCATTTCAGGTGCAGTCAATGAGAATGGCTTGGTCGTTGCTACATCACCATCACCCCACAACGTCGGCTTGAACTTCAGTGAAGCTACGTCAGCATCGCAGAGTGACGTGAGGTTTTTAACGCTGGTTTCACATAATGGTATCTCTGCTTCACTGCCATCTACTGTCTATGTTGATACTGACTTAACATTATCTTCTCAGGAGAATCTCATCTCAGAAGAAAATACAAACTTTACAAACATTCCATCTGATGGTTTGAAGGTTAGAACTACTACTACTACCCCGGACAGGATCAAAGAAACATCAGTCTTAGGGAGCAACAGTTGGACAAGTGTTTCTTTGTCAACAACGGGCTTTTCCAATACGCTGTCCAAAATTCGTGATATTTCTTCATCACCCCAGGCTGTCACAAGCAGCCTGGCAAAAAGCAGCCCTGAAGCATCAACAACTACTGTAGGGAAATCTCTCTCCAGTTCTTCCACCAGCCATGTCACTAACATGACTTCCGAGTCCGTCACTCGCTTGACCACACCCTCTGCTGACAGTTCTGTTGGTTACTCTTCTGTCAATGATGTCAGTTCAGTCACAAATGCTTCAGCCAATATGACTGCCAGCAACAGCACCTTTTGATCCGACACAAGCTCCTTTGTCCAGTCTACATCAAAACTGTTTCTTTGGTTTAAAGAACAACAGTTTCTAAATTTATTTGATTCAAGACTTTAAGAAAGTAAAATACTAAGTCTTTAAGGAAAATTCTGGCTTAAGGATTGACATTCATTCTTTAAGATAATGAAACAACAGATATTTCTGTGTTTAAGAATCTAATTTCTGCCTTAAAGGCTGTGAAATTCTTACATTTAAGAATGCTAACTGAAGAAAGTAATGAAGGTAAAAACGTGGAATTCTATGTTTCCCGTGTAAACTGAGTTGGTCTGCCCTGACAATTGAAATTTCGCTTTTCTAGATTGTAATACATCATTATTCTTACCATGTACTTGATATTTGTGAAATTCACATCCGCTTTCTCACGATAGGTTGTTCTTTTTTAAAGTGTTTGACTAGTAACTTGGGTTAATTTTGATGGAACTTTGAGGTATTTTTATTACCTTCTTAATAGCCTACATCTGCTGTGCAATATCAAGTATCATGTCTGCTGCAATTGACCTGTATACTTACAAATGTTATGTTAAATGGATGCATGTATGTAATCACAGAAACTGGTACAAAAATTTGTTCAAAGGCAGTGATTTTTAAAAAATGTGAAGCTTAACTATATGTACAGTGTGATAGCAAGAAATTGCTTTTCTGTCATGTTTGACTTCTAAGACTTTAGATAATAATTAGCTAAAACATTAAAACAGAAAGTTGATAGTATCCCGTTACAACTGCTGAAAAGTGCACTGAAGATCAGAATGGACTCTTCTGGTGCCATTGAAGAAGCGAATATCAGAACGAGGTGTGCAAAAATAAGTTAGGTATGCGGGGTCATCAATGAGCAGAGAACAGCGGCTGGCAAAGGGGACATGAGTCTTCTAGAAATTCAGGTTCTGACTCTCAAAACTGTTTGAGTGTTACTTCTTTTGACATTTTTTATTGATAGGTCATGCCATATACATTTATAAAAGCCATGACTAAGGTAATGCAGATTATATATATATATATATATGTTTCATATTAATTTTTCTAGGATGCTGTGATTTAGGTTAATAATCCACTGGCTTTGTTTGATGTTACATGCATTGCATCATAGGCTGTCTTCTTTGCTCTTATTATAGTACTTAAACTTGGCAATTTTTGAGAAAAATTAAAACAGATATTCTATTATATTTGTAGTTAAAACTGTGGTTCATTTACTTTTACATACAGAGAAGAGGTGTTCCACATGTTTTACTTATTGTTTTTGAATCAGGGATGACACACTAGCGATGATGACAGTAATGATAATAACAGTAATAGTAATCATACTAATAAAATGTTAATCCTCTGTATGCAAATAGCTGAACTACACAATGGCATGTAAATTTGTATCAAAAAGTGATTAAAACTGCACTGCGTGCAGTGATTCTCAGTTTAAGTTAAAGTTATCAATATTTGAAACTTGCCAGTTAAACTCTTGCCAAAGAAAGAGAAGGTAATAAAGCTTAATCTTAGCTGACAGTTTGCACTTTTTAGAAATAAAAAAGTTTACCTTTTTCAAAGGTAAACTTTCTGGTGTGATTCATGTGAATGATATTATTCGACAAGTATAAACTTGTTCCCATCAACAACAATTTATTAAACTCAAATAAATACAGGAAAAAACAACAAAAAACTAAATGATCCAAGGAAATCCTTATAATCCCAGAATAGGATCTCCAGTTTACATAACAAATATTCAATTAAGTCAACAACAATTCTGTGAACAAGAAACCAAGCTGAGCCCCGCATACATAATAACAAAACTCATGTTGCTTAACTTTTTCAAGCACATTTATACAGCATATGTGTTGAGGAAATGTGTTGAGAAAATCACTCTCCATTTCCACCTCAGAACATTTCATTACCGTCATCTGAAGTAGACGTAGTGTATAACTTTCAACCGTATTTGGTGTCCAAGTGTTTCCAGTCAGTGGATACCTTCTTTATTGTTCACAGAATGATTCAGCTACAACTGAGCATTCTTCTTATGCTCCAACATCATCCAACGAATACCCTTAAGGATTTCCAAGTACATACATGTATGTGTACCTACGTACATAAGATACACACATAAATAGTCTTAGCTGCATGCAAACATGGCACCTCAAAAATGAACTGTATAAATTAATATGAAACAGAACATATCCAACCATCGAAGAAACAATTTTTCAAGCTGAAAGATCAGGGATGTTTCATAGAAGTTTGGGCTACAGATCTACACCAGAGGAAGACTGCTAAGATTTTAATCTGCCAGTTTTCAACATTGTTTTCTTTACTTCTATTCAAAACCACTGTAAAAGAAACCAAGTAAATAGTAATTGTAATCGTAAACTCGTGAATTTTTACAGTGCTACTCTAAAGCTAAGCACAGGGCACCAGCTCATTCACGAGCGCTGCGTCATGTCAGAAGGGTTGTCCAGAGACGCCATAAGAACAGTATGGTTCCTAGACCAGAGAGAGAATGGGACAGAGGATTAGAGCATCTGTTATGGTGAGTTGTGTTTAGGTTGAAGGAAATGGGAAGGCAGTGGAATGGGTGGATCAGAGTAAGATTTCTTGAAAACGTGAGACTAGTTTTGCATGGAAAGCCAGAGGAGTGACAGATAGAAAGTCTGAGGAGTGATAGATAGGGAATGCCTGAGGAGTGATAGAAGAAAAGTCTGAGGAGTGACAGAAAGCCTGAGGAGTGATAGATAGGGGAATGCATGAGGAGTGATAGAAGGAGAGTCTGAGGAGTGACAGATAGAAAGCCTGAGGAGTGATAAATAGGGTTATGTCTGAGGAGTGACAGACAGACAGAAAACCTGAGGAGTGACAGACAGAGGGAAGCAAAGAGAACAAAACAATGTGATTAACTATGCATAAATACTAGTAATCGGTTTAGAAACAATTTAGCAAGCCAGCCCTCAAAAAACAACGTATTTCCTTCCAGGACCTTCAGCATCCTTCTGCATCTAACTCATGATGGACTAGACAAATTAAGGTACAAACCGATTACTTATCACATCAGTTATTGTTGTTATACTATCCCTTGTGAATCAAAAAGTACATAAAATTTTGGAAAAATTTCCGCCCATCTTTAAATACAGGTTCATGTAGCAAGTCCTTTTCATGGGGTGTTCAGGGATCTTTAGGCTGAACTGAAATCAACTATTATTGGTCAGGCACTCTAACATCCTGGCAGCTTTTCTTTACTGGTCTCATGGCTTGACAAGTTTCAGTGTGTGTCACATTCTTGACTGACAACTTTCACGTGATGCACCGGGTTTAGACCCCTTGGAAAAATGACGAAAGAAGATCACCTTCCACCAAATACATCAAGATTTACAAAAGTATCTTCAAAGCTAACCTAACCAGACTATTCTGCCAGATCACATGAAAGGCTGCGGACGAAAACAGTTTTGACATTAAAGGCAACTCCAGATTTCTATGCGCAACTGAGTTTCCTTGACGATGATACAAATATCCTAACAGCATACAACTCGAAATACCGGTACTTGTAAGAACAATAAAACAACAGCTATTCAAAGCAAGTGCGCAGTAATTGATAAAAGCGATGAAACAAATTCCGAAAAAGTGCAGTTCTTGCTACTAAGCTCCAAGAAATGTAAGCAAGTGAGTGAAATTGTTTTGCAAAGCACTGCTCTAGAGTAAAATCGACGAAACTTGATCTTAACAAACAGTCACATTAGCCAAATCGGCTAGTGCCGAATGGCCTACTTGATATAGCAGCATAACAGATCTAAATTCTAAATTCATGTAAAGAAGAAATCAATGCAATTTACAAAAGAGACATTATCGAATGCTACTGCACTTTTATGAGTACTGCCATCTGTGGACAAGAGAACAGTCTCGTGCACACACGTTTCCCTTTCGAAATTATTTATTACTGAGCTGAGTAGGTTGTTCAAACATGTCCAACGAAACATTCGCATTTCATACACCTCTATCTAACAGAGCATTTAAAAGACGAAAACATTTATGAAACTCGGTTCCATAACTGGACTTGGGACATCTGCTTTTAACTGACGATTCAAAAATTAAAAGCCGATTCTAGCACTTCTTTGAAACCGGAAGTTTCATTCACCACGGTTCCTTGCATTCGTGTCTTCGATGATGAACGCAGCAGCACGCTCGTTTGCTCACTTGTCTGGCACAAATGCAATCTGAAACGCAAATACATCCTCTAAAAACCTTCAAATTATTTTGTACAAGATCACTGTGCAAACTTATTTTATACATAAATTCAAGATAAGAAAACACAATTCTATGGAGACAACATAAATTCAAGATAAGAAAACACAATTCTATGGAGACAACATAAATTCAAGATAAGAAAACACAATTCTATGGAGACAACATAAATTCAAGATAAGAAAACACAATTCTATGGAGACAACATAAATTCAAGATAAGAAAACACAATTCTATGGAGACAACATAAATTCAAGATAAGAAAACACAATTCTATGGAGACAACATAAATTCAAGATAAGAAAACACAATTCTATGGAGACAACATAAATTCAAGATAAGAAAACACAATTCTATGGAGACAACATAAATTCAAGATAAGAAAACACAATTCTATGGAGACAACATAAATTCAAGATAAGAAAACACAATTCTATGGAGACAACATAAATTCAAGATAAGAAAACACAATTCTATGGAGACAACATAAATTCAAGATAAGAAAACACAATTCTATGGAGACAACATAAATTCAAGATAAGAAAACACAATTCTATGGAGACAACATAAATTCAAGATAAGAAAACACAATTCTATGGAGACAACATAAATTCAAGATAAGAAAACACAATTCTATGGAGACAACATAAATTCAAGATAAGAAAACACAATTCTATGGAGACAACATAAATTCAAGATAAGAAAACACAATTCTATGGAGACAACATAAATTCAAGATAAGAAAACACAATTCTATGGAGACAACATAAATTCAAGATAAGAAAACACAATTCTATGGAGACAACATAAATTCAAGATAAGAAAACACAATTCTATGGAGACAACATAAATTCAAGATAAGAAAACACAATTCTATGGAGACAACATAAATTCAAGATAAGAAAACACAATTCTATGGAGACAACATAAATTCAAGATAAGAAAACACAATTCTATGGAGACAACATAAATTCAAGATAAGAAAACACAATTCTATGGAGACAACATAAATTCAAGATAAGAAAACACAATTCTATGGAGACAACATAAATTCAAGATAAGAAAACACAATTCTATGGAGACAACATAAATTCAAGATAAGAAAACACAATTCTATGGAGACAACATAAATTCAAGATAAGAAAACACAATTCTATGGAGACAACATAAATTCAAGATAAGAAAACACAATTCTATGGAGACAACATAAATTCAAGATAAGAAAACACAATTCTATGGAGACAACATAAATTCAAGATAAGAAAACACAATTCTATGGAGACAACATAAATTCAAATACATCCTCTAAAAACCTTCAAATTATTTTGTACAACGTCATTGTGCAAACTTATTTTATACATAAATTCAAGATAAGAAAACACAATTCTATGGAGACAAGCCAGCACATGTAATCAAATTCATCTTATCTGACGTGATTCATTAAGGAACTCAGTATGTTGTCATGTTAGCTATAGAGTGGTTTATTTTACAGAACAATAATCTTGTAATGTGGGCAGTATGCATATCATATGTATCTTTAGTTTAAAGAATTAATTAAAAACAAATAATATAAACAAAGAGACAAAATTTATGCATTTATTATTAAGGCATCTATTACTAGATTCTAACATTATTACCTGTTTTGATTGTCCAGTTGTTAGGCTCTTCTTTCCTTCATCTAAAACAAAGAAAAAAGATAAAACAAAAGTTGCATTGTAAATTACAGCTTTCAACTGGTTCTGAAGTTCCTTTGTAATATTCATTTCAAATTATAAGAAGATATCAGAACTCCGAACTGCTAAGCCAGCAGGAAACACCTATGTGTATGTATGTGTGTATATATATATATATATATATATATGTATATATATATATATGTATATATATATATATACATATATATACATATGTATATATACACCTATGTGTATGTATATATATATAACACATGATAAACACAAGCAAATTAACACACAGGATTCTAAACTGTGTGACCATAATACAGACAAGGTCATTACATCAGAGAGTAACCTAATTTACAAGGACTTTATATAGTGCAACTTCTTAGCTGAACTCTTGAGCAAACAGTGCAAATTAGATTAGATTCTGCCTTAATTCAGCCTGTGGCAGAATGACAGCAGAAGGTAAAGACCTACCCTGAGCTCATATCATGTATTTTTACTGCACCAGGCTTATAATACCCGCAAGGCACAAACAGTTATCTGCATTGGGGTGAAATCTGATGTTCTGAGCTGAAGTTTACCTCTGGGTAATTTATAAGGAGACCAAGTAAAAAAGTTTCCGTTTAACCCGTCATAATATCAAGGTTTATCATCTTAATTCAAAGAGACTGTCCTGATATGTAATCTAATACAGTGAGATCGCCTAGCGAGGCAATGCCATCAGTGGAGAAGGCTCAGGCCGAAGCACCACCTAGGGCGTTATGCGAGGTGGACGGGTTCGCTAGGAACTCTGAAAACGGCTGGCCAACGCAGGAGGCGGGTGCTGGAAGGACACCCTAGGGCATATGAGGCTCAACCAGGGCCCACCGGCTTCCTTACCCTGCCAGGAGAGGAATGGTCACCACCTGGTTACAGGACCTGGAAATCTGAACAAATGAGCCACAATCTAAAGAAGCGTGGAGGCATTTCGTTCAGACCTCATTGTCGGCTATAACCTGAGGGACGAGAGAAAAGAAGAAGACAGTGATATCTAATGAAGAACGCAGCAACTGAAGGCACACTGAAGAAGTTCCTGGAGGAAAGTGCATTAAGACTGAGAAACAGATTCTGGAGGATGTATCTGGAGGAAGACAGTCACAGCCCAAGACTGACATTAAATCATGTAATGTAAAGCAAATATATGCAATACACTGTAATGTTCTTTGCAATAATTCATGCAAGCCACTGAAAGGTCAGTTAAAACATCCAATCCTCTCTTGCCGACCAAGACTTGACCGGAAGCAATTCTGAGTACCTTACATATGTGCTACACAAATCATGTATTACAATAAATTACACAAACAGCATTTATACTGTGCCCATTAATAGCCTTAACTCCCAGCTCAGAATCACGAGGCAGTAGACAAAACATGCATGCAAGCAAGCATGCATGCTGGTATGTATGTATGTACATGTATCTGGCTATTTTAGAAGCCTTTCAAGACCGTCATAAGTAGGTAAAGATGGCCAGCAGACCTAGAAAGGTGCAGTTTAAGATGGATTGAATATGTTATGCTCCTGTCCACAAGATATGATGCAGACCAACAGACAAAGGCTTACAGAGTTCCACTTCTGTAAAGAAATGCAGATTGAGCCAAATCTGTAAAGGCTTGTAATTGGCGTGAAGGCATGGAACACTTATTGTCAAGAATCATTGCAAAGTAGACAACCATCAATCTTTCCTTGGTTGCCAATACATGAGAATTCTTTTCTGACAACATGTTGTCTTGATATTTATAAGCAGCTTGATGTGGAAGAGGAATAGCAAAGTAACCTTATCCAGGCACAGCATCTCTACAGCAGTTCTGCAAGGCGTCCTTTCTGGGAAAAATCTCCTGCTGATCCCCGTTAGCTATGAGCAAGACAGAACTGCAAAATACTGTCTCAATTCTGATAACTTTACCCAGCATACTGCTTCTTCTAAACTACCTTTTTGTTCCCATAGTATTCGCCAGACAGTGCCAGCATTTACCATTACATACATACAGCAGGACCACATACGCACAAATCTAAGGCTACTGTAATATAAATCATACAAATCTGACAGCTTTTAAAAGCATTCAAATCTCTTGCATTTACAGAGCAAAGCAAGAAACACTTTTTACCTAAAATTGTGCAAAAATATTTGACACACAACAGGCACAACATGTTACAAAAAACTGGTCATTTAGTTAAACCCAGAGCCATCTTATCCATTAGGCACAGTAGGCACTGTGCCTAGGGCCTACAAACTTTATAGGGGTCAAAAATGAGATATTGAAAAAAATAAATCTATTGATTGACCCAAAAATAGAAAAAGGAAATACAAATTTAATAACCTTAAAGTTTCTACTGAAACAGTTTAAGCTGTGCTACATCATGTTAACTTTGCGGCTCTTCACATTAGCACAATCACATATAATGTTCTCAGATGGCATTTCCTGCATTAAGTTGTTTTCAACGTGTTTAGCTCTAATGCAGAGTTGGCAGTAGGGGGCCTACGAATGCGAGAGTGCCTAGGGCCTACGACGACCTTAAAACGGCCCTGGTTAAACCAGGCATTTAGTAGTTCATAAACCCTCAGGAAGCTTAAAAAAATCCTGCTAACATTTTAACCAACAGATCTTATAATCCCCTTTCGGGCCTTGGCAAAATGGGAAGGTAAGGTAAGGCATTTGATTATTTCTGGCATGCTTATATCAACCAGTTTCAATGCTTTCCAAACGTATATAAGCGTGTGTATGCAAGTGTGCGCATGCATTTATCTCAGTATGCATGAAGACCGGTATAGCACCCTTTGGGTGCCTCTCAACAGAACTGCAAACACGGCTGTCTATCCAATCTAAACAAGTGCTTCAACGTAGGTACAAATGTTCATTGAGAAGATGATGTCACTGTAATAGAACATGACTATAAAAGCCGATTTTGAGCTCTTCACAAGCACCTTGTATATGGCTATCAGTGGTATGGAAACGGATGCCTTTAGAAAAGCTTCCTGATAAATACTGTGCAACAATTATAGCAGCAAACATCTTTTGCATAAAAAAGATTTCACTGGAATACCAGCTTTCTCACAGGATTTTCTTACATTATGCAACGTATTGTAATTAAACACTTATACAGCGCCTTTTATTCAAAACCCATCCCCAAGAGACTAGTCAACTAAGGTGCCACAATCATTCTATTATTCGTTATGCTACAGAATGTACATTTAAGAAAGTGCATATGCTATCAATTCTCCTGTCATCACACATAAGCACAAAAGGATCCTGAAATGCATTTTATGTTTAAATGTTGGTTTACATTTCCTTCAATTACAAAAACTTAATGTAAGTTTAAGTCAATTGTCTACGCATCACCTGCTGGTTCTTTACTTCCATACATCAGATCAAACAGTTCAAGGTGTACTCATGCACTGACCTCCTTACTTAATCTAAGTAAGTAAGGACCTAAGCAAAACCTATGGACCTACAAAGGACTTATAAGAACCTATAAAGACCAGTCTACACACCACTGTGCATCCAGACTGTTCCAGTTTTATGCTGTTCAATAAGAATTTCCAGCTTATCCTAAGTTACTCCACTCTAAATCTGCTAGACAGCCTTGTTAGCAGTGCATCTGAGACATCAGAAAAAGCCATTATATAAATGTTGATGTATACACTACAGCCTCCTTATATCATGCCTCATTACGACACGGATTCCGATATAACATGGAGGGTAAATGGATCACAAACTTAGTTCAGGTTTATAAATGACATCGTTAAAACCAGTGTTTATTATATATATATATATATATATATATATATATATATATATATATATATATATATATATATATACTTACACTCTGAAAAGTAATGTTTGCTGTCAGCAGACACTAGTGTGGCAAGAACACCCAGACATTAGCAGTCTGGTGTCAAAGTACACTCAATGTCCCCTACTGCCAGCCAAGTTTGTCTTGTTATAACAAAGAGCTACCACATTACTACTGGCCACAGTGACTACTTCAATACCAAATAATTATTTCAATAAGCTACTTCTGGTTACATTAGTGTTTACTGTTTCCATACATGAATTTTAAGTGTGTACATACATGCATTTTGTAATTTAAATTTATTCAAATAACCGTCATGGCTGTGATCGTTAGTAATAGCTTAAGATGCAACAGTCATGATAACTGCAATTATCATAATTATACTGTAAAATAACAGATATAAAGCCACATGTGTAGTGGGATGCATAGCACGAACATGGTAAATATCAGGAGGAGAACTTGGGTAAGAATGCCTAAAACATTTCAAGTATATCTGGTTTAGTTCATAAGTTCATAGGTTCATTAGATTAATTTATAAGTTATCTGTATGAAGCCACAGAAGCTTAGAACAGCTCTGCACTGAACGCTGAGCACCATGTAAACAAGTTGCTCTACAAGCTTTACTAATTCTTATGCAATTTCAAACACACTACAAATCATTAAAAAGAAAAAAGATTAAAAGCGCTATCCAGCCAAATTTCTACAGACCTTACTACCTGGTCTAAAAACCAATGCTATATGAAGTTATGATATAAGCTGCATCAACAATACCAGCCTAGTCGACCCAATCCAAAACAGGATCAGTTTAAGTGCCAGGTAAAACTCTGAACAAACCATGACGCCAAGTAGAGAGTGTTCATAGTTAAAGAATCGAACCAGTATAGAAGAGATTTTAAAAAGTGGCACAGTCTTGAGAACCACGAAGAATGACTGAACTAAAGGAAGAAACCTGAGGTAGTTTCCCTTCATCTGGTAATACACAATTACATATACAGGTACACCATGCAATTATATGTACCCTACAAATCAATACCCACCACCATGGGAAGCTTATTTGGAGTGCAGCTATATTTTATCAAAGACGGCTATGACCCAATCTTGAATATTTCATGGACAGTCAAATAAGACCAAAATATGAACCACGACACAAACACAATGACACAAAAAGCCGAACAACCAAAAACAATTATGTTTCACTTCACTAAATTGGACATGATGCACCTGAAACAGCCAAACATTTTCATCTCGCCTATGGTGATGAAGATGAATAGCATTTGAACTGTTTGGTAAGTTGGTGTTAGGATTTATTGGGATTAGGTTTTGTGAATTTTGAACACTGTCTGTAATCACCCGATATCGGCTGGATAATGGTGAGCAATAAACACTCATAATAATATGACTGTATCATAGATTAGGTTACTAAAGTTAGGTAGAATATTCATTTTGATAACTAAAGAGAATACATTTGAATCTGTTGTGCGAGTCAAGCAGAGTGGACCTCCTAAAACAGCAGAAGATAGACTTCATCAGTCATTTTGAATAGGAAAGCATCATCGAGAAGTAAGTTATTAAAATTACATTTACAGATCATGGAAATAGCCACAATCTCAAGCTGGAGTCCAATACAGACAGTGGCCATGGTTTACAAGCTCTTTCAAAACAAGTGAATGCCTACAGAGTGATCCCCATTAGGCAGACAGCGCATTCAGGTCATACAGAATGCATAACTGCAAAACCATTATTAAATAATAAAAGCATCTTTGGCCCATTCTCCTTGCAATCAGTAGCTGAAAAGAAGGTCAAAAAATGAAATGACAGTGCTTTTGCAAAACTTCCTGTCATTTTTAATAAGAAAGGGTAAGAGCAAAATAAACTGCAAAACTTGACGACAAGCAACTGAAAAACATAACGACCACAGCCACGACATTTAACTCTGCATTTAAGTCCATGCAAGTCAACATTAAGTCAACAGCAAACAACAAAATAAATTAGCAACAACTCAAACAACTTGCAATGAATTTGACAGAAACTGGCCACAGACAATAATAAAACCAGCTACAATGCTACATACAAAATGCTACAGAGTACCTAAATCAGACGAGTGGAAAATCGTGTCCCACGCAACGTCCTCTGCTTGCTGTGATTTTCTGCCACGATTTCTTTTAACTGTTTCTTTGCTAAGCGAACCCACGAGCTTCTCCGTTTCATCCTCCATGACGAGCACATAATCTGAAGGAGAAGGTGGTTCTTTGTTCTGCTCTGAAGAAGTTGTGTTGTCACTGGACTCTTCTTCCATCGAAGTCATTAGGCTCTCTGACCGTTTTACGCAGAAACCCGTATTATCAGTGAAAGCGCTGCTGTGTTCCTCTGATTCCTCGTCTGCTTCGACCAGAACATAATTAGTTGGAGAAAGTGGATACCTTAAGCTGGAAGATATCCCTCTCCTGACACCCGGTGACTTTGAAAAGCCCGATCCATGTTCTGACTCATAGGGAGAGTGAAAGCCAAAGGTCTTGGTGACATGGTCTTCGACCAAATCTTCAAAACTGGCATCTTCACTGAACAGTTTTTCAATATCCACCTCATCAGCTGGAACTCGTGAGATGCTTCTTGCCATGACTCTTGTCACTTTTTCCTCATCAGGACTCGGGCTTGGCTCAATGCCAAGAAACGATACATGCGATCGCTTTGTTGCTGTCAAGGGAGAGACATCTGTCTGGAAAGAGTAGATGCTCGTGTTGGCATTGTCAAGTGACGACTGCTCCAAGTTCTTATTAAGGAATTTAACTTCTTTCCTCTCTTCCACTTCCTTCTCTTTCTCCCCACAATCTAAAGCATGAAGAAAACTTTCAAACTTACTTCAAGTCTGTGTGTGCTAAGCTAAGCTACATCAAGAATTTTTTCACCATAGTGGCCACATAAAAACATATTCAGGCAAATAGCCCACATAAAGTCATTTTCAACAAATTTGTTAGCTTCAATGTCATGGCGACAAATGTAGACACCATAACACAAAATGTCTGCAAACAAGGCTGGTTTAACCACAGTGTAAATCCTAGAGGCAACATTATAACATGAGATGTGAGGAAGTAGATTTTAAACCACACAGTTAACCTTGGTGTCACAGTGATCAACAATGTGAAAACATGGTCCAACATATCAACAAGGGTTAAAATCAACCAAAACTTAAAATCTGTGGTGAGCTGTGAAGACACTATTAAATACAAAACTTGATCAAATACCTCTTTCTACACAGAGGAAACCAAATGCACTGTCCTCCAAAATTTTTAATTAAAACATTTGAAGGCTAATCACAAAGATAAAACTTGAACCTTACCTGATTTCATATTTTGTGGGTGTTGAATGAGTACAGATAAGCAAAAGCTAGCCATAAAACACTGACTTTCAATTTCAGACAGACAGACAGACAGACAGGTAGGCAGGCAGGCAGGCAGGCAGGCAGGCAGGCAGGCAGGCAGACAGACAGACAGACAGAGACAGACAGACAGACTTCAAATGGTTAGACAGCAGCATTTGAATTGTGCTCTCTGCCATAAAAAGCTTCTGGTCTGTAAACATTTTCTTAAGTAAGGGTTCCCCAGGATATGAAAAATTATTTTAGGAGTTCTGTCATGGGCAAAAGGTTGGGAACACTGCCCTACAGTAACTAGTCTAAGTTAGGGAACTCCTACAGTAACTGATCTAAGTAGGGTTGGGCCTTTTTCACGACTGGTAGCCAGAAATGTTCACAGTCCAGGTCTTGCAAGAACAACCAGATGTTATACAGAATATCTCCACATCTCCACACAAAAGAACTGAATTTTTGTGCCCAGAGATATTTCTTTTGCAAAAGAAATGTCTCTTTGGGCACAAAAATTAAATTGTTCTGTGTTACAGTGGATTTCTTCATGCTATTGGAAGGGTGATAAATCGACATACGAATGCACTGCATTAAACTACTGGCAGGATAATGATCACACTACACGTGCCTCAGTAAATTAGAAAACAAACCACAGAGCAAATGACAGTAAAACATAACTCTCCAATTCCAAAACACTAAAAGCCAAGGCACAAACTGAACCAACTGCATCCAAATACAATGATGAAAAATATTTCCCTTTTCTGTAAGGCACATAACAAAATGATTTTTCAAAGCACGACAGCCATTTGGAATGCACTGCAGTTTATATGGTACCTTTATACAGCCAACTCAGAGGTGCTTCCCATTAGCGAAAGAAGATTGGGTATTGAGATGATGGTGAGCAACTGCATTACCCCATAAGGGTGCAAAAAGGAGGAAGCAAAGCAATTTTTGAGTTTCAGTTATCAGCAGTGCATATACAAGCCTCGTTAACTCCAATGCCACGGAATTCACAACAGAAACCATCAAATGAGTTAGTAATCAATCAGAATTTTCAAACTTAGAAATTTCTTCTTTTCATGCAACAGTAATCAGCTTACTCAGGTTTTGACGAGCAATTGCTTTGGCTGATGTAAGGTTGATTGCAGTCATATCAAAATTTGAATTTCGATCGTTGTTTAAGATCTGATTGTTTGGCCTGTTGCCCTGGTCCGTTTCATCATAACTTTGATTCAGATCGGTCTTACGGACTTCACCTCCGGTCCTTGACGATTCGTTACCTGCTTCGGCTAACGATTTCAGTACAGTGCAGTTCCTGTCCTGATCCGTATTCCTTAAAGGAGTCTTTCTTGTCTGATCCGAGTCCGAAAGTTTATTCGAAACTTTGATTTCTAAGCAAGCAAAACCGTCTAGTTACTTTAAGGAATTTCCAACAAGTATTTGCTAGAGTGCAAGATAGAATTTAGCAATGTGGAGAGATTGTGGAATGACTGACTAACTGATTGACCGACTAACAGCTTGAGAGACCACCAGACAGAAAGACCGTAAAACACGAATTACTGACTTACTCATTGATGCAAATGCAATTTAGCAAATCACATTCTCAGTTCCCTTTGAGAACCTCTGAAAATACTCTGTAATTGCATTAAGTGGTTGTAGAGTTCAAGAATATGTGTATTCAGAATCGATTCAATAGTGTCAAGCAGAGACAATTAATCAGAAAGGCCTCTGTTTGACAGTAACATGCCAACAGAATAAAGCCAAGCAAGGAAAACCTATCCTGTTATTTAATAACTTGTTGTTTTGGTTAGGTTTTACAGAAGCAATTAAATCTCTTTATATGAATAAGTTTGCAATGACAAAGTGTGCTTGTAAAACTAAACAGAGTTTTGTTTAATTCATTAAACACAGCTAAATAAACAAAACATCGTGGCCAACAGAAGCAGTCACGTTTTAATATGCACATCTCCAAGTGAATTCTTCCAAAATGTTGCAAGTTAAATGTTAGTATAAATTAGCTGTCAGCTGTTAATTAAGTAGATTTTTATATGCCAAACTATAGTTCTATAACCTGAAGTTAAACTTAGATTTTTTGAGTGACATATTTGGCCTCTATGTGAAAATTTTACACTGAACTGCATTGGACTTATATGCCTCAGTGCCTTCTAAATGCATATCTGCATGGCACATTGATTTTTCAACTTACAGTTGCAATTCTGCTGTATTACACAGTGTTTTAAAAGTTATGGGGTAAGGGTGATAAGTGGAAGCCTTGCCTAGGGTGCAAAACACCCTGGCACTGGCCCTAATCGCAACTCAAGACTTATCTCTTAGACCCTTACAAAAGAATTATCCATCACAGTCTTCCTTTCTGTCTCAGCGGACCGACCATCTAAAGCTACCCTGACCATCAGTTTATTTGATTCACCATTCATTACAGCCTATTGCAAAAGATGCTGGCACCACAGCAAATACTATTTTCATTAATAATAATAATAATAAATAATAATAATAATTAAAATTGGTTAAATGTGACCTTTTCTTTTGATTTCCATCAACTTGGCTTTCTCTTCCTCATCCGAAAAATTTGTGTCGTCCATCCCTTCTACTTCATCGAAATGTGTCCTGACAATTAGTTCCTCTTCATCCTCTCTCAGCCTCCAATGTTCCAGCTGAGAGGATATTCTTAACTTTTCATCAGCACTTGGCATTCTCTGCTCCTCGAGAACCGGCGTCCTTTCTTGTTCTTCTATGACGGGAGTCAGAAGATCATCGAGAACGACATGCTCAACCTCTGCAGGACATTCAAAAAATGTTTGCAGTCATATAACCGTAATTGCAAACTCAACATTTCTAAAGCGCTATTTAAAAGCTAAGCACAGGGCACCAGCTTATTCACAAGCACTGAGTCAAGTCAGTGGGATTGTCCACAGATGTCATGTCAAGAACCAAGTCTGGTTGCCAGAAGACCAAAGAGAGAAGGGGGAGAGGAGCTGTCAGGGAGGGTTGTGTTTATATGAAGCTCACAACAACAAATGAAACTGAAATTCTACATAAGGCTGTCTTATGTTGTTTATAGTACTGTACCTGGCATAAAAAGTTACGACTAACAAGAGTATAATAATATAAATTATCTAGAGATATGGGAGAAAGCAAAAAATGTTTTACTGCGAGCGTTGCTGCCTTGAACAAAGAACAAGAACACCAGTTTAAAATAATGGTTGCAGATTAAAAACATTTAATGAGTAAATAAATTTTAATCTGTAAAGTAAGTGAATGATCAGCATAATTCAGAATCTATATTCAACAAAGTTCAAGATTTTACGTCTGAATGTACTGTTGAAAGGAATAAAATCATGGCTTCATAATTATGTTCTACTAAGCACATTGTCCCACGTGAAAGGATGTATGATGCCCAGATGGGAACATTGCCATATGGGCTCCACATTTCTTACATAATACATTCCGCTGGTGTTGTTTGATACCTAAATTACATGTTCTGCTATGCACATGTATTAACTGGGTGACCAACAAAGTTGTGTCAATTCAATAAACGGCTTTAACCATCTTCTGTGCGTGTTGCAAGTAACTTCCATTATAAATGTAAATATAGTGAGCAAGGTAAAGTAATTGCTCATTTAGAACTCAGAACTTTACAAAACAATCCTTTGAGAATTGGTCCTGAAGTGCTAACACTGAGACACCAATCTCACAGAAAAAACGTTCTTTGCAGGTGACATAATTGTAACTGTAATTGTAATCTGCCATTTATAAAGTGCCACTTCAAGAATAAACTCATTGGGGTGCTCACATAGCCCATCAATGAGTTGTCAGCTTCATATGATACACAAAAATGAGAACTGTAAAACTGAGAACAATCCCATCAATGAAACAGACTGAGGTGTAGAGCTATGATTAACAGAAGAAATTCAAATAATGGAATCTGGCAAACATTACTCTAACCATAAAATGTTGCTGTATTAGGCTGAGCAAATCTTCAGGGCAAGCAGCTAACTCAGTCATCTGAAAAGACAGGTAAAAAGTGGTTGAGCCTATGCGACATAGTGCGTAAGTGCGCACTTGTATGGAAGTGAAAGGAAAGAAATGCTACCAACCGACTTCCTTTGAATCCAAAGATCCAGTCTCACTCCATGACTGTTCAGCAGCTGAACCGGAAGTCTACAATTGGAATAATTAATTGAAATAATTAATTATAGCTATAAGATATGAAACAGAAACATCACTTAAAATATAAAGTACACAAACATAAGTCTTTATCTATAAATCTTTGTCTCGACCTACAGTCCTCCCATGAATGATGTAGGAATTTTAAGCACCTGTTTGCATTGTCTTTGCTGATTAACTGTGTGAATTGGCCCTGTCAATGTCAGTGGCACAGCAGAAATGCGCTGTTTCACACTTCCCTACATTGCTAAGCTCAGTAAGCTGTACAGCATCAGATGGCAACTAACGTGGTACACAGTGCTTGTTCATCTGTAGACAGAGAGAAAAACATCACAAGACTTACTCTGAGTAAATCGTGTTCATCATATGATGCCTCCACTGATGAGTGACCTCGGTGAAAAGACGATTCCAGAGACGAGCTACTCATTAAGGAGTCTTTTAACGAATCTAGGCCTTTTCATCAGACATAAAAAACAGACAGCTTTAATGTATGTTTAATTAAGCATATTATTTATTAGCATGAAATTTCTGAGATATTCAAAGAAAGAAATAAGTCTTGAATTGGAATCAGAAAAATTGCATACACAGATAAATGCTCATAGTAATTTAAACATTTTTGCAAGTTTACAACTGCAAGCAATTTTCACATTACCCCTCTGTGAGTTGGACCTAAATGAACCTCTAAAAGTTTTACTTTATCAATAAGTTGTGATATTGTCTTTGCATTTAAGTTTATATATATATATCAAGGAAGTAATGTGCAGGAGAGTTAAGTTCAGATTTGGCATTTTAGACAAACACTAGAAGGTCATTCCAGCATCAAATTCCTTGCCTACCTAAACAAGTACTAAAAGATAGTTATCATGGATTGAAAGTCACTGACCACCAAGATCACACTCACCACTAGTTCGCAAGAAGATCTTCGACGAATGACTCATGTCGTCCACCTCACCATCTCTTGCTTGGCATATTGCAGTAGGCAACATTATGTTCAGGTTACAGACTGGCATCATCGTAGTGTCGACCCGGGCTGCTCTCGGCTCGGACATGAGCGTCAGACGACCAAGAGACTCTTGGTTGATGTCACGAATACGAACGACGAAAGGCAGGCGGTTTTCCCTGAAGGCATGAAAACTGAGCGAAAGTTCTTCACCGGATTTTGTGACTGGGATCAGGTTACCAACAAGTTCGGCGTACAAGCGCTTTCCTTCAAGGACCTAAATCAAATGACAACAGTAAGATCATTGTTTTAACTACATACAGTGAACTCTGTAAAAACATTTTTTAGTTGCATGCAGGCCATTAAGCAGCGGGAAAGTAAATATAACACTAATTACTTAGAAAAAACAGAAAACAGTGTTTGGCTTTCTAAGGCTATCAAACCAAAGTAACTAAGTATCCCTACACATGAGACCTAACCTACGTAACTCCGTATAATTTGCTTGAAGACATATTCATTAAAATTAAAACACTCAATAATAACAATGACTGTCTTAGTCTGTAGCAAACAATTATTCAGCACGAGATGACTACCAATAAATGTTGAAGTTTTGATTAAAAACCAAGTTATTTTGAGAGACATTATATTTTAACAGATTTTGAGTAGCCTCAGGAGAAGTTAAACTGGAAGAGCTGATAATCTCCTGTTAAAGTTTTGAAACACGTTACTTGAAGTAAAACAGACATTCAACTGAAATGACTTCTGAGGTAGTTTTTACCTCAACATCTCGGCTCCTTGCGACCTCAATAAAGCGTTCCTTTGTTTCTAAAGTTTTGTCAATTTTGTCGTCTGTTACACAGAAGACTCGAATTTTTGCTTCCATCTGATCATGGCGCTTAGCAAACACCATAAATTTTGACATAAACGGAACAGCAACTGTCTCTCTGTACAAATCGGTCGCCATTTTGGGGACTTCAGTGTTTGACTGGCAATCCATCAACCAAAACCTTCATAAAGAAATAAATCAACTGGTCAGCTCAGTAAAACCAGTCATACATGCATGCATGAATCATCCAAATATTTATACAGCACTTTTTAAGAACCTCTCAAACCCCCGAAGTATGGCTATGTACAGATCTATGGAGGATTGACTTAACATATGCTAAAAATCATTGTTGAGCTTTGTGTTCACACATGTATACACTAAACTGATTTACACGCAATGTTTTGTAAGTAGCCCTTTGTGGCACCATGCAATAGCAGTCACAGCTAACGTAGTTTTGAAGCAAAGAGAAAAGGTGTGATATGAGATGAAAAAGAAAATATCAGTGAAGAAAACTAGTGATGGCTCAGCTGATAAAAAACTGGCATCTCCTTATGTGAGCCGTTAAAATCCATTTAATGGGTTCCAACACAGATTAGATGTCTTGAGAACCAGTTAAAACCTATCTTAAGTAATGTTACGTCAAGCTCTAAACATTCACTTTAATATGTTCAGATGTAAATTATCGTAAACAGATATTTATATAAGAAATTTATTAGCTTTTCAATAGCATGTGCTGTGTACAAGACAAAAGAGAGAGGTACAACTAAAGATAACTGAAAGTATCACAGGTGAGCTTTGCTATTTAGTTCCTTTGTACCAATAACCAAGCATATATAGGGCACATTTTATCAGCCTCAGAAAAACCAGTGCATAATTTCACAAGATGTACGAGGCTTCAAAATTCAGAAGCAGAAATAAAGCAATAACACGTGGGTATTTGGCAACCACAACACCCAAATCAGTCACACTATACCACCTAAGATCAGCTTTACACTTAGGTTTCTTACTCCTTATCTGTGGATCTATGGATGCCTGTGCATGGTTGACTTCACCAACAGCAATATGACCATGGCCTTGAACTTTGGTAAAATGACAAAGATCAAGGCATAAGAACTCTTCTGTTGCACAAAATGACTCTAGATCTACTGCAATGCTTCCACTGTACCTCGCAGAGACTGATGTTGTGAAGGTAACGCAGTCGTTGATAAACGTCAGTGGCGTCGTTCCAGTGATGTCTTCCCACTGCGAAGGTGTTGTCCCACCTACAATAAGAAACTTACTTATACAACAACCCAGAGTTTTAATTTTTATGCTAAGCAGTACAATTTTTATGCTAAGCAGTACTGCGACTGGCATCACAACCTACCCAAACAGACTTAAACAGATTTTTTAAATATTTGAATATAATCCAAAAAAGCACTTTCTGTATCACCAGTGCAACATAGCATCATTCAGCAGACAGACAGACAGACACACAGACAGACAGACACACACACAAAGACACACACAGACACAAACAAACTCAGACAGACAGACAGAGAGGAGAAACACAGTGAGAGAGAAAGACTGACAATATCAAGACCAACACTTCTCAATTACAGATAAGTCTGATTACCTTATACATATATTCCTGTATAAATAAGCCATAGTTTTGCCAGCAGCTGCATACATTTGAATAATCACAAGTACTTGTACTTACTACTTGTATTTGTACTGGTACTTGCATTGCAGTATAAGTACTTGAAACAAGCCCAGTAATTATGTACACAATCATCACAGATGAAACCCACACACTGAGAAAAATGCTGTAAGAAACTGTTAAAGCATTCATTCAAAGCAAACATCTGTCAGACAGGTTGGACTGACATACGACATAATACTGTCATCAGAACAGTCTTTGTTCCACACAAGAAGGCAACACAAAGGAAGCTCTGAAATATGGTAACTCGATCAGCAGGATCCTGAAAACTCTGAGGCTGCTGCATGCAAAGATGGCCGTAGTAACAGTTTCCACTGCGTCACAGGAGGGCAAATTGTAACTTGTCTTGATGCGTTGCATAGGCTTCTTGGAAAGAGATTAGGGGTGAGCTCTGCATGTTGAACAGGGATCAATCAGTTCATTATGACTGCATAGGCCAGAAAAATGGAAAAAGAATTCAGAAAATATTAATCAGTATGGGCTTAAAACAATGACTGAAAGAAAGCCCAGGACAGGATGACATAGTTTTTCACAAGTGATATATAGCTAAAGCCACGTGAGTCTGAACTCATCATTTTCTACTTTCTAAAATCGTGGGCATTTCCCATAGTTCCAATACATTTAAAGCACAAGATGAGGTAAAGCCAAACTCCAGCACATGAAAAACAATGCATGTGCAACACAAGCCAAACTAAGGAGTCCCAAAGCAATGAAACTTCGAACATAATTATGCTTCAACATCACAGGTAAAATGCAGATCATCCTCAATGCCACTGACTGACCTAGGCCTTGGTTTTGTTAGCCTTCAACTGGTAATCTGAGGCCTTCTAACACCAGAAGAGCCTAGAAGTTTCAGTTCACTTTAAAATACTACAAAATGCATTTGCTGACAAATCATCGATAAACAGCAATTTATAAAAAAGTCAATTTCAAAATATGTCAGCCACCATCAGACTACTGGCCAGGCCCAGCTATATGACCACCTGGCCTCAGTCTTGAGCTTGGATCCATAAATGTGCAACTGGCCTCAGCCTTGGCCTTGGATCCCCAGACCTAGGTGTGACCAACTGGCCTCAGTCTAGGACTAGGATCCCTCGGCCCAAGTGTTACCAACTGGCCTCAGCCTTGGCCTCTGATCCTCTGGCCTAGGTGTGACTAAACGGCCTTAGCCTTGGCCTTGGATCCCCAGACCTAGGTGTGACCAACTGGCCTCAGTCTAGGACTAGGATCCCTCGGCCCAAGTGTTACCAACTGGCCTCAGCCTTGGCCTCTGATCCTCTGGCCTAGGTGTGACTAAACGGCCTTAGCCTTGGCCTTGGATCCCCAGACCTAGGTGTGACCAACTGGCCTCACTCTAGGACTAGGATCCCTCGGCCCAAGTGTTACCAACTGGCCTCAGCCTTGGCCTCTGATCCTCTGGCCTAGGTGTGACTAAACGGCCTTAGCCTTGGCCTTGGATCCCCAGACCTAGGTGTGACCAACTGGCCTCAGTCTAGGACTAGGATCCCTCGGCCCAAGTGTTACCAACTGGCCTCAGCCTTGGCCTCGGATCCCCTGGCCCAGGTGTGACTAAATGGCCTCGGCTTTTACCTTGGATCTACTGGCTTAACTATCTTCTCTAACAGAGTCATAAAGGAAACAAATAAGGATCGCAAAAATAACTTATCACCTGTCATGCAAAACTAAAATGAGAAATGTCTTTCATGCACTGAAGCCTTGTCAACAGTTTGTAGACGTTCTCAGTAATTTGTTTAACCTGTTTTCGAAAAAATCCTTCGGACTTGGCGTTTAAGTTCTGCGCTTGGGCCAACAACTTTTTTGAAAGCAGGACATGATCTCCCTTACCAGAAATCACCAAAGAAAATTACTAACAGCAAGACAACAGCTAAGATGAAACACTGTTATATGAATCACAACCACTGTCACTGAAAATATGTTCAAAACACTAACCATTAATTGCACTATAAAGTTTAAAAAAATGAGGACAGCAGTGATGAAAATGATGATGGCGATCAAGATGCCAACCTCGTCCAGAGTGATGATAAAAGAGGCGATGATAACAATAACAATAATAGTACAACATACAAATTACTAACAACTGTTGACGTTTTCGTACATATGAATTTTCAAAGATTATGTGATGAACCCATTGTCAGTCAGCTATTTCACAATCGCACACAGTTCATTCATAGTAACCTACACAATCTCACACCAACTAAAGCTGATTAAAAAGCAACTAAAACCATTAAAAATCAAATAAAATATGATTAAAATTTACCAAAATAAAACATAACGTTTCTAAAATAATACAATACTTAAGAACAGGTATATCACCAATAATTTAACAATCACACGTAAGTATAATTGCTATTGACACAAGAGTAGACGATTAAGTGGCATTTAACTACAATGGAACAAAAATTACAATGTTTGCTAGAACATTCCAAATACAAGTAAGATCTGATAAGCCAAAATTTCAAAAAAGCACTTGATAATTTTAAAATAATTTAAGTGAATTTAGGATTTGTTGAAATTTTGCAAAATGCCTTTGTTGTTTTAAATGCATACACGAAAACTTTGTTTCTGATTCACATGAGATATGGCAGTCTACCATCAAAGCATCAGTAAACATTCCTAATGGTGGCAAATTCGACTTGAAATAAATTTGACCTATTGGTTCAGTTGCAGTGAATTTGGATATGGAATATTATACAGTGGGAACCAACGACGACGATGTTTCAGTCGTAAGTAGAACAGAAGCTTCCACTTACAACGCTTACCAGTGATACTGCACAAGAGGTGCAGCGTTGGTGACTCTGGGCTGCACTGGTTCAGCATCCCTTTCTGTGCTGCCTTAGGAATCGGAACGGTCAGCGTGATTGGCTTGTGGAACTTACGGCGGCGTGGTTCGACGGTTACGATTGGACTTACGGCTACACGGTTGCCAAGGAGACGTGCAATGACTTCCGGGTAGACCGGTTGAGCCTGGAAACAAGCAGTATAATATTGTTAGTCAAATAAGTTGGCTGTGGATAATTTATCAACTGAAGCAACTGCTAATCCAGATCGAAACAACATAAGAAGTCGTGCACAACAAATACGCCAATGCAAGATAGATTTTTACACATTAATAATAACAGCAGTGATGTAACGTTTATCATCAACAAAGGACTGAAAACAAAAGTTTTAATTTCTGCACATCTTAAATGAGCACTTATCTTAAATTTTTATTTCTAAAGAAATAGTTCAACTTTGGGTTCCAAGTTTAAAAAACAGCAAGCAAAGAGTCAATGTAATCTTCGCTGTACTCTAAGTCAGTAATTGTTATGTTATAATCTCTTCATTATAAATACTGCATTCACAATCATAGCAGTGCCTTAAGATGTTTTTGGCACATTAATTAGTTTCCAGTCAAAGGCAAACTGTGACAATATTATTTTAAAACTGAGCACCAATAAGAGGTTCTTAGTGGTTCTCTGTGAATATTTAACTACACATACAAGTACATACATACATACATTCAACTACTCCCTCAAAACAGGTGCCTAAGCACTGGCTACTACCAGACTGTTGCATGGACACGTGTTTCCACCAGACACAAACACTCTTCCCGCTCACACGTGTCTCCTTGCAACAATATACCGATACATACATAGGTGCATAAAGGAATCAGCCTGTAGAAATGATGCTGATGAAAACTGACCTGTAAGCCAACTCTGATGTTCTTCATGAGAGCACCTGGTGGGAAAACTGCCTGTACCTGAGGAATTACAGATGAGCTGAGAATGCCTCCGTCAGGTCCAACAAAACTCGTCTCCTGACGACACCGCGTCATCAATGCAAAGTACTGAGGAAAATCCATCGTGAGGATGCGTGTTATTCGCTTCTGCTGCAGCTCCTCGTTGTTGTCTATATCTGTGGCAATAATCAACAGATATTTCAGTTGTTAGTTGTACATGTAATTGTAATTGTAACCGTAATCGTGAATTTGTATAGCACCACTTCAAGAGAAACTCCTCAGACGCGCTCCCAACCTGACAACACATGATCAGGAGCAAACAGAAAAGTCTTCAAGCACTTATGGAAGAGGCAGAGAGACCAAGGGCTTATGTTGTAGGTTATGCTCAGGGACCCGGGAGTCTTGGTGTCAAAGGCGCCAATGCTAACACAAGTTTTGGCTCTGTGACGCCAAAGCAGGAAACCTTTTATGGGCAACGGAGATATCTACCTATGCCACTGAACAAACATTAATACTATAAAAAATAATACAGTGATACATTCTCTGATATTACATCACGAATTTTGCAAGTGACAAAATATTGTTTTAAATACACGGCTCGCGAAGACTAAAAGTTTCCTATTCGACCTAGGTCTGTACTTGGTTGAGGTAGCTCGCACAACTTTTAAACACTTCCCGAGCCACTGGTTATGCCGGTCTGTGGAAGTTCAGGCCGGCGGATCATCTAGGTTATCTTGTGCAGCACAGTGAAAAGATCTGCAGCCCGGTATGGATGAAACCAGTCAGACAAATGCCTTCCTTTACATCTATGTTTGCATTGTTGCCTTGTGTGTTATTTTTAAACTCTTACAGAAATGTCTACCAAGATTAGACACTAATGCATTCTAAATGCTGTTCTCTTATTTTTCTCCTTCTTTCCCCCGTTTTCTCCTCTGTTTTCTGTTCCTCATTCTCTTACCGATTTTCTCTTTCTTCTACAATTGCTTCTCCACTTCATACTTCTAAGTGCACTGTCTATTTGAATGTTATCAGGTCACTGCACACACCTTTGAGACTACAGTTAAATTATGCAAGTTACAAATGTCTGCTTAATAATAATAATCCAATCATAATTTTTCCCTCCCCAGCTCTTTGGTTCCTCTTTCTTCTCCCTTCTTTTGCTTTCCTCTTTCTCATCCTACTCCTTCTCCTCATCTTGCTTCTAGTCTGCCTCTTTCTACTTCTCCTTATCTCCTTCACTTTCTCCCTGCTTGCCTTTCATCTCCTCTTGCATATTCCTTCTGTACATTCTGCCGCCTCACCTTGGAATGATCCATTGATTGCATCCTGCACTGCCTCTTCCGTTGCCTGCATTGTGTGTTCTCGCCAGCTCTGGCCGTTGTCGCTTCTCAGGATGCTGATCTCACGCTCTCTGCCTCGTAGCGACGCAAAGTGCGGGACCTCAATCAAAACAGGACTGCAAAATAAAAAATAAAAACATCGACACAATTGAACGACAGGGTACCTCCTTATTCCGTACACCGTCTATTGCAAGAATTCAGAAAATATTCTACAGTCGAAAGTCATAATAGTACAACCAAATTCATACTGATTCATCAACAATTCTACAGTAAACTCTGGCCATAGTATAACAGTACACAATAATACATTATGTACAATATATTATCATAGCACTGATGGGTTAAAGTGCCATATCCTTCAATCATGTGAATAAATATATATTTGAAAACCCTATATGAAATCACAGGCATCCTTCACAATGTAGTCTTTGGTATTCTTACATTTAAAACAGCTCTTCAGTTTAAGACATGCTACAATTTCACTTAGGCAGATTTGCCATAAACAGTTACTCGTGCAGAAAAGCTCAAACAAAACTAAACACTTTGACTGATTACTTTTAGCATTAATTAAGTTAAAGGGAAATTATAAAAGTATTTACCCAAGGAATTTTGCTCCAACTGGGCCAATTTCCAGTATCCGGCTGGCCATTGCTTCACCTTCCATGAGTGGCGGAGGGTTTAATATCTTTTCCATTCTTAGCAACTTGCATGTTACTCTTGTTGGCATACATGCTTTTCCAGGTGGAATGATTATCCGCACACCGGAGTGCCGACAGCCGTGCATTGCACCACCACGAGCATCCACCATGAAGCTGACCAGAAAGCTGAAGGAATTGGAAAAGATGTCAGATATACATGCTTAAAAAAATGGAAAATAATGGGAACTTGTTGCTTAGAAGGCATTAATATTGCACTATACACATGCCTAACAATAAAAATAAATGCTTAATACTAAACATAAACTTTTGTGTAACATTCAGTGTCAATTGCACTACGCATTAATTTAACTGATGGTGCATCAAAAGCAAACCAAAATTCATGAGGTCAGTTTCCAGAAGGTCAGAGCAGCAGTCTATGATGGTATAGGGCAGCAACAGTCAATGATGGTATAGATAGTCTGTGGTGGTAAGGTCACGAAGTCTTCAGTTTAGTAAGGAAATGTTGATAGGGCTTATATAGCACTATACAAATGCTCTGTAAGTAAGGTACAGTATTTAAAATAAAGTCATGACTTTTACACTTAAGCTGAAATCGTTAGGCCAATTTATAGAAAAAACTGACAAGAGCATTATAAAAAGTGAGTCAGTAGTGTACCACAGTTACTCTGCCTTTGCTTATCATATCTAATCTAATAATTTCTACAGAGCTGCGATCACTATATAAACACTCAACAATGACATTCAATTGTTTGACTTCTGTAGCTAGCAAGTAATGCTTTATTCAAATGCACATATGCATAATCTTTTAAAAGTCAATTTAAAAGTCTGTCTTTGAAGCCAAATATTATTCCAGTGGTAGAATAAAATTCTGAAAGTATTCCTCTGGAATATTTTTAACAGTCTTTATGTGAATTACATGTAGATTTTCAACACAAAAGTTCCATGGAAAGAAGTTTCCTGATTCGGTTTTTATTTACGAAGTCACCAATGCACAATTTGTTCTGATGTGCTGTTTGTGATAAAGTTTAAGCGGACCATACATAGAATTCGTTTTTTTGTCCCATAATGGATATGCCGGTACAACTGTATTTTCATCAGGCAAAGAGCCTGAAGCACACAGAGCAGTTCCCATTCAATCACACAATGTAAACATTATTGATAAAATTACATCCCACTCCTTTTGTTACACAGTGAAGCAACAAGAAATTGTAGCAAAATAGCCACAACAACAAGGGCATTAGCTAATTGCCTAAACAAAGAAATTTCTAATAACAAAACAATGACATTGAGAATCAAGATAAGTGAGATTTATTCCGAAAGAGGGTCCAAATGAATCCTGCATCTGCATAATAAAAATATTGTTCTAATGATTATATATATGTAATTATATAATTTTATTACAATTCTAAGAGTAAGGACAGTTTCACTTTCTCAAACAGTTCTGTACAATGAATGTAATCAAGCCAAATATTTTCCATATTCGAAATAAATGCAATTATCATTAATTTATTTTAAGTCGATGGGCTTACTAACCAAAGTCTCATTGGTGAATGCCTAAAGTCACAAGAAAGTCAGTCAAAAAGCCGCTGGATTGTTTTTTGTGCATTTATCTGCAACTTTTTCACATTCCACCTTAGTTTCAGTCACATTTTCTTCATCACCATCCATAAAATTGGCACAGTTTCAGTAAGATTCTAAGATCCATGGTTACCAAAGAATCACTGTCACATGGCCTCTTTGATCATTAATAGCAACTGCTGGTGCAACTTTACTCTTCTCAACCTTACCCGAACTTCATTTATGGTACAGTATTCTAATTTTGCCAAAAATACTTCAAATTTTATGTATCATACAACAGTTGACAAAAGAGAAATTAAAACTGACACTATTTCCATCAAAAACAAAACCAACGACCCAACTGTTTACCTACACATAACCAAAATAAACGAAATCAAGTATTTTCAGCACAAATTGACAACACACAGAAAAAAACTAAGTACATTTTGGTTTCACACACGAATAAGCTGAAACAAGGTACGTACACTGCCCCTCCTCATAATGCTGGGAGCCATACCACTACCACATTACACGTGTGCTGTGAAAAATATATCACTACACACATCATAACGAGTTTGTGTTATTATTAGTTTGTATTCTGAAGCCAAATGAAATTTGTGGTACATGTCTTAACATTCTGATGATGCATATAATTATAAGGAGGGTCCAGTGTACTTTCAAATTACATAGAATCTGTAGAAAGCTAAGAGTAGAGTTTACAAGTAAAAAGTTATGAAGACTTGTGTTCCGTGCTGTGAGTAATACACTTTTTTAGAGAGAAATTAATCAGACCCGGCATTAAGGCAAAGGTCAGGCAGGGTCATTCCCTTGCATCCTGTGCTTATTTTTCAGATCTACCTCATTCGGTGAAAATTCATCCCCCAAAGAGGACTGTCCTGGGTCTCACAACCTGTAATGCCGGCTCTGAGAATGGCTAAAGTGAAAATGCTAAAGATGAAAAAAGACAAACGACACCAAGAAGAATGATACACCAAAGTTTCAACAGTTCATGTGCGATAGGAATTCAGACACAGATACAAGCACACACACACATACACAGACTGATGAAAAGAAATGTCTAGCATATGTTTACCTTCTCCATCTTAACATGCTAAATGATGCAACAGAACAATCCATAGATTCGATCACAACGTTCCACACAACTCATAAAATGCAGCTACACAGGTAAACTGCTTTTGTAGGGCACGTTAAATCACAATAGGAAACCATAACAAAATATGATTCACATCACAGTTGCAACCAGAGTCCCTGCTATCACTTAACACTACCTACAACTTTTTTGAAGCAGCTGCTTCTACAGCATGCACTGATTTGCATATATTGGTGCAGGTCAGAAGGAATATTTCTGTTGGCAAAATTAATTGATTTTTGCTAACATCTGTGGCTGCTATTACAATCAATATGATATAATTGACAAACAGATGCAATGACTGAAAAATATATGGAATATTTGGACAATATATGCTATATACTTGTTTTTTAGCAATATAATTTGCCACAATTTAATTAATAAACTTCTAAGTTTCTGTCACAATGTTGGCTTGTAAGTAACAGAAGTTTATGTTCACAGTTGCTTCTCGTTTCTTTGGAAAGTAAAATATGCATAACAAAAAATGCATGTCTTATACTAAATAATGGAGATGGCAACAAATTTTTAAAATCTATGGTTTCCACATCAGCTGGAGAGGTAAATACAAGTGTGTATATATATAAACTGTGTTGCATGTGTATATATAATTTTCAGCATACATACAAACAAATTCTTTCACACATATCATACAAAATAAACATTTATTTGTAAAAACATGTTATAATGTGTACCCTATACAGAGAATACATCATACATGCATACACACATTTACACCCATATATGCATACATACTGTATATATATATATATATATATATATATGTAACAAAATCATAATGGCTGTGAAGGTATAGAAACAGAAGTGTTATAAAGATTAGATTAGATCAATATAACTGGTGACTAATGAAAATGATGACAATAATGAACAAATTCATTAGGATACTGGACAATTATGATCATCTTAATGAAAACCTAAACCAGACACATGATGAAGATCATGACAAATAATGTGAAGATGATATGACGATGTAACAAAAGCTGCAATTTGAGACACACCCTGAATACTTCTGGCGGTTTGTGACGGTGATGTTATCAACAGAGACGCTCGTAAAAGAAGGCCCAGAATACGAGGGAGGGGCAAACAGCTGACAGTCTGCTTCCGACAAACTTGGCTTGATCGGAGAAATTCCATGGCCAGGTGGCAGGCTAGAGAACATTCGCGGAATACTCTCTATCTGGACCTTTTCGACCACCTAGTCAGCAAACATCAAGCACGGCAAGGTAAGTAAAGAAAACAACAAACACACCACTATGTTGCTACTGTAATAGTGGCTGAAGGATCCCATTACACATGGCCCATACTTCTAAACACTGTTGTTGATAGAAGTGTATATGAACTGCAGTGACACTACAGAAGTTAAGAGACTAGATTAAATCAGATTATTAACAAGTGACCCTTCCTTACATTTAATAGGTCAAAGAGATATATATATAGCTGGCCAGCTTTTCCACATAATGGAAGGAGGCAGAAGAGATAAGCAGACATGGCGACTTTGATTACATTTGACACCAGAATGATAAGCCCACCAGATTGATTTGTTTACACTTTCCAGCCAAAATAATAGGTCCACCTGGCTGCCTTTATTGTACTTTACAGCCAGAATGATATGCCCACTTAACTGCCTATCTTATAATTTGAATTCAGAATGCTAAGCCCAACTGGCTGCCTTTATTATAATTTGAAACCAGAATTTGAAGCCCACCTGGCTGCCTTGTAGACTGTGTGATAGTGCTACGTCCGGTTCGTCCTTTGAACATTTCATAACATCATCTGGCTGAGAAGAGGCAATTGTTCCTTGCACAGAAGAGGCCAAACTATAATGTTCACTTGACTTTTCATATGCATAAATGTCTCGATCATCCTAAAAGAGATCAATATTTACAAATATTGAAATTTATTATCATTATTATAACCACATTTCACATCATCATAACCTCCATCATTTACTCTAGTCTAACCTAAGCCAAAAACTGTTATCATTATGCACGGGTAACAACTGCTACAAGAAACCAACAGTTCATAGTTCAGATATAGAACCAACAGTTCAATAGTTCATGGTTCAAAGTCCATAGTTCAGGATCAGTCCTGTTGACGTTTGCTGTCATCACCAGTTTTAAATTTTTTAGTTGTTCCAACACCCTCTGTTCCAACCGTATCTAAAACCGATTAAGCAAATCACCCTGTAACAGCTGATTTGCTTGTTCTTCAATTTGAACTTCTTTTCTGTTGCACAAGAACTTTGTTTTGGTTGGAATGTCACTATGGAAAGGGTTAAAAAGAAAGTTACAATGAGAATTCTTGAGTCTTCCCTGCCTTCATTCCATCAAAGGCTGAGAATGATCTTGTTCACCAGATGATTTTAGACTGTTGATACAATAGAAAAGAAAGGTCCTAAGCAGCTATTCCTATCTGGCAAAACCTGCTGGATGGGAAGCACTGCCAAGGAGTTTTCTTGAAGAGGTACTAAATAAATATCGTGTTACACTGCACGTGAAAAATAAACGACTGATGATGATGAAGACGAGTTCTCTGCCCAAAGGCAGGTCCACTGGCTTTATGCCACCTGGGGATGAGATGAGTGAGGCGGTTTCCCGTTCCCTTCCTCACAGACAACTGTGGGTGAACAACCTGTCCAAGGTCGCTACCCAGTGGCTTGAGGCAAATTCAAACCCACAACCCTACGGTTACGAGGCACCAACCACAACACTACGCCACCACGTCCCACCCTATAGTACCACGTCCCACCCATGTTTATGTTACATTGCACGTGAAAATAAAACGATTAACAACCACAATATTAATGGCAACAAAGACAACATATCATTGAGACAACATACCTTGACAAGACTGATGGAGTCGTCCTGCAGTATCTTCATCTCATCTGACGTAAAGTACTGGAAGGACTGGTCACCAGCCACAGCTTCTTCTCCACCCTCTTCCTCAGAGTCGGAAAGGGTTGCCTCCTGCATCATTTCCGGAGCAATAACCTTGTACTTCTCTTCCGTGGACACGGGTGACACCGTGACCTCAGTTATACGCTTCAGGATTTCAACGACTGAAATGTAACCGAGGCGCTGAGCGATGCACAGTGACGTCAGACCAGTCTGAAATGCAATCATAAAAGATTCATTTAATGGCAGAGGTGACTGTAATTAATCAATTAATCATTATTTATTATGGTCGTATAATGCCACTATCTGGTGACAAGCTTACAGTCAAAGGCAGTAAGCAACTGAGCTGAAAGGACTTGCTCAACTGCCTGTCTCAGAGGAGGCTAGAGCCTGCAAGGTCTATGAGCACTCAGCAAAGCATTAGCAACAACTAGGATCCATGACAAATCTTACAGCTGCCTATGTAATATTAACTCTGGCAACAGTGAAAACTCATACGAACAAATGTAAGTTGTTACATGTTCACGTGTAAGCAGGAGTAATATATATATATATATATTTGATAGAGACACGTGTCCATGCAATAGCTGGGAAGTAACAGGTGCTTGGGCAGTTGGGTTATAAAGAGTGCCCGAAGGAGTTGTGTCTTGCTGAGCAAGAAATAAAGATATAAAAGAGGAAGCTTAAACTGTGGAATAAGAACTTCTTCTTGACGAGATGACTGTCGAATTTTACGATGCTGAAGTCGAATGTCTAATCCTGTGGAAGAAAAAGAGACTTTTAACCGTATAACGTTGTTGCTGGTTTCTACCCCGCAAAGACAACGAGCCTATAAACGCCAGCACACAACAAAGTAAAGAATAACTGCCGAGAACTAAAAATACTTGCATGTGTGATTGCATTCGGTGAGGCCTGATATTTCAGGAGTAGGTTGATAACAGCCAGATGGCCCTGTTGAGCTGCCTGGTGCAGAGGAGTGTAGCCAAGCTGTATGAGAAACACAACCAAGACAAAAACAGAAAAAGAGTGAACTACCAGAAAATAGTGATCACTAACGAAATCATTCTGATCTCTAAAACAGTTTTTACTAAAGTGAAATATGGTAAATATTTACATAATTTTAAGGCATGCTTTCTACTTCTGTGAATGGTGTAAAGTAACTGAGTATTAAATCCTTAATAAACAATTGCTCAAGGCACTTATATGATGACAATCTTAACTAGGGCTGGAATTTACAACCTCCAAGTCACAAGGCAGGTGTTGAACCAACCATTCACCAAGTCACATGGTGTATTCTACCCCAAAAATTAATTTAAAAAAAATTGTAGTTATTGTTATGCATACCCAGTACAAATGGCTGCATACTTTAATTCTGATATTCAAACAACTAGAAAAGATTAATTTTCATTCTCTGCTTTATTCATGAATTGCTAAAGGATTAATTCTGCATCTTTGTCAGTAGAAGCAAATTCTTTGACAAATGACTCACTTTAGTCATTGCATTCACAGAGGCAGAGCTCTCAAGAAGAAATCGAATCATGTTTATCTGTCCGAAGTGACAGGCAACGTGCAGTGGCGTATATCCTGCCTAAAATTCATGCAACAACATACCAGCAATTGCAGACGTTGATTTCAAGAGATATTCACAATCATTATTATTCAAAAACTGTATTGACAATTTTTGGTTGAGTGTATGTGTTTCTAACTGGTGCAACAAAAACAAGCAGAACATTTTGTCCTTTGTTGTTTTTCTTTTTTACCACACTGCACAGAGGCCTCCAGTTAGTTGCCTTTTACAACATGCAGGAGGATACAGCAGCCCTATTCTCGGTCCAGAACTGCAGAGTTGCAATTAAACCACGAAGTTGCAATGAAACAACACATACTAAAGTAAGGAGTAATTGGCTTCTAATACGAATTTATAATTGCGGGCATTCTAACCACATTACTGTCTGCTGTTAGGCTGTTGCAGAAGATAACAGAGCATTCTGCAAATAATCAAGTTAAGGAAAAGCTATGTTGTGGTTGCCAAATTTTTATTTCATCCAGTCACTTAGCATCTTACTAAGTTTTACTGTATAGTTCAATATAACAGTTTAATTCAGTGTTTTGTTTTCTTTCTTTCAGATCAAAAAGCATCTGAATGATATTTGCCATTATTTCACTAATGGCTGACTGTCATTTTGTGCCAGAATGATTTCATGGTTATCAAACTGTGTGAGAGTTTTCTTTAAGTGCTGCTAAAATATTATTATTATTATTTCTCTATTTATTAAGTGCCAGTATCTAAGGACAAAGCATCAGCTGATGGCGCTCAGCAATTATGAGTGAAGGACTTGCACAGAGACCTTCTCTACATAGTAACCGTCTCAGGGAAGCCTCGAATCCCACACTCTGTGTTACAAGGTGAGAGCTCAAATCAATCCTCCACTGTGTCACACATAAATAGTCTATTACATTACATTTACATTTGGTAAAGAACATTAACCAGTTCCCAGTTACCTTGGTCTTGACATCAATATGACATCCATATCTGACAAGGACCTTTGCAACTGCCACCCGATCTTCCTGTGCAGCAAGGTGCATCGGTGCTAAGCCATTCTTCGCCTGGCAATTTGGGTCAGCACCATTTTCCAGTAGAAGTGCCACTGTTTCCACGCTGCCGGCCATAGATGCCAGGTGCAGTGGTGTATAACCATTCTGTCAAAAATTCAAATGAGAAAGCATCAGCATGAATTAAACAAGACTGTTCAGCAGCAAGTTCATTTTCAATCCCATGTCAATTTTGCAACACATCAAACTTAATGGCAAATGCATAACAACCAAAGTTTCTTTTATGATTACAGCCCAAATCATACAAGAAACTTTTATGCAAAACAAATGAAAAATCTCAATATGTTTTAAATCCAATTCAGATTATACTGACATTTTTCTATCATATATCATCAAACAGATGTCATGTCATGTCATGTAATCATCTCTGGACTGGATCCAGTCGTTGATTTCTCTATGACATCCCTCCACAAATCTCGTTTCCCGGCCATCTCCTCAAGGGTCATTCTCCGTCTGCCCTCCGTTTTCCCATAGATAGTAACTCCGGCACCTTTCAGATCCTCTTCAAGGCAGTCTATCCATCTTCTTTTCGGTCTTCCCACTGCCCTCTTTCCGTCCGGTTTGTATTTAAAGATTTTCTTTGGATTACGGTTCTCCTCCATCCTCAGGATATGTCCTGCCCACTTCATTCTTCTTTTCTTAATCACATTGTTTATCAATGGTTGTTGTGTTCGTTGTCTAATACTTTCATTCGTTACATGATCCTTGTCATATTTCACTAAACTAAAACACATGAAAGTCTCTCAAAAACCATGTGCTTTCAAAAAATAAATGAACCAGTGAAGGTGAGAGGATAATATAAAAGAACCCATGGTAACTAAATCTCTTGAGAAAAGTAAGTGCTCACTCTTGACTCTGCATTTGGGTAGGCATTATGCTCAAGCAACACAGTCGTGGCCTCAACAAACTTTTTCTTGGCTGCAATGTGCAGCGGAGTGTAACCATTCTGAAGAAAAACAAAAGCAATGTTAAATGACACTCAGAAACATAAAACCCATACAATCAACACAGTCAGTACCCAGTCAACCAACACGAACACATCAACAAGATCAAATATAGTTACATCAATACGATTGCAATCATAATCATAATCACACATTTGCATACCAACACTTCAAGACAAACTCGTCAGAAGTGTTTCTGACCTCACAACGAAGACCACCACAATCATGCAGAACAGTTTTCAAGCTCTTATGGAAAACAGGTGTAGAAACCATGGAGTTTACTCGGTAAACTATTCCAGAAAGACAGATTGATCACAGCAAAGCTTCAGTACTTGAATGTGGAAGTTTGGGCCGGCAGGATAACTATGTATGTTACCTTGCACAGCAGAGTAAAGTCACCTACGGCCGGTATGTATGAGACCGAGACACATTGCTTCTTAACATAAGAAGGAACACAGCCTCCAAAACAATGGCACACAAGCTTTACCATCTTAACCTTGATATGATTTTGCATAGTTAACCCATGCAATTTCTCCTCACGAAGCTGGATAACATAACCGCATGATGTCAACAATTCTCTCCTGACACTCGACAACAAAGGCCAACAATTATTCTAAAGGCCAATAATTCTTCTACATTCAACCTGATTCATATGACGATTCAAAAATTCGGCTGCAGCAAATCTAAGCAGCACACCAACCAACTGACCTTTGCCATCTGCTGCGGAGAAGCACCGCTCTGCAGCAGCAGGACCATCACATCCACTTGATTGTAATGCGTGGCAACGTGCAGTGGCACCAATCCATTCTTTCCCTCGGCATTCGGATCTGCCTCCTTCTGAAGCAACAGTTCCACGACCCTCACGTGACCGTGTTTAGCCGCAACGTGTAAAACGCTCAGACCCTTCTGGAAACAAATTCCACAGCAAAACTCAGTTATCTTACACTTACATACTTTGACGTGACTCAGTGGAATCTGAACTTCAATAAGCGTTACTGAGAGTTTAATAGTTGACAAAATTTTTTGTTGCATGTTTAAAGAACATAGGATCATAGGAAAAGTAATCAGCATGTCTTAAACAACTATAATTTAATTGATGGTATGTTATGTTTGCAGCAAATGATAATTTATAATTCATTGTAACCAAAAATTTATAAAGTGCCTTTCAAGAGTCTCTCAAAATGTAATGAACAGATGTTACAAACTACAAAACGAATAGCGCAGCACTTGGAAAAGAAATGTTCTGGTTTCAAAACTCCAAATTTATTCCAAAATACAGTGTTTTCAAGCGACTCTTACAGGTGCTATACAAATGTACAGATATATACGTAGATACAAACTCGCAGACACGCATACATACGTACATACATACACAAAGCTACAATGAAAGTCAGGCATGTAAAAGGGAAACCTACACAATAACCACTACACAACATTCACATTAAGGAAATCCATTAGGACTGTAAGAAAAACCTGGGAATAAGAAAGGAAGAGGAGGAGGAACAGAGGAGGAGGAGCAGAAGGAGGAACAGGAGGAGGAGGACAGTAATCAGTGAAGGCTAATTATACCCCTGTGCTGATACAGTCAGTTCAAATAACGACTGGTGTAATAAAGTCTTCCAATATTCATTAGAAACCCTCACACAAATTATTGGCTGCTTCAGAAATAAGATAGATCAAATCAGTTGGTGTGAAAGACAAGACAGGTAGACATAAAGAACAGGTAGACATAAAGAACAGGTAGACATAAAGAACAGGTAGACATAAAGAACAGGTAGACATAAAGAACAGGTAGACATAAAGAACAGGTAGACATAAAGAACAGGTAGACATAAAGAACAGGTAGACATAAAGAACAGGTAGACATAAAGAACAGGTAGACATAAAGAACAGGTAGACATAAAGAACAGGTAGACATAAAGAACAGGCACGCTAGGAGAATGACAGGTAGAAGTGTAAATAGTTCACATTACTGAATTCCTGTTATTACATGGGCCAAGAAATGTCGTGACTTCCAATGATTTGCCTAGCTGTCTGAAGCAATAAGAAACAAAGTGTGGCTTGCCTTTGTTGCAACCATTTGGTTGGCACCATTTTCCAGCAGGAGCTGAACGACCTCCATGTGACCTTCTCTGGCTGCGAGGTGCAGCGGTGTGTAGAGGTCATGAGTGACTGCATCTGGCAAAGCCCCATGTTGCAACAGTAGAGCAACATTGTCCACGTTGCCCAGACGTGATGCAACATGCAAAGGCGTTTGTTGTTCCTAGAGAACCAACCCCATTCTGTTTAGTTACAAGTGGCAATAAATTAAGACAGTTGTAACGGAAACGTCAAAGTATTCCTTTATCCTAGAATCAGGGATTTTATCATCAGGTGCATGCTTAAAATCAGTCATCTGACAACCGTTGCACTTAGTTCACATAGCATTTTGTCATCTAATCACTGAGTGTTCTGTCAATCATTCCGTGTCATTTGGTCATTCTTAAGACTCCTCTGTTTCAACTTGCTTATCCACCTCAGCCTGACTTCTGCTTTCCCATACCAATTGTATTTCAACCAGGCTCTTCCAATGGATTGCAAGTTTGACTGTGATTTCACTTGCAGCAACAATCGATTGATGTCTTATGATGCACTCTGACAGTGGCGCAACAGAAGAAGTCATTAGATTAGGTTATATTTGTGACACAACAGTTGTATTACACCTCTTAAGAACGGTTCAGAAGCACTGTATAAATGGCCATCAGCGAGACAGAGAAAGGCATGTCTTTAAAGCTGGTATCTCATCAAACTGATGACTTTTATTTTGGTGTTTTAATTTTCCTCAAAGAATCAAGCACATGGATGCCTGTAAGAATTTACTTTCTAGTCCATATTTGGTTTTGCCAAAAATTATATTTTCCTTCATTTAACAAGGACATGGAACTTCTCCTCTAGAGAACTTTTGCTTTCATCTCGCTCTGATGCCACAAATTTTGCTGTCATCTCACTCTGATGCAACAGCGTTTGCTTTCAACTTACTCTTGATGCAACAGCTTTTGCTTTCAACTCACTCTGATGCAACAACTTTTGCCTTCATCTCACTCTGATGCAACAACTTTTGCTTTCAACTCACTCTTGATGCAAAAACATTTGCTTTCATCTCACTCTGATGCAACAACTTTTGCTTTCATCTCACTCTGATGCAAAAAAGCAACCCATGGTGGAAAGTCCCTCCTTCCACAGAAAAAAGCAGCCACTATAGAGACCTAACCCAACCTAGCCTCATAACTTCTACAGGACAATCATAATAATCAACTGATTATGCATTATCAATAATGCAGTCAATTTCATGTCAGAAAGGAAAGGGGCAGCTTCTGGTGGTCAGACAGGGATAACAATGAACTAAGCCATCTATGATGTTTATTTAATATGCATCATCATGCCTGCGCTATGGATCATGTTCTACAATCGAACAGTCTATCCCGGAATTACCGATTTTGTCTTAAGTGTGTGAAGAAAGACTGGTTCCCTTGAATTGGCTATTTATACACAGCAGCTATTTACGACAACAGCGACCATCGATTGACTTCCCTGTGCCTTATTACAGTAACACCATAAAAGCTTTTTCATCTAATTAAACTAGATCTTTGGTGCTCAAGAAATGGAGCCTTCAAAGTTACAATTAAGAAGCAGAAGACGACAACATACTCTGGCTCGGGCATCGACTTGAGCTCCGTTTCTCAGCAGAATTCGAATGATATCCGTCTGGTTTGCCCTGGCAGCCAGGTGAAGTGCAGTCTCACCTCTGACGGTCGTCGTATTTGGATTGCCCCCATGTTGAATAAGTAAGATGGCAATGTTCATGTGACCCATGAATGAAACCACATGGAGACTCGTCAGGCCAGACTAAACCATTTCAAAATGAAGCCAATGAAAACGAACGATTAGTGGCTTTGAAATCTTATAACTGCTTTTTGTGGCCAGTCAATTAAAACCTGTATACTCATAACGTAAAGTCACTGGATATTTTCGTAGAGCCGCTTTGAGAAATTCCTTGGTTGGCTCTGAAAAGCAGGAGTTCCTGAATCCAAAGAGCAAAAGTTAAGTAAAGGATCTGTGGATCTCATGCGTTTAAATCTTTCTCCATAAGTTCAGTAGCAGTCTCAAGAAGTACATCAGTGGCTACAACCACAACCTTCAGTCCAATTTCTTATCTGCTCTGAACCATAGAAAGACTTCCATTAGCTGGTCCACTCCAAATGACTCTACTGTGACAGTGTTCTGTTTGGCATCCCAACATTACACCTTAAAGAATTACAGTCCATCTTCAGGGCTACAGCACACCTGACCACACGTATGAGGAAGTGTGACCACATAACTGAAACTCTACATGATGAACTCTGGCTCCCCATCATCTACCAAATCAAGATGGGGTTGATCAACTACAGTCGCCCTTACCAATACATCTTGAGTCAGCTCAGAAACCTGCATCATTCAAGACTGTGCTAACACCTGCACATTAAGTGTTGTACAAACATTTTAGACAAAAATCATTAACACCAAATATCTCAGGGACATTTCCCCTGGTCAAGAGACATCACCAGAGGCAGGTTTCAATAACTGGAAAAACGTCTTTAGATGGAATTATCAAACTCACCTCGGTCGTTGCTTCAATTGAGGCACCATATTTTATCAGAAGTTCAACAAATTTGATTCGATTCTTCTTACAGGCAATGTGCAATGGAGTAAAACCATTCTAGAAAAATACAATCAGAAATAAGGAAATTATTTACAGATATACTAATCTTCAAAGCAGTTGTATGCATGCATTTATGTATGTATCATGTATGCATGTATGTATGTACATATTTATTGCATGTATGTATGTATGTATATTTGTATTTTTATATATATATTGCATGCATGTATGTATGCATGTAACATAGTGCGTCTTAAATATCTCTCAAAAGTGCTGCCCATGAGGCTATCTAAATGACATAAAGAAGTGTGTTTTGAGGCAGTTTGAAAATGTATCCTGAACAGATTCAAATGATGCGGCACACATATACAAGGGATGTCTATTACAAGAGAAAGCTCCAATGATCCTGTTACAAAATCGATTTCCAAACCAGATTAAAAAATTCACTGATTTAATATGCAGTGCAATGTTAGGTGATTTAATGCGATGCAAACTACTTACTAATGCTCTTGCGTTGACCTCGCATTTCCTATCCAGCAATAGTTTGGCTGTCTTTATGTTGCCGCAGTGAGCAGCAACGTGCAGAGGCGTCAGATAGTCCTAGAAACATTTGGTCAATTAGTCAGGAGATAACAGGTAAGGGAAGGTAAGGTAAGGTAAAGTAAGGCAAGATACTACGGAAAGATACTTTCTAAGTACATTGTGTACTTAGAAAGGTACTTTGTTAAGGTACAAGTATCGTACGGGTAAGGCAAGGTAAAACAAGACAAAGCAAAGCAAGGTAAGGTACCATCAACAACACATAATTCAGAATTTTTCACATCTATCAATTCACACTATTCTTCAATTACTCATACTTTTTTGTTTCATAAATAATAGTGAATCTGCCACACGATGTTCACTTTGGCAACTTTCTTCTTTCTCATCTGACTCAAATGTCAGTGATAAATAAATTCTCCAGATCTATGTTGTTCATCATTATCCAGAACGCTCTTGCTCATGCTGTCGCCAAAATCCACAAACACCATCACATCACTATTGTTCTCAAATCACTTCACTCGCTTAAAATACCTGGACGAATAGAGGACAAGGTCCTATCACTTACCAACTGTACAATACACTTAAATCTTCCCAACCCTCCTATCTTTGTCAGTTATTTACAATCCTATTCTGATTCCTCCTCATGCCCTGACCATCTTGCTGCTCCAATTCCAAACACCATCAGCTGTAGCTGTCTGACTGTTAGCCTGCCCGACCACTGGATCTTGATCTGGAATCAAACCAGACCCTGCCTGCCTATCGATATTGTTTTGATTGAGTGCCTGTGAATAAGCTGGTTCCGGCAACTTAGCTTTCTTTGAGCGCTCTAGAAATCTAGAGTTTATGAGTACAATTACAATTAAGATAAGGAAAGGTCAGGTAAAGAAAGGAAATGTAAGGTAAGGTAATTGTTCATTTATTAAAGCACCCTTTATAACAGTAATGGTAGGCTGCATATGCATGGTCAAAGAAATGGAATTGAAGGGTATAATGAAGAACTTAAACTGAACAGCATTATCATGTAACAAAGTTGTAAACCAAAACCAGAAAAGGCTGGTGAAAGAAAGTTAAAATTTATTCACAAAACATGTGAATTATTACTTCCGGGTTTGACAAATAATCATCGATTCTCTACTTCAATAAATTTTCCCACAGCATGCTACAACAGATGTAGGATGAAACATGGTACATGTTTGTGTGTGGTCTCTATGTGCAAATAACTTAAGCCATTCGCTACATGGAATTATATTGCTGCTGCAAATCTCCCAGGAACTGGCTGACCTACATGACAACAGAAGATGACATTTAGTTCTCGTAGGGTTTGCCCTTTGACATTAGAAGATTACTGTTATACTATGAATACACTGTGATTGGCATATGTTATCTGATTTCATCTAATATGAAATCAAATGCAAGCGAATTGGAAAACTAACCACGGTGACATCGTCAATGGGCGCCTTGTGATATAAAAGCAGGCGAGAACAGTCGACGTGGTCTCCTTGGACTGACATGTGCAGTGGACCAAGACCGTTTTTGGTTTTTGCCAAGACCTGAGCACCTCTCTCGAGCAGTAGATCAACTGCCTGATCATGGCCACTCCTCGCTGCACAGTGCAATGGAGTCAAGCCATCCTGCATCAAACACAATTAGAGCATATGTATGCATAAAAGCAACATCATTTAACCAGACATTTTATCAGAAAACATATGGCACTCCCAACTTATTTTGTGCACGTACTGTTGAGGAGTTTCAACAAAGTAAACGCCATTTTCAGACATTAAAAGCGCAGTTGAAGAGTAAGGTTGCACAGTGATATCAATAATTTTAATTATTTTTGAACCACTCTCAACCTAACATCATGTTGCCAATATCAAATTATGAATTTGTAACCTGCCTTCAGTGCAGTGTGCAGTTTTGAGCCTCTTCTGAGATAGTTACTGTTTAAGGACCTTGAGCAAGTCCTTCAGGCAAAACTGCTCAGGAGTACTGACTGACACTTTTTCATTAGACACAGAAATAATAAAATTTTAAAAGTGCACTGAAAATAAATGAGAGCAAGCAATGCCCAATTGAGTGCCTGTGAAGAAGCTGATTGGTTCTCTTATCTTATCTGAGATCTGAAGAAATTTAACAGTGACAATTTCTTTTCCCCAATGTTAGATTAATTTAAATGGGAAGCAACAGTCTGGATTATTGGGGCCTGTGCAGTTCAGAGTGAAGGATCTTTGGCTGAAGCACAGTCATGACATTAGCAATTCTTTCCTGAAGTTGGACACAACAAACAGCACAAATTTCATGCTACAATCATTACTTATTATTGTTATTTCCGTATTTGTTAACTGCCACTTACGACAAAGCATCAGTCAACTGTGCTGAGCAACTGTGCGTGAAGGACTTGCTCAAGGTCCCTCTATGCAATAAACATCCCAGGACGACGGGCTTCTCTCCCTCTCCCCCTCCACCTTCTGTAACCACTTGAAGACCGTATTATTCCCCAGTTCTGGGATGGGCCGGGAGTGCCTCTGATGAGGTTACCTCGAAGCGGCGCTTTACAAATTTACTATTACGATTATGAGGAAAGGCTTGAGCCAGCACACTCGGTGTTAAAAGGCAAGAGCTCAAACAATCACTACCACGTCACACAATCACAAAGCACACAAAAAACAACATGCAGAGAAGAGGGACAGCTGTGTCTGTCCTCATATGGCCTTACCCGTGTCCTGGAGTCAATGTTCGCACTGTGATCCAGAAGCAATGTCACCATGTTGCTTCGACCCCATTTGGCAGCCACGTGGAGAGGTGTAATGGAATTCTGCATTTAAAAACAACAATCCATGCACAATAACTCAGGAAAATATGCCAAAAGGACCTTCACAAAGAGTCAGATACTTTATTTAAAAACAACAATCTATGCACAATAACTCAGGAAAATATGCCAAAAGGACCTTCACAAAGAGTTAGATACTTTATTTAAAAACAACAATCTATGCACAATAACTCAGGAAAATATGCCAAAAGGACCTTCACAAAGAGTTAGATACTTTATTTAAAAACAACAATCTATGCACAATAACTCAGGAAAATATGCCAAAAGGACCTTCACAAAGAGTTAGATACTTTATTTAAAAACAACAATCTATGCACAATAACTCAGGAAAATATGCCAAAAGGACCTTCACAAAGAGTTAGATACTTTATTTAAAAACAACAATCTATGCACAATAACTCAGGAAAATATGCCAAAAGGACCTTCACAAAGAGTTAGATACTTTATTTAAAAACAACAATCTATGCACAATAACTCAGGAAAATATGCCAAAAGGACCTTCACAAAGAGTTAGATACTTTATTTAAAAACAACAATCTATGCACAATAACTCAGGAAAATATGCCAAAAGGACCTTCACAAAGAGTCAGATACTTTATTTAAAAACAACAATCTATGCACAATAACTCAGGAAAATATGCCAAAAGGACCTTCACAAAGAGTCAGATACTTTATTTAAAAACAACAATCTATGCACAATAACTCAGGAAAATATGCCAAAAGGACCTTCACAAAGAGTTAGATACTTTATTTAAAAACAACAATCTATGCACAATAACTCAGGAAAATATGCCAAAAGGACCTTCACAAAGAGTTAGATACTTTATTTAAAAACAACAATCTATGCACAATAACTCAGGAAAATATGCCAAAAGGACCTTCACAAAGAGTTAGATACTTTATTTAAAAACAACAATCTATGCACAATAACTCAGGAAAATATGCCAAAAGGACCTTCACAAAGAGTTAGATACTTTATTTAAAAACAACAATCTATGCACAATAACTCAGGAAAATATGCCAAAAGGACCTTCACAAAGAGTTAGATACTTTATTTAAAAACAACAATCTATGCACAATAACTCAGGAAAATATGCCAAAAGGACCTTCACAAAGAGTTAGATACTTTATTTAAAAACAACAATCTATGCACAATAACTCAGGAAAATATGCCAAAAGGACCTTCACAAAGAGTTAGATACATTTAAAAACAACAATCTATGCACAATAACTCAGGAAAATATGCCAAAAGGACCTTCACAAAGAGTTAGATACTTTATTTAATATAATTAATTTATAATTCTGCATAACTGAAAGGCATCTGAGGTAAGATCAAATTCTGAAAGTTATATTATGCAATCTAAAATAGACATTTTATTTCATGCGTGTACAAAGGTAACACACATGTATCTACAGAAAAACTCCTCCAAAGGTTAACAAGTCTTTCAGCTGAGATGCAAATACTGTATACTGTACATCATATTAAAGTCACATTTCAAGTTGGTATTCATTTACCAACCCTGACAGGATGGAAGGATGAGTGTGCACCAGGCGGCACAGTATTTCATGGACATTACTAATATTACTATCGTTATTTCTCTATTTAATAAGTGACAATATCTACTGACAAAGCATCAATCGATGGTGCTGAGCAATTGTACATGGTCGTGTGCACGGGGACCTTAAACGGCATGACGCCCATTAAAATGGGCAGCGGTGATGAAGAATCAATTCAACTCGATCAATTCATTGAAAATGACCAGGTTCAAGGCCATATGGTCATTATAGAATAAAGTGTACATTTACATTTACACTGTGTGTTGACGATTTGCTCAAGGTTCCCACACAGTAACCATCTCAGGGTGGCCAAATGGCCTGCACACTCCATGTACTCCAGGGCATATCAAAAACAACAAGCTGCCACCACATATGTGTCACCATAATGTGATTATATATATATGTACACATATGTGTATATGCATATTTATATATATATGTATATATCCAAGGCTTAAATGCATATAAGTATATATACATGCCTTAATTGCACGAGCATTTGATCTGTGAAATATATGTTGTTTATAGAGTGTATCTCATGGGGCTTGTGATAAATGGTCCAAATATTACTTCATCTCAGAGGGGAATTCTACAATTTATATCCTCAGATGCAGCAGGGTCTTGGGTTAAAGAATATTTTGGCTCAAAGGCACTCTCAGCATCAAACGATCATTTGGCTGAAACACCATAACAGCAATCCAACAAAAGGCAGCCATCCTTGCCAAATGCCAAACATGGTGATACCAGGACATGCAAACCGTTAACTGTAAGCATAACCTTAGCATTTCTATTGCATCAAAAAGAGCTGAATCATAGGAACCAGCTTATTCACGATCCCTCAGTCAAAAACAAGACTGGAAGAGAAATGGACTAGATAAAGAATCTGTAAAAATCCTTTGAAAACCATTGTTTTCAGTTTTGAATGAAAGGCCTATGCTAAACTGCAAGAGAAGAGCTGTTAAATGTAAACGTGTCTTACAGCAACTGGTGACCTGTTAGCATAGGTCAGATAGTAGTCACAGTTTTGGAGGAGTCCGGTGTTTTGTCACCAAAGTAAGGAGGTCTTACTTGGCAAATTGAGGCAATCAATATTATTGTTACCTTATTTATTATGCATTATTGATGTTGGTTACTTCGTAATCGTAGTTCCAAGATTTCTACAGCACCCAATGAAAGCCGCGCTGCGGGGACCAGCTTATTCACAGGCGCTCAGTCAAAACAAAATCGATAGGCAAAAAGGTTAGGTTCCAGGTCAAGATCCAAAAGTGAGGCAGAGAGACAGCGTGGCAGCTATGGTGGGTGGTGTTTGGGATTGGAGCGGAGAGGGAGATAAGAGGAAGAAGGGGTGTACTTACCACTAAACAATGTCTGCTACATCACATCACTTCTACAGGTCGAAACTTCTACGAGGTGTGCCTAGTGTCCAAAACCTTCCCAATAATTTGGGTGCTAGGCCTGCCATAGTCAAGCTACCCAAACATTTACATCAGTTAACTCCACAGCTTAGCTGGATGGTGACTTTTGAGAGCATGGGAGAGAGCAGAAAGTTCAGAAGTGTACTTGGGCTCTTCCAATACATGCACCCGAGCTTATGCCAAAATTTACATTACTTTACAAACCTACAGATAAACATAACAATGATGCACATAAAGCAACTGACCCTGGCCTTGTAACCAATGTCGGCTCCTTTTTCTATCAGAAGCTGAGCCACGTTAATATTGCCGTAATGTGCCGCGATGTGCAGCGGTGTGAACCCACTCTGAAAAATAAACAGTGTTGACACAGACAGGGCAAAATGTCTTGCAGGCTTTTTTCCAGGAAGACCAGTGCATTTTTCTTGGTTTAAAGCCAACGACATTTCCCAGCCTGATTCAGTTGACTCTTACTGCTCTGCATAAAACAGGAGCAACAAAATCTACTTCAAACCCTAAAACTTAAGACAGACCAACCTAAAATATGCTTCCTGTAATAGGAGGCATGTAATGATGTTTTAACAGAAGAACTGTCAATTAAAGCCCATTTTATGTCACTGTGGTCAAACCTGCATGGGCAAGAAGCTAACAAATTAGATCTAAAATAAAGTTTTCACCAGCAGTGGGAGTTTGTTCAGCCAGTTCTTGTTTCGAAATATCCAAAAACTGTACTGCAATTGAGCTTAAATAATTATTTCCAAAATTTATGTGAATATGAGCAGGTCAGTCAGTAGCTGCTTAAAGACAGCAAATACCTCCTCAAGACAAAATTAATGCGGTGCATTGTTATCGAGAATTCATACAGCAAGACATCTTGCTTGCACATCAATCATGACTGGATCATCCATCATTTATCACTGGATCATCTGTATTATACCAGCAGCCATCATCTGTCACTGGACCATCTGCCATGTACCATCACCTATCATATATCGCTAGACTGTTTGTAGTGTACCACTAAAATTGTATCTCTTACCTATTATGCCCTGCAAACTTCTCAACTCTCGTACATTTGCCAGCTATTCACTCCTCAACTGACCAGATGTAAACATTCTTCCTCATACCATTCTCTATCTTGGGCTCTTCTGTCAAACCCTGCAACATTCATCTATTCACGTCAGCTCTTTGGAACAAACTCTTGAAAGACCTCCACCAGTTTGTACATCCTCCTTCCTTGCCTGTCAATACAAGCACTCCCCCACTTCCCTCTCTCCTTTACCTTTCACTCAAGACTGAAAACTCAACTTCTCAAGCTATCCTATCCTGCTTCCGCTCCTGCAACATTCCACGACTACCTTCACCAGTGACTCCCACCCCAGCACAATGTTCTTTCTGGCTTGACCTCCCCCTCCCCGATTCTGATCTGGCACCAAACTGATCAAACAACCTAGCTCTTGCAGACTTGATTTGACTAGCGCCAGTAAATAAGCTGGTCTCCTAAGGTGGCATTGGTGCGGCGCTGCAAAATTTTGAAGATTTATATTTACATTTAACATATCGGTGCCCCCAGCATCAACAAGCACCACAGGCAACAACTGTGATCTCTTGATCATCCTGTCTAGCAGAGCCTCAGCTGGGATGCTTTGCCAAGTAACACGACTTGATTTACTGCTGCATGAACCCTCAATTGCAATAAGTGAAGAAGACTGAAGTAAAGATGTCAAAAACTCAGTTACCTTGGTTGTATCATTGACTAAGGTGCCTGACTAAAATAACACAGAAAAACAGAACCAACTTAAGTACTCCATCAAATGCAAGCCATACACAAGGTAACTAATTTTAAGGTTATTCTATAAATAACTTTAACATACCTACGTAATAACTTATTTATTTTATAATAACAAACACTGCAGGTTCCTTCTGGGTTCACCTATAGAATCCTTTCCATCAATGTACCTCAATGCAGAGGATTTTGCATGTCTGGTTATCAACAAAGCATCTGAAACTGGAGCTATCATCACCAAACTGTCCTTTACTGTCTTCATCCTTCTCTTCTCCTCTTACTCCTTCTCCTCCTCCTCCTCTTTCCCCTCCTCCTCCTTCTCCTCTTAATGGTCATCCATTTTAGTCGTTACCATCATCATCTTCACACAATAATAGCAGCACCCCATTGTCCTCCGTAATCATCCTCTTTCCCTCCTCTTTTTTCTCCTCTTTATCACCATCGTCATCATCCATTGTCATCATCATCGTTGTCGTCGTCGTACTCTTCATCATCATCACCATCATCACCATAATCACCATCACCATCATCATCATCATCACCACTGTCACCCCAACCAACACCATCGCTCCTGGCATTGTTCATACAATTCATCCTAACTCCACTGCCAGCACATATCCATCATCACCATCCAGAACCATCTCATGCATCTGACCACCACTATCGCTTTGCCACCACTTGATTTCGCCCCTAAAGACAAATGTCACATATATCCAGGCGACGTTTATATCCACGTCGCCTAACGAGAATCCGGTCTGATCGAAGACACGGCACCACGAAATAAACACCCTGTTTTATCCCTTTATCTATCCCAGCAACGTGTTCGCCAGCCTCCATAACCATTTCCCAATCGAGCGGGCGACGTTGAGCGATCATGCGCCATCTAAAAACGTTGCACTGCTGCAGTGATTACATGCCATCATCGCAGTTATGGAGGCCGGCAAATGTCCCTCTGGTGGAGAACAGGAATTGACAGACCTTTGACAGGTAATCAATGTTGTGCTCGTTCTGCAGCAGCAGAGCCACTGCCTTCACGTCATCCTTTTTCGCGGCGATGTGGAGTGCTGGAAGATGGACTTTTCCCCGCGTGTCATTTTCCAGGAGAATGGCAACCACTTTGTCATGGCCCTGCTGTAGGGCCACCGCCAGCGGAGTAAAGCCGTCCTGCAAAATTGAGAATTCACATCAGCCCGTCTGACATAATGACATGGCAAATGGTCTTACGTCAAATGGTCTTATGTCAAATGGTCTTATGTCAAATGGTCTTATGTCAAATATGCCTGCTCTTTCATCTTCACCTTGTTACTAAATATTGCACGAAATAGCAATAGGTCGGTTCAGATGATCAGGAGCTACTAAATAAGTTCAAGCAGCCAATTATACTCTTCCATCTGAAGGAATTTGTTACCTCAGTTTACTTTTTCTGATCCACCATAAGAATGGTTTTCTGCTCCATATTCTGCCCCTGCAGGAACACGCCTGATGTCACAGTCAATTACCATGCATTGCCACTCGAACCTTACTGCAGTTTTAACACAGCAATACAGCTGCACCTGAATATTTGATTCACTTCAAGAAAAGTTTTGTTAAATCAAGATTTAATTTGGTCAAAATGAAGACAACTTTCATCAGTTTTGGGATCCATCTGGTAAAATCCAGGATCAATTTTGCAAAACTCAGAGAGATCTGTCTAGTACCAGATTTTATTGAAATGAATCTCAGTTTGTTGAGTTATCCTCAACATGGCATGAGAGTTGAAGCTTATTAGATTTCTATCGTTAGATTTCTATCGTTAGATTTCTGTGCTGAGATTTCTATGCTGAGATTTCTATGCTGAGATTTCTATTGGTTGCTATAAAGCTGTTGAACTGACCTCTGTTGCAAGTGATGGACTGGCACCATTAGCTAAAAGGAACTTGACAACAGAGACGTGGTTCTCTTGCGCTGCCATATACAGAGGGCTGAACCCATTCTGAAGTAGCATAACAAAATCCAAAATGTGATCCATTGTTGATAAACAAACTGACTCTAAGTAGAGGAGTTTTCAGAATACTAAACATAAGGTCCTCCTAACATCTGCAAAGTTTAGTAATAAATTCTGCTAATACGCCACTAGCTAATGCCAATCCTCTTAAGTGTACAAAGTTGTAAATGCTAACCAAATAGCCACAAATGACAATTTTGAACAATTAATGTTGTTGTTGTTACTGTTATATTATTATTTTTCAGACAACTTATATGGTGCAGTAAAGTGAAAACTCAAGACAAGGGTGTCTTACAAAAAATGAAACATTAGGAAAATTCAGACCACTCTGGTAAGTCCATCACATATTCCATAGGCCTTAGTGATCAAGAATGTTTTCAGTTGCAAATAGCATGAGCCATGAGCAATATAAGCAATCAGGGTGATTGCCTGAGTGATAAACCTCACCAATAAAGTAGTTGGACTGACAATCATTAGCATTTCCAGTTAGGGTATCTGATTTTTCATTTGCCTCAGCATTTCTAGCAATCACGGTTGCAATCAACTCATCTTAAATGAAGAAAATGACTAACTGACCTGTGACTGGACGTTGACCTTGGCACCATTCAGCACAAGTACTTCGACCACTTCTTCATGACCAGCAAGAGATGCAATATGAAGGGCAGTGTTTCCTTTCTGAAATTCAAATGAAAACAGAACACATTCAATTATTTCACCCATCACATGAACTCACCAACACTTCTGTGCTTGTCTTTCACTCAAAACTGAAGACATTCCTCTTCCACAAATCCTATACCGATTCTTCCTCTTCCCCTTATCTCTCCTTCCAATTCAATTCCAAACACCATCCACTGTAGCAGTCAGGCAGGCAGACTGTCTGCCTGCCTGACTCTTGTATCTTGACCTGGAGCCGAACCCTTCCTGCCCACTGATTTTGTTTTGGCTGAGCATTCATAGTGCCTGAAGCAAGAAAGATTGAAGGCCAGTGAGGAAGGAAAATACGAAACTAGAAAACTTTGCTTTGAAATGGGTGGGAGTCTGTTGATATACTGATGTCCAAAAAGCAATTGCATTAAATGCTCGGTAGATTTCTACAGATGAGTAATAAATCAGAAAAAACGGAAGAAAAAATTCCTTAATGAAAGAAAATATTGTTTTTAATGTGATGAAAGCTATGGAAAAAAAACACATTAGCACAAAAGAATTTAGAAACAGAGATATTTTCACTGCTGCTGGTGATGACAATGACACTGAGAATAATGATAATTAAACATAATAATAATAATAAAAATAATAATAATAATTAGTCTCCGCACTAATTTTTTCACCACCTGAGGGATTATACCTACCTTGGGTAATAATAATAATAATATTAATAATAGTAATAATAACAATAAACTTTATAATATAATAAAATAATAATGAACTACCTTTGGGTGCTTAACACAGGATACTAATAACAAAAATAGCTAATATTTAACAATACTAATAATGATGGCCATTCCAAATTTGATTTATAATCTCTCTGCATTTTTTTCAAATTACTGAAGGATCAATTCTACCTCAGGGCATTAAATAATAATGATACTAGTCACGTTACAAATACTGCTATTGTTTCTACATCTCCCCATCAGATGGTTAAATCAAGAGGCTCAAATGGTGTTACCTTAGTAGCAGCACCAACATTAGCGTGTTGGTTAATGAGTTCTGAGACGACTTCCACATGACCTTCCTTGGCGGCCAAATGCAATGCATTCATTCCATTCTGCAAACGTGAACAATCAGTGAATTTAATGCAACATTTCACGTAAAGTCCTGACATGAAAAAGGACAGTATGAGTGTAAAACATTTGCCCTTGAATTTTATGCTTCACGATGGCTCAGTTTATAATGTATATCAAATAAATGGTAGCTTTATACTGTGGCTATGACATTGACAGGCAAAGTGAAGTTAAGCAATGCCTCAAGCCCTTTTAGCACTTACAAACATAGAAAACTAGGCCATCTCGGCCAACTAAGTCCTTCAACTTTTGATAACAGTAAATGAGTTGATAAAAATACAAGTTGGCACGTTAAAACTGTTTGATAGCTATGGTTGTGTTTTAGCTCAAAGATCCTTCAATCCCATGCAAAGTGCCATACATCTGAAGATGAACTAAACAAGTGCATTACCTTAACCTTTAACCTTACACTTACAACAGAACTATAGAAAGTTTTCAACGTCCAAAGACACTATGTCTGTGGATCTGCTTATTCACAGGCAATCAATCTAGGCAGAATTACTGAGACAAAGATTGAGTCAGGTACAGCGCAAGTCAACGTCCCGAAGGTCAGGAGGCTTTTGCGTAGGCACTTGAAAACTTCTGTTCCATCAAGGTTTTGTGTTGTCATGCCAGAAGCGCCTCTGATGAGTTTCTCTTTAAGTGGCGCTATATAAATTTGCAATCACAATTACAATTACAAGCTTAAAAATGGAATAGGCTATTTTAAAAATGTATCAGTTAGAAAGCAAGGCAGATTTAGGATTTGATTCTATAAATTGTTGGCTCCACTATCTGACAAAAGTGTAACAAGGAAACTGGCCAGCAGTTAATTGTACAGTGATAACATGACACAGTGTGGGTCACGGTGGTGTCGTGGTATGGTCGTTGCCTAGTAACAGGAGGGTCGTGGGTTCAAATCTGCCTCAAACCACTGTGTAGTGACCTTGGACAAGTTGCTCACCCACAATTGTCTGTGAGGAAGGCAATGGGAAACCAGTTCACTCATCTCATCCCCGGGTGGCATAAAGCCAATGGACCTGTCTTCGAGCAGAGAACTCATCAACATCATCAACATGACACAAGGACTAAGTAACGTCAAAGTTGCGTAGTGCAAAGTCTGTACTACTAAACCTTTTATTTGTATGCTAAAAAGCAAAACAAAGTATCTGCCATTACTTAAGATTATTTTGCCCACAGGTTCATAACTGTTTCTGAAATCATCACCATGCAAATGACTGTAAGTATATAATGAATTAATTAGCAAACTAGCCAGTGTGCATAAGTGATGGAATTTGTGAATTAGCGGAAGAATTTTAAAGAATTATTTAAATAAAGGCAGTATAAGCAAATATATGCACCAATGTGCAAATGTAAGTAAATGAGTAGCTATGAGAAAATGCAATCAAGCAAACTGGAAGACGAGTGAGCAAGCAAGTAAGCAAAAGAATGAGAGAATAAACAAGAAAATTTGAATGATTTTTAAAATTAATAAGTTAGTGTGAGCAAATGAATGAATGATCAAATGAATGAAAGAGTCAACTGAATGACTGAGTGAATGAAAGAATGCCTTAGATGGTCTGAATAATTTAATGAATTAATGAGCTAGTGTGAGCAAGTTATTGACTATAATCAGCCAGCCGGTAAACACCAACCACCCATTCGCTTCCACGACAGCACGGAAATGGAAATCCAAAAACCCTGAAACAGCTATCTGTAAACTCATTTCAGCGACGACCACTGCAACAGGAACTGATGAGGCTAACACTAAATCGTCATTTGCAAATGGATGCAATTGTCTGACACCTGTCCATTGGTACCAAAACAGACGCAGAGCGTTTCTGCATCCGTTCGTAATCCATCACCGCCTAATTGTCTTCCACTGTTTACTAGTATCCTCTCTTCCACCCTCAGTCCACGCCTGGAACTTCTAGTTGGCTTTGCACTGGAAGTCGTAAACCAAAACCCTCTGCAAGGCTGTCAAGCATCAAACTTACCAACAAACAACCAGAATTGGCAAAATATATGTGCACAAAGATGGCCTCTGAACAATGTCAGGCGCCTGAAGGTGATAAAAAGAACCAAGAACACTTCGAAGGTGCATTTCAAAGTATGATCTGCACACGGCACAAGTACACCACACACTGTACGCAGCAGCAAGAAAGTATGCTTGCATACTGCAGGGAAAACAATTGAAGTATGCTAAGTAGGGCTGCAAACTGTACAGAAATTCATTTGCTACGCAACTGCATACCACTCGTAATTTTAGAATAAAAGTCACTGAGCAGCTTCGAAAACCTTTACTTAGAGATGTAAAGCTAGCAACAGTTGTTGTGCGTTGGTTTGTCCAAGAACTACTCAGAATTCAAAGCATACATAATTTACAAATAGCATGAAATATGCAACCTTTGTCAAATGTATCTGTCGTATGCGTAATCAGCTAAGAAAAACATTTTGTTACAACTAGATTTTCAGATTTGAAACTGTCATTTCCAAAACAACTTATCACAGAGCAAAAACATGAAGTGTCACTTCTTATCTCCCTGTCTGTCTGCATAATCTAATCTAATCTGATCTAATTTAAACTGCATTAATGTGGTAATTATTTCAAACAGAAAGTTTGTTTGAATGATATAACAAGAACTTTACATACGGCATTTGAAGTGTTGATGTCCACTTTGTTTCGCAGTTGATACAAAACTTTTTCCAGATTTCCTGATCGTGCCGCTCGCAGAAAGCTAGCATTGACATCAGACTGGGGAAAAAACAGAAAAAGCAAAATTAAGTCACTGCTTAAGTTTCACTGAAATTAAGTGAACACAAATCAAATATAACAAAAACTAACAACTGAAGATGCTAAATGTGAATCAATTATTCTTCTTCAGCCAGAGGTTTGTAGAGCACTGGAACTGGCTACCAGAAGAATAATATCTGCACCAAGCCTGAACAGTTTTAAAATAAAACTTGACGGCTGGATGGAGAGACACAGGCACTAAAAGCCAATAAAGCTTACTTAGCCTATTAACTGTAACTGTAACTGTAACTGACAAATTGTGCCTTTGATCAACTGCACTGAATGCTTCAGTTTGCATGGGTCTGTGGAAGATTGCTACCAAACATCGTCTTCTGTTCTCCAGGCATCAATCATCCAGGAACAAACTTGGCAGGCTTCCTCAACTCAAACAACTGTAAAGTGTAAACTCTGCATTTATTCAGTACTAAAAAGCCACCAGTTGATAAGTTATAAAGAACCAAGTTATTCACACTCTGCACTGTCAGTCTCTATAGGATGCAGAGGACATGTTTCACCCAATGTTTAGGCTGAGGAGACACAGGTGGTTATGTCCCCAAATATTTCTGCACTCGGCAATTCCTCAGTTCCTATAAGTGCTTCCGTTACTGAAGTATACCTTGGTTTAAAAATAGTAATACTTTGTCACTATCCAATGTGTGGCATAATAACAAACTAATTCTACAAGGATGGAAGATAAGAGGGGAAGGATGTGTTCACCCTTAGTGCTGGAGATGAATCGTTGTTCACATTACGACACTACTAGTCTGAAAGGAGAGCTGCTAGGCAGACTGTCTGAACGGCTGCTTGCGAGTCTCGTGTTACACAGCATTAAAGATCTTTGAATTAGTTTTACAGAGAATTAGACAATTGAAAGGGAGCAGAATCTGTCAAACAAATGAACTAGTTCTGTAAAGGATTTAAACTGGATTTGTAAATGAATGGAATCTCATTCCAGTCAAGTCCTTTAGCTAATAAAACTAAGATCTGCAAGTTCACAGTAGTCACGTTATTTAAGTTAATACCAATGTCAAGTGTTGTAAGTAACAATATCTCCAAAATAAACCAAATTTCGTTCTTGATGTATCTATGAGATCAGAGTGAATTTAGAGTACTGTTACACTAGATCTGTATCGATGCGCATTTATTGAATTTAAAGCCCCCATTATATCTGAGATGCCTGCAACCGAAGGAAAGGACCCAAATGTACTTGTACAGCGCCCTTTTTTCAGCCTCAGCCGTACAATGGCACTCTATAAATCGTCTTAGTGTTACTATTATTAGACACAGAAGGCTTTCAATACCGAATGACAGTCAATGACTGTTTTGATCAGATCTTTTCCAGGCCTCAGCAGTTGCTTTTAAAACGACGCTACACAGATCGACCACTTAACAACAAACACATCCATCCGTTGGCTCCAAAGAACATTAACTGCATTGCCAAACCCTGGTATGCATCAATGCTAACATAATTTTACACAGAGGCAGAATGAAAAGTTTTTAGGAGTCATTTTTAATTCTTATTTATGACTCCTGAAGCGTCATGCACAAGGCATCTGCCATTTGTCCTCGGCATGAAACGATCAGAACTGCAATCTAAAAATCGATGCTGCATCAACCATTCAGCAAAGTCAACGCTTATACAGGTCCAAGAATCCCTGCAATCCATCTACAAACCACACGTGCATTAAACCATATATCACATGCATCATCAACATTTATTTCATCTCATCCATATTTCAGATTTTAATTAAAATATAAATAATCAAATCCAATCTTTAAATTTATTGCATTTAGAGCTAAGAACTTTCAACAAGCTTTAAGAAAGTGCTCTATCAGTTTTCATTATATCTTTAACTGCAATCGTAACTGTAATTAGTAACTTCTATTGTGCCAGTGTCTAATGCACAAGGCATCAACCGATGGTGCACCAAAGCCACAATGCAATCAGATCAATATCCAGAAAACAGGAAGGAAGCCTACGGTTCTGATGCTGTTTGTTACCATAGAAGTTACTGGACTAGAATAGTTATGCAAAATACAAACAACACATAAGACCTCAGTTTCACTTTAATCTGTTCTTAATAAGCATGAACCTTCACATTCATTTCACTTCATCTTAGCTATTCCTCTTCCTCTACCATTTTCCTCTCCAAGCTCGTTTTTCTTACTGTCCTTTAACGTACACTTGATCTGTGCGCTTGTTTTCCATTAATGCTAACAGGTCACAAGCGTTCAGTGTAACAAAAACACCCCTCGGCTGACCTGACGAAGCAATCTGATGCAATGTAATGCAACATTCCTTGACTCTAGACTCACAGTTCCTCTAAATAACCTCTCAAAAGACTCAGTTAAACGCATCTTGGTGCTCATGTGTGTCAGTGCTTAAGTTAGCACAGATGCATTTAATCACGAGTTACAATTCTGAAAGACTGTGATAAAGGATTGTTCATCCGAGTTAAATCAACGCTACCCGCCAGCATTAAATTCCATTTCTTTTTTTTTAAATCTGAGAAAATCACGTGAAAGAGACAGCAATGTTCAGAAAGGACGTCCTGTTGGATCAATATTCTAGTGATTGTACTACAGCCAAAACCAGATCTTTCAATCCCAGGACAGTTAAAAATTATTACCCATGCAATAACCCATCTTTCAATCCCAGGACAGTTATAAATTATTACCCATGCAACTCATGGAAGCATCGGTGGGGACACCACCATCTCTCTAAATCTTTACGAAGGAAGGCACAAGTGTAATTACTGTCCCCTATAGAATTTTGGCACAAAAGTGATGTATTCACATGTGTAAAATGCCATAAGTCAACTAGCCCAGAGATATCACCCATAATAAATAATATTTAAGTGTCATGTTTGCCAAGGTTTCAGCTGACCCAGTATTTCCATAACACATCCAAATAACCTCATAATATTATAACTCAAGTGAATGGTCCAGAGCCCAGGGGATATCCACAAGAGCTCCCTTAGCCTCTGTTAAATCAAAACAACAATACCATTTCATCATTTAGTTGGTCGAAAGAAAACCTTATCTTCTCCTTTCAAGTGCATTAGTTAACTTAACTTTAAGGAATATCTGTGGTTGCAATTCACTGCAGACAAAAATAAATTTGTTAGACATGGCAGCTTTTATGGAAAGAATCTTACAAATACAACATCACTGTATTCTGATCCATTTCTCCTCATGAAACTCTCTTGCATCCACTGCCAGCAGAAAAAGATCAACAGATGAAATCCACAGTAGACAGAAGCCAGCACTTTTCATATATCAGCACAGAACAAATATAAGCTTTGAAAATTCTGGATTCTGAAGAGAGAGGAAACATACATCCTGAAGACACAATTACACACAAGTTAAGATGCTCTATAAACTTAAGATGCTCTATAAACTGTCATTTCTCTTTTGCACTAAGAATAAAACAACACATCTGACAGCCTACGGGCGACCATCAGTAATCATCTGGATTGGGTAACCTTCTTCAAATGTAAATGTAAATGTATAGGTTTTATATAGCAACCGTATGGCCTCAACCCTGCTCATTTTGCAATGAATTTACTGGGTGAGATCCTTCACCACCGCTGCCCGTTTGAACGGGTCCCACGCCATTTAAGGTCCCCAAGCATGGACCGTACTAGCCCGAGATTTAAATCTCTGAAATAAGCCACGCCCGGGATGCGAACCTGGGATCTTCAAGCACAGAGGCTCCTTGGTGTACACACTTACCGATGTAGCTAACTAGGCCAGTCAAGTCTTCCAAATACCATGACTGCAAGATATTTTCCAAGCACAGCACAATTTCTTTGTGATCAGTTGTGAACATTCTATCTTCATCTGTGTTTATGTCTACCTCCAGTCCTCACCCAGTTTAAGCTTCGTTCTCTCACCCTTTAAGTTCAAACATAAAAATATAGATTACAAAATAAATGCGCCCCGCGGGAGCTTTTTGTGTCCATCGTTCTGGAATGCTCTGGCGAATAATCTCAGGCATGCAGCATCTCAGACCTCCCCCGCTACAGCTGAAGCCATCTTGCTCAAGCGAGGTTTGCTCTTGTTGCACTGATGTTTCATATTTGAGATATTTCATAACGGTTTATATGTACGTTGGGCTTATTTATGTATATGCATATACTGTACGTGATTATATTACATAAGAAAAATATATGTAGATACACAGTATTTGACCCCACACTGCCTGATACAGAATTCGAGAAAGGGTCCCAAATTTTACTAGGTTCCAAGTTCTGGATGGCAAAATTCTGTGACAACTCTTTTTTAAGTCATTGCGAGACCTATCGTGAGCCGAAGACGACTTTCAAGTCCGGAAAACTTTTTATAGTCATTCACCTTTTCTGACCAGTTTTTGCTCTTCTCTTCTGTCCCTCTACTCAACAGTGGGCCCCAAAATCAAGTGATGACGTCATGGCTGGATTGGCCCACTGGATCACTGGATCTGCCCTCAACTATAACTGTAAGATTCTTTCCATGAGAGCTGTCATGTCTACCTGTCATTTACGCAAAACCAATCTAAATCACAAAGTCGGACAAGGCTTAGATTTCAGATGAATCTCATGAGCCAGAATATTCTTTAAAATGCAAACACTGACAGAAAAACACAGTCACAGATTTATAGCAGGCAACAAATTGGCCAGAAGAGCATTTGGTTTCAGGACTGGTCAAAAACAACTACACAGCATACAAAGAAAGAAAGCGATCCGTCAAACTGCAGTGTTAAGATTGAAATCAAAAAGAATCTATCAGACTGAAAATAGCCAACAGTCACGTGACTACAAGTGGAACGACCCAATATCTGACTGATGGTCTACGCGTGGAAGTCAGCAACACATCGATTGCTTGGCAGAGCCTCATTGATCGAGACTGCAGACGATCAAGACAGATAAACGATTTGAAAGAAACACTAGCTCAGGGAATAAGGGAATAAAGATAAAATGAAATGAAGAAATAAAATGAATGAATAATAGTATTTTATTATTACTCTTAATGTTTTTAGTTATTAATATTATTATTATTACTATTGTTGACGTTATTGTTATTATTATTGTTGTTGTTATTATTATTATTATTATTACTATTATTATTATTATTATATGAAAATAATTATTGTCCACAGCTTGAAATAATCCCACCTCATCCTTGAGATCATCCAGGAAGGTCCCTTAAAACGCAACAGCACTGTGGTTTTAGAAACATTATATTTAATAATATTAATAATAATAATAATAACATTATTATTATTATTAGTAGTAGTAGTAGTAGTGGTAGTAGTAGTGGTAGTAGTAGTAGTGGTAGTAGTAGTAGTAATATGCCTAGTAATAAAAGCAGTATTAGTAGTAGCAGTAGTAGCAGAAGCTTCCCAGTTGTAGAACAGGACTGAGGAACAACCAGATCACCCCATTTTGCAGAGGAGGCTTAGCAGTGGTAGCACTTGGTTATAAATTCATTATTACTTACCCATCTAGCATTGATCGCTCGGGACTTAAAATATTAAGCTAAAAGGGAAAGATGAATGACTGGATTGTCATTCTTAGTACTGTTATTGTTACTCATATTATTCTTACCATTAGTTACCATTAGTTAGCTAATCACACACAAGACTCTACATTTCAGCCAACCTCACTATCTTCATTCTGTACTGATTCCCAAGGCTCGGCTCCACTCGACTAGGTCTTATGGCCATCTAAATCTGACTATTCCGTGGACAAGGACAGCTCTTGGCAGGCATGCATTTTTCTGTCACTGGCCCCAGCCTCTGGAACTCTCTTCTGGCAAACATTTGCTCTGCCAAGTCTGTTTTGACCTTCAAACCTCAACCGCAAACTCGTCTGTAAACTCTGTGAACTGCTATCTGTGAACTCTGGATGCATTTCCTCCACAAGATGTTTCCATGTCTTCTCGGACTCCCTTCTTGGCTTTTGATCAAACTCACCCAGGAATATGGCTTTTACAACCATTCTCTGACTGATGCCTTGAGCTCTATTTACAGTGGCACTATAGTGGTGGTAATCGTAGTAGTAGTAGTAGTGGTTGTGGTAATAGTAGTAGTAGTAGTAGTACTAATATTAGTATTAGTATTTTCCTTTTGTAAGAGCATCTTATTCAACTGTTTCTTATTGTGTCAAAGCACTCAGAACTTCCCACAATCACCAAAGTTCTTTTACCAACACATCAGTACTCCACCAGGGCTGCTGACAGTCACACTCTGGCAGTCCCTTGGGCTTTTGGCACGAAGATTGGCAGACAAGTGTTGTCCCTTGAACACACTGCATGGCTCTCTCCCCATCACCTTGCTGTCAATTCAATTCTGACAGCAAATGCTTTTCCAGTATGATCAACTAATCCCACAGGGTAACCACATCTCTCAGGACTGACCAACTAGAATTTAACCATTCCTTAGTAACATCGGTATATACGTGTGTATATATATGTATATATGTATGCATGTATGTGTGTATGTATGTATTTATCGTATTTACGTACATAAGTGCATAATGTTTGCTACATACATACATTATACACATTACAAAAACTCTGCCTTTATCTAACACATTTGCCATAATGTTACACTGCAATCCACAGAAAGTTACATAGTGTTACATTTTGCAAACAATAAAAACCAAAAAGTCGGAAAAAAACAAAAACAACTAATATTAAAAGACTAATATGAAAGAGCCGACTATATTTGGTGCCAGGATAACAGGAAATTCACCTCCTGCTGGGTAAACAAAGGATGCATTCCAGTCTGAGTATGAACAGAGGATATTCTAAGCATGCTTGGAGCAGCTTAAATACATTTGCCTTTTGTTCCTCAGCCCCCGGCAGAATGTGCTCTTGTGGCTGTTCATGCAGTCTGCTCAATTAGTCAGAATCAAAGTACAAAGTGCAACTTGAAGACATCTACCTAATCATAGTAATGTTTATCACAGAATCAAGTTATTTTTAACAAAAATCAAGCAGAAAGGATTACGTTCAGTGCAAGGTCAATGCATAGATGCTTAGGACAAGACAGACAACCTACTTATTCAAGCAGAGTGCTTTCCAAATGTCGTCTGAATTGTTGTTATTCGGCAGATCAAAAAACCAAAGAACGAAGTCGGCAAATAATTGAATAAGCCTTGCACAACCAAGAAGATCGCTTGTGACATGCAACCTGGTAGCTTTCGATGACCTGACAACATCTATAATCTTCCAATGCATCTGACTGTATAGATTTGTATAGGTCTAGCATTTCAATGCAATCTTCTACGTGCACCACAGGTCAGATAGCAAGCACACGTCATGCAGGATCAGGAAGATTTTGTCCCCTGTCCATGAATAAAAAACTATGTCTGAACCTGTGCTGAATGCCAAGAAAGTTATGCAGTGGGAAGACTATCTTTTCATATCCTCACCTTCCTTCTACTTGTCGTTGACCTTTTCCTTTATTCAGCCCCTTTGGTTTTTGTTTTGGATCTGAATCAGATCTAATCTTAGTCTTGAACGACTGTGGTTGCCCATGCACTGCATCTAATATCTTGATGCATAAGAATCATTCTAAGCCACAAAGTTCAAAGCTTAAAAGAACTGGTTGTATGAATTCAAAGGCAGAACTCACATCTGATGATGCCAAATGGTTATCAGCAGGCAAAAATAAATAATCAAATGCACAGATTTTTGAAGTATGTGCAAAAAGCGTCAAGTTCTGCGAACTGCCATAACGTAGCCCACAGATAATAACTATCGAGTCAGTGTCTCTTGCCTTAAGTCTGAAACTAAAGCCAAAACCACAATCAGAAGTGAGAAAGTGCTCAATTCAAGGTCTCACAGACACAGAATTCCAAAACCAGAGAATGAAACGATTTGTTTCAAACTAATCTTTGATTTATGCAGGTTAAAAATATCCACCTGCAAATATAAACGTATAAAAGTACTAGTGTAAATGTGACTCACTCACTATGCCACACAAAAGCCACATCAGGGAGATCAGTTTAGTCGCTGGCATTACATCAAATCAAGTCTGCAAGTCAGTTCTGATGCCAGGTCAGAATCCAGGGAGTCAAGCAGGAGAGAGAACATCATACCATGGCAGCAAACATTGGTGAAGGTGGTAAACAGCAGTTAGCTTTCATCTTGCCATCTAGTTGGTTCCACGTTTTTCAGTTCACTAAAAAAACCACTTACTGGCAAGCTTCCTGCTGTGGTCAGGCATTACTGAAGTCATTAGATAAATGAAGATCTGCTGTTCCCTCAAACACTGACGTACAGCAACTTCTGCATAATTCACTCTCATATGCTTCAGTCTATCCTCCAGGAACAGACTATAATGCACTCTCATATGCTTCAGTCTATCCTCCAGGAACAGGCTATAACGTACTCTCATATGCTTCAGTCTATCCTCCAGGAACAGGCTATAACACACTCTCATATGCTTCAGTCTCTCCTCCAGGAACAGACTATAACATACTCTCATATGCTTCAGTCTATCCTCCAGGAACAGGCTATAACGCACTCCCATATGCTTCAGTCTATCCTCCAGGAACAGACTATAACACACTCTCATATGCTTCAGTCTCTCCTCCAGGAACAGACTATAATGCACTCTCATATGCTTCAGTCTATCCTATCCTCCAGGAACAGACTATAACGCACTCTCATATGCTTCAGTCTATCCTCCAGGAACAGAATATAATGCACTCTCATATGCTTCAGTCTATCCTATCCTCCAGGAACAGACTATAACGCACTCTCATATGCTTCAGTCTATCCTATCCTCCAGGAACAGACTATAATGCACTCTCATATGCTTCAGTCTATCCTCCAGGAACAGACTATAACACACTCTCAAATGCTTCAGTCTATCCTCCAGGAACAGGCTATAACGTACTCTCAAATGCTTCAGTCTATCCTCCAGGAACAGAATATAATGCACTCTCATATGCTTCAGTCTATCCTCCAGGAACAGACTATAACGCACTCTCATATGCTTCAGTCTATCCTCCAGGAACAGACTATAACGCACTCTCATATGCTTCAGTCTATCCTATCCTCCAGGAACAGACTATAATGCACTCTCATATGCTTCAGTCGATCCTCCAGGAACAGACTATAACACACTCTCAAATGCTTCAATCTATCCTCCAGGAACAGGCTATAACGTACTCTCATATGCTTCAGTCTATCCTCCAGGAACAGACTATAACGTACTCTCATATGCTTCAGTCTATTCTCCAGGAACAGACTATAATGCACTCTCATATGCTTCAGTCTATCCTCCAGGAACAGACTATAACGTACTCTCATATGCTTCAGTCTATCCTCCAGGAACAGGCTATAACGCACTCCCATATGCTTCAGTCTATCCTCCAGGAACAGACTAAAACACACTCCCATATGCTTCAGTCTATCCTCCAGGAACAGAATATAATGCACTCTCATATGCTTCAGTCTCTCCTCCAGGAACAGACTATAACGCACTCTAATATGCTTCAGTCTATCCTATCCTCCAGGAACAGACTATAACGCACTCTCATATGCTTCAGTCTATCCTATCCTCCAGGAACAGACTATAATGCACTCTCATATGCTTCAGTCTATCCTCCAGGAACAGACTATAACACACTCTCAAATGCTTCAGTCTATCCTCCAGGAACAGGCTATAACGTACTCTCAAATGCTTCAGTCTATCCTCCAGGAACAGGCTATAACGCACTCCCATATGCTTCAGTCTAATCTCCAGGAACAGACTATAACACACTCTCATATGCTTCAGTCTATCCTCCAGGAACAGACTATAACGCACTCTCATATGCTTCAGTCTATCCTATCCTCCAGGAACAGACTATAACGCACTCCCATATGCTTCAGTCTATCCTCCAGGAACAGAATATAATGCACTCTCATATGCTTCAGTCGATCCTCCAGGAACAGACTATAACGCACTCTCATATGCTTCAGTCTATCCTATCCTCCAGGAACAGACTATAACGCACTCTCATATGCTTCAGTCTATCCTCCAGGAACAGAATATAATGCACTCTCATATGCTTCAGTCTATCCTATCCTCCAGGAACAGACTATAACGCACTCTCATATGCTTCAGTCTATCCTATCCTCCAGGAACAGACTATAATGCACTCTCATATGCTTCAGTCTATCCTCCAGGAACAGACTATAATGCACTCTCATATGCTTCAGTCTATTCTCCAGGAACAGACTATAATGCACTCTCATATGGTTCACTCTATCTCCAGGAACAGGCTATAACGCACTCCCATATGCTTCAGTCTATCCTCCAGGAACAGACTATAACGCACCCTCATATGCTTCAGTCTACCCTCCAGGAACAGACTATAACGCACTTACACTCTGTGTTGCTTGACAGCTCAATTTACATGCTCCTTTTACATTAAGGCCACTTATTTAGGTCTGTTAGAAAACCAAAGCACTTTTGAGACACAACAGGCGCTATACAAGTGCTCAGATACATACATAGCTGCACATACATTAGATGAGAGAGGCCAATTTAGAGAAGACTGTTCAAAGCCAGCGGAAAGCTGACAGCTGCCTTTCAGCAACCACATTGGATTACCCGGTCTAGTACGGCAGCAATAAGGCCACAGGATTCACACATACAGCAGACAATGCACTACTTTTATTCATTTATAAATCATTCATATGGAGAAATGGTCATCACTGATGATACACGTCTATAAAATATATACAATAGATATGTGCAAATATATAATTTAAGCGTAAATATACCCTAGACTCAGCATACATATGTATATATAAGGATACAAATTGCACTGAAATTTATCAATGCTTCCACAGTTATGTTCTTTTAAGCATTTTAACACAAGTCAGGAGAAATTAATAATATCTCTACATGCATCTATATATATGCATATATGCATTCATACAAGAAACATAATTATATAAGAATTTTTTGAATTTACTGACAATTTAAGTAGCTTTGCCTGAATGGGCAACATTGTTGTCTAGTGGCCATCCAACAGTAAATCCTGTCGTTTCCAACTCTGGGATTTTACAAGTACTGAAAGGCACTGTTTAGTTTTGCCATTGAGTTCAGTTAGTAACTGACCTGGAGAAAAATCATGTGCTTGGAAAGAACTGGCACTCGGCCAGAATCTACTTCATCTGGCATGTAGCCACTATATAAAGGAACTCATGGCCAAAAAGACATTCACTGTGTTGAAAATTGCTGCTTCCACTGGTCCAGATGTTGCCATATTTAACTGTTTCTAAGACAACCGGCTTTGGACTTGGACTGACCAAAGTAGTTTCTAAAAAGCAGCAGATCTGGCTAAGATTAATGAGTTCAAGGAGCAAGTTATTGCTCTTGCACAGGCAAAAGGTCCATCATCCAGGAGATGAGTACAAAGAACTTGTGACACTAGCAATTATCTTCCTTGGCATAATGCCATCTTGAAGTATTCACTAATTAGTTCCTGAAGCCTCCTTCACCAGGGTCAGTCGATGGCAAGAATCATCTGTTCATTCAAGATGTAGATTTTCCAGTTCCAGTTCAAACTGAAGCAAGTTGAAGAAAGGGATATTGTCTCATTACCTCTGTTCACCTGTAAATGTTTACATCCAGGCATGGTTCCAGGCTCCTTGACCTATCTTGTGTATATATATGTATACATACATACATATGTATATAAATCTACATAAATGTTTTCGCCTCTAGGCAGTATATATATATATATATAAGATTCACACTGTCAGCAGTTGGACAGTTGCAGCAGACTTCATTAGATACGTGTTTAAAGTTCCAATTAAAGCAATGCGTCTTGTGTTCTGATATCATCAGCAGCATCGAAGAAGCCCTGAGATTGGATTAGATTAGATTGGGTTATATTGCATAAGATCTGATGTTATTCATTAAAATTTCCAGTCAGATTAAATGAGATCTGTTCTTCTAAAGAAATATTTCCTACAAGTGATAATAATTGAAAAGTGTTACTGAGAAACAAAACATTTCACGGTTGTAATTATCGCTCAGAAAAATCTCAGTAATCGCAGCACCCATGGGAATAGATATGCAGAAAAACCCCTCACAGCAATCAATACCTGCCTGGCTAGCTTAATCAATAACTCATTAGCGGCATTTTAATCTGGTACAACAGAAAAGTTCCTCAGCAGATTGCAAGAGCACACAACCTACATTACCTGTTCCTGGGTCATGTTCTTTGTTCCTGTGGTTTTTTGTTCCTGGATTCCTGTAACTTACTTTTCCCTGTGGCTTGACTAGTCTCACTGTTAAGCCTGTTTGGTACCTGGTTGACGAGCTACCACTTATGCTTTTCCGCATTTTATCCTGACAAGATTTAATATCCATAATACACAACTGAAAAAAAGACAGCTTGTTATGGGAGCATTACAAGTCCTGCTGTTTGTCATTACCATGTAAAAACTTATGCCCAGGGTTCTGGGCTGCCCAGATAAACCTGTAAACGTTTTGAAAAACCATCAACTGAAACTTTCCACTTCTTTGGAAATCATCACTGAATGAAAGTGGACTTGGTATGCTCTTGTTTCGCTTTCAGAAACTGTGTCAGATGATACTGTGTTACTTTGATCAAGTAACAAAGATTTTAATTCTCCATAAAGTAAGCTTTTCACTTAACGGTCTGAAAAGTCCTAAAAGGGCCCCATGGGTCAAATGCCTTGTTAATTTAACTGGTGCAAATCAATAAACAAACAGACAAGAAAAACAGATGACAACTCAAATAAAAAAGAAACTGTTGAGCAACTGCACTCATATGGTACTCAGATTTACACTTCATTTGACAGTTTGTCTTGTCACTTGTCTGCACTTTTGTTCTCCACTGCTTTTGCAGAAGTGCAGCCTTGGATGGCACCTACTAAACTCCTCCTTAGCTCATCAAAAACTGAATTTCTACTACTGGGTACTCCATAGCAGCTGAAACAGTTTGATTGGCTAAAATGTATAAAAATGGGCAAATCACTCGTGTTGGCTGATGCTGCTCATAACTTGGGCATTGTTTTTGATTCTACTATGTCTCTCAGCGACTATGTAAATGGTATTTGTAAGTCATCATACATGTATATCCATGACATACGTAGAATTTTGTCCCCTTTCCCCAAGGATACCTCTGGCAAATGCACTGGTCTCCAGTTGCCTTGACTTCTGTAATCTGCTTCTTACCAGTATCATAAAGTCAAACATGCAAAAACTCCAGAGTTCAGAACTCTTTGGCTGGAGCCACAACTAATATGCCAAGACATGAACAGATAACATTTGTACATAAGTCTTTTCACTGGCTTCCTGTTCAGCATAGGATTTTTTTCAAATGGAGGCTTATAGTTCATAAAACGTGGCCAACCACAATGCTTAAAATCAATCCTCATTCCCCAGACCTATTATCATTCAATCAGGTCATCTGATCGTCTTTCTCTGTTGTCCCAAAAACTAAACCTGTCCTTGGTGAATGAGATTCTTCAGTTGTTGGACCTAACCTTTGGAATTCTCTTCCTGCATCTGTTCATCATCTCATTCTCTTCTGTAATTCCAGTCTCAATTGAAGACTCACGTTTTTCAGTTGGCTTATCCACCCTAGGGTGCCTCCCTGATTCATCAGACTGACTTTTGGATATTGACCTAATTGCAGTTTGATTTTGGTATGCCTAGTGCATTTGACACCAGCAACATGGAAGTTTCTAATTACCAAAAAGCTAAGTGTCTGTTTAAGCATATGATGCAATCCACAAGACACCAATTCCAGAGTAACTCAAACCTCCTTTTGGCTGGTTCCTCAGCATGTCATCATTTTTTATCTGAAGTAAAAAAATCTCTTCCTACCCATATAGGCACTTCTGAATTCAATCTGACAGATTGAAATATTATTTGGATTTCACTGCCACGCATAAAGCAATGATGATTAATGGTTATGCATACCACATTGTTAATTAACAGAATTATTAAGGCAGGTTATATTTTTCACTCTATCCCTTCTTGCCCTGCACAATGGCCTTGGCAGAGATGCATGCATTTCTAGTCTTTAGGGACAGATGGGAAATCTGTTTTCCAGATTGCATACAGCAACCAATAATCAGTCCATTAATCCCGTCCCATTCTTTTCCTTAATCCCATCTCCATCATTCATTAATCTGTTGAACAGACTTTCATTATTCTTCCTCTTCACAAACCTTGGCTAGACATCGACAAAACAGACACCTAAGAAGAGTCAATCACTGAAACGAACATCTAGAAATCAGACAAGAAGAACATATATGAATATTCAATCAAAGAGATGGACATCTAACAATAACCATAAGATAATGGTTTGCATACTGGATAACTGGCTAAGAGGGAATATCTTGGAGTTTTGAAGTGAGTTGTAATTAAGTGAAAGGAGTTTATATTCTATTTGAATATATATGTTAAAATTTATAAAGCACCATAATTGGATATGCTCTTAGGTTAAGTATTCCTCAGAGACGCTAAATCCTTCATGACAAGCTGATTTATTCATCTTAATGTACCAGCTGTAAAGTTACACGTTATTTAAATTCTAAATCTGCGATTCATCTGGGCCCCATGCTATAAACTTCTTTCTTTCCCAATCCCCAAACACCTAAATCCCTAAGATAAGGAAAAATAAGATCTTTGTAATCGTAATCGTAAACGAACACATATGCTTAGCACCACTTAACAAAATTATCATCTAGTGCTTTATGCAGGAGAAAACTTGTCCCGGCTGCAGTAGAAAACACAAGAATAGCCAGAGAAAACATACAACATGAAGTGCAGGGCAAAACACAGCCAGTTAGTTTACTATGGAAATTACCCCAGGTCATATACACAAACTGTGACTGATGGAGAAAATGCATGCATAATTCAGATGGAAATTCACCAGTGCACTATGAGAAAATGCACACATGTCACAGAAACTACGCTCAGGCCACAAGAGAAGATAAAACCAGATCACAGCAGAAAATATGCCAATGCCGCAGGAGAGATACGCTCAGGTATTATGAACAAGTACATGCAGAACATAGGAGAAAATCTACTCAAACCATAGTCAAAAGAAACACCAGTACTATACACTTGTTCCATAAGGTCCATTGTTTACCATCCGACCTTCGACAGGAGCTTCTCTCTCTCCCCTCCCTCTTCCGCAAGGGCTTGAAGACCTTATTATTTCCCAGTTCTGGAAAGAGGGACTGGGAGCACCTCTGATGAGGCTATCTTGAAGCAGCACTTTACAAATTTCTGATTACAGATACAATTACAATAGGAGAAAATACACCTAGATCATACGAGAATATACACTTAGTCCAAAGGAGAAAATACATCTAGGTCACACAAGAAAAATACACTCAGTCATAGGAGAAAATACACTCAGACCACAGTAGAAATATGCTCAGGTCATAAGAGAAAATACACTCAGACCACAGTAGAAATATGCTCAGGTCATAAGAGAAAATACCCATAGCCCAGTAAAGAAAATACGATAAGACCACAGCAGAAAATACACTCAGTTCATAGGGAAAAAACAGCCAGGCTCCAGAAAGTCATCTCTGCAGCTGCAGATCAATCAACAATACAAGCACACAAAGGACTTGTCGATAGCATGATAGGACTGCCATTATTTACGTGGAATTGAGACGACCAGAGATCAATAAATGACAATTCTGCTTCAGTAATTTTAAGAATTAAATGCACAGAGAATTGCACAAAATGAATGAAAATAGCAGGTGCAAGAGCAGCACCTGGAGGCAAGTTAATTATAAATGCAAAATCTGTGCATATATTTATACAAATTTTGCATATTAATTTCATACTTACATATCAAATTTGCAAAAATAAGTAAGCACCAATAACTATGAAACAAATCTTCAATTAGAATGCATAAATTTGGCAATTTACAAACTTTGTTTTAAGCATCTTGATTGTTTCAAGCCAACTAGCAACTTCTAGAATATACTTTATATAAAACTATACGACAAACTCATTATTATACTTTGAGGAACATGCCTCTGAGGAATTCATCTTGAACTTGTGCTATACAAGTGTTCAATTATGATTTCAATTACTTATTATGTTTACATAAATGTTGCATACTATTTCACAAAGTTCATAAAGGTTATGGAAAAATGTCAGTCATCTATCTCTTACTGTCAACATAAATTTAGGTCAACAAAACTGGCTTTTTCACGAAACACAGTCTAAATTAGATTAAGAGGGCTATGCTGGAAATAGTAGAAAGCCCGTGACAAGCCCTCACAGTTGCTGATCGATCTGGCTTGGCCAAACAAAGGCAAGTATTGATTGCGAGATGCCAACTGTGAGGCAGGATAATAAGGAATACTGTACTGACAACTTCTAATCGATCAAAATGCCACACTGGCCACACTTCTGGGGTAGACCTACTGTCTTCCACATACAGACACAACTGATCAAGGCACATGCACAAGTGGTCTGGTAACAAATCAACGTGATCATTAGGGCGGAGATTCTTCAGTGCAGATGCAGACTTGTGGAGTGGTTTGGAGGATAGTACCGTCTCCGTGGATGCTATCGCAGCTTTAAGAGGGAGCAGCTACGAAGGATTGGCTCCTAAGCATCCCTGGTAATTTACAGTGGTTGTAACACAGACTAAATGTCTCCTGACCCACTTAAAACCCATGTTACGTTATGTTAGACTATACTATGTTACGTTATGTTGTGTTAAGTGTGAGAGCACAACCAGACTAACGTAACACGTAGATCTGATTAAAAGACTTCAGGCAGGCAACATTAGTGTGGGTCTACCACAGTACTAGGTTAAGAAAGGAAATCTGGGAATTTCCACAGACCATCCTAGAGCAAATCTGGTATGCTTTGTATGTTCATACTGCAGTTCTTAGTCAATCCATAGGGTCAGGAAGTAGAGTTTTGGGAGACCAAGTCACTCAGTTGAGTTTCGAAAGAACTAAAGTGCACGAAAAACTGGGAAACTGAAAGAGGCCATGAAAAGTGGGAAACTTAAAATAAGGTCATCATTAATCGGGAAAATTAAGGAAAAGGTAATTTAAAAATCGCAAAACTTAAAAAAGATTATTACAACAATGAAAAACAAAAGAAGATGTCAAACAAGATAAGTTTTCCTAATTAAAAAAGCCCTAGCAAGGCAAAGGTAAAATCAGCAAAGTCAAATATGAACTTGTTTAGGCCTACATGTTTAGACAAGTTAGACAGTTCATATGTGCACTGCTTTAGTGAGATACTCATATTCATACACATATACATACATATATGTGCATACACACATACATACATAAACACACATATGCACATTCACACACATATATACAGATACATACATATACATACATACTTCCCCCAGTAAAGATGTAGTTGCAGAGAAGCTCCTTAACTAAGAACAGTTTTCCTCTTTAGAATGTCCAAAGTAAAAGTGCTCTGGTCTTGCTGCAGTAACACTGGGTCTGAGAATAATGCTCCGTCCACTTGTTCTGCAGCTGACCAGAGTGTAATGCCAACCCTCAATACAGTGTATTGTATTGGCAGAATTTATATAGTGCCTTACAAAGATGATTAAGGAACATCAGCTGTCGCTGGCCAATGAAGTCAAGAATTCCATGGCTAGCAACAGTCTTAAACTGTCTAGAAGGCTGAACAGAACTGGATTCGGCATTAATTTATCCAGCACGGGCACAAAGTCTTGGACTAGGAAATCCCTTCATCTGGTGTATTATTTGGGGGTCGAAGCAATCTAGAGATCTGTGCAGCGCAGCTGGACACATAAATCTCTGATGTTACGATTGAGGTAATACGACTGTGAGTTCGATGACAACACAAGGGCATGCCAGAGGCCCTCTACCGTTGAGGATCAAGTTCAGTGCATGTAGCAACCACTCGACTCAAGTCATGTTGGTCATGATTTCAAAGGACAACCTCATCAACTTGGCATCTGTGAAGTCATGATTAAAAGCTCCATCTTCTCTCTCTGGTGCACACGCTGCTTGCATCCAACAAGGTCATCACCAGCTCCACGCACCATCTCCTGACTAAGCAATCTCATCAAATATCTTCCTTCTCGGAAAATTGGACTAGAATCAAATCTAATGCAGTCAGTGTAAAACGACATAACCTGCTCTAGTAAAAGTGGTTGATTCATATTTCAATTCACTCAAATGAATAAATTACACAGTTAGTCATAAATTAGTTTAACCATATCAATCACCTAATTAACTTAGGATTTAAAAATCAATCATTAGCAACAGAACAAATGACCCTGGCAGTGAAACTAACCATTTGGTCAGTTGCAGAGTTGGTTTAACATAGCACTGGTCAATAAGCAGGTCTCTCTAATGCAGCTTTTGAAAGGCACAGAAATTTCAGAGATTCACATTTACATTTACAAATGAACTCACAAATCAAATGACTGACCAGAATGACATCCTGAACTCAAAGAAACTTATCACTCATTCAAGAGACTGTTTTGTAACTCTGCACTTCAAACAGGAGAATTTAAACCTCTGCCGATGAGTTGAAGTTCATTCAAGGAAGTTCACACATGATGATATTCTCGATGGAAATCTAGTAAAGAACGAACTTCCAGCTGAGAGTCAGATCACGTTGCTCACTAACAACTAAAGAAGACAACACAGAAAGCACAAAGACTGGACAAACATTTGCTGGCAACGGGACGTTAATGCAAAGGACAAAATGGCTTCACAATTGACCCAGTGCCTCAAGTGAATGGTTCAATGGTTCACTCGTTCTCCAAACCTGACAGTTCACTAAATTAACATAATGTAATACCGTACAGAGTACATGTAATACTGTAAAGTAAAACTGAGCGCATACATACTGTAACATTAGAGACATGCTCATTACCTTTTTCTAGCACTTGACAGCAAAGGATGCTACCAGAGAAGGAGAAGAGCCAATGTGTAAAAGACCTGTCATTTACCATCAACCCCACAAAATGGTGCCTTAAATTACGTTGCCCGGAAAGCAGAAAGTCATGCACAATTTCAAATTCATTACACAGCAACTGTTTTCAACCCAAAATTGTTCAATCACTGGATATTTTTATCTTTGAGAGATCTGTAAAAGGCTCATACATAAACAACCAGCAAAAATATACATACACATAGAAATAGACAGACACGTAGCTACACACATAAACATACATATACATACCTACAATATACATGCATACAAGTGATGTACAAGTCTGTGTGACGCACGTGTACAGGTAATGTACATACACATACACAGATGCTCAAGGCAATTTCATGACTGACAGATCACTGCATATATGTATGTATGAAAGTATGCATGTAAATGATTAGAAAAATCCCTCTTCAACACACTTTATGACATTACATTACAAGGTATTACGTGCAGAAGTCTTTGTGCCCTTCCCAATCTTTTTAGTTACACTTGGTTCAAAAAGGTTGCAGCAATATCTTCCTGGCACATAAAACTCAGATGAACCAAAACTTTCCATCTCCAACTCCGCAACAACAGGCAAAACTGATGGGATACTAGGATGCTTGCAATGCTGGTGGCTGTCGTAAAAAGCCCAAATGCCTTCATTTCTGAATGGCTATTCCATTATGGGATCAATGGAATTGCTCAAATGTCAGTCACAAGATCACTGAAAACGATGACATGCAGAAAAATATCTTCGTATCACCACAACTTAGCCAACACAGAAGCGGCTAACAGAGCAGCTGAACAGGAAGAAATAAAAGCAGTCAGGTGTAAATAATTTATTGGTGTTTTATAATATTACCACAGCACAAAGAAGTAATTACACGATGATATGAAATGTGTTTTTTAATATAAATGAACCTTTATCCAAATTTTATGGGATGAAAAGGTGACACTTTATGGTAATTTAAAACTTCTTCCACATGACTATAAAATGTTCTTCTAAATAAATTTCATTTGTACCTATTTTAAATCTGAATTTGAAATTCATCATTTTATGGCAGTGGTTGCAAAAAAGGAAACTGAATTTAAATAAGCTGCAAGTATGAATGAACAGCACCAGTGAATAAGTGGTGCCTGTGAGTAAGCTGCAAGTATGAATGAGTGGCACCAGTGGTAAATAGGTGCCTGTGAATAAGTGGTGATTGTGAATATGCAGTTCCTGTGAATAACCTGGTTCTTTCACTCAAAAAAACCAAGACTATGACTATAGTAATTTCTACAAAATATAATTATTCAGTAACTTCTTCTTCAAGAAACATATCTTGGTTGAGATACCTTTCAACTGAAGCCCAGACAATACAACAGTGACGCAACAGTCAGGGAACCTATCTCAGTTTAAGTTCAGTTTTCGAATACTAACTATTGCTAACATTTTCCTCACAACCTGAATATTCTCACAATGTCTGTGATAGCCTACATAAGTTTAAAAGGTCTTCGTTTGCGTATGGAACCATTTACTGGCTATAACTCTGCTATATTCCTCATCAAATACTTTAATTCTAGAATACACGATTCTGAACATCGCTAGTCACAGCAAAATGGCTCTCACACAGCATCGGTACAGAGGATGTTCAAAGCTGGAATATGCTACACATGAATTGCAAAAGGTTACAGTACTGTTTCATTTTTCCAGAACGCCTACAAACCCAACAGTAATTACTTGTTGCAAGTCGTTTCTTTAGATCACATTCTATCAAGCCTTAATCTATTTCTGGAAAGAATATATGTTTTACCTATAAGACATTGTGGAGTCTGTGGTACAACCTGTACATGTTGTATGTTGTTGCTCAAGCATGTCATTATCCATCTATTTTGAGAAGCAAAAGACTTCATGTCTCAAAATATGACATTATTATTTGTATATTTATGTTGTATGTTGGCAAATAAAAGAAACGGAGCATAAGTATCTTTGACAGAACTTTGTCAATAGATTAATTATCAATGTCAACAGTGTTTTCACTTTGAAGTGAACACCAATGAACATTATGGAAATGGCTCCACAGAAGACTAGATTAGACATAAAATAGATTCCTTGAATCAAATGTGTTTCTGGATAGCCACGTGTGCTCAAATCTAATCAGCCAACTTCTATAACGCCAAGTCAAGGGCAAAGTCTCATTCAATTAGTTCATCGTTCGCACTGGTTACTGATTCAGCTGGAACAACCAGAAGCTGCAAAAGAACTGGAACTCAGATGAACTGGAGCAGGTCATCCATCACCCAAAAGCTGGGGATTATCACGATTCGCATGATCAGCAGATCAACAATGGCGGAAGAATCCAACAGTCATTACACAAATCAGCCATAGGTACTCCATTAATACGGCAGCGAATTCTGCCTTTCGTTGACCGGAAACGTGGCTAATTAATCAGCTACAGATGTTCGATTCAGATAGTGATTATTAACTTAGGGCCAGGGAGCCACAGGTCGTTGACAGCCACAATTACCAGACATTAATTCCGTGATGAAGAACCGTTCCACTGGCTACGTTCCCAGGCTATTAAATAGAGGCTACTGCTATTGGTCAATACTTTAAACGTCGTTGACCTACACAGGTAATCTCTTAAATCATCGTGAGGTCTGGTTTTCAACAAACAGCCTGTACACATCCTTGATCTACCCATCTCACCCTGATGCAACTTCCAAATTCATCCTCCCAAAATGCCACTGAATATTTATGTATAAACACATACGTATATACTCATATTTACATATATATAATGTTATGAGGGGCCAGTTTAATTCCAACAACAAGCCCCAGTTTGAACTGTATTTTCTTATACTCTGCAAATCATAGCCCAATTCAGTTCAGTTCAACTCAGTTCAGAAGATGAAGAGCAGTTCCTTAAGTTAGCCCGAGGCAGACAATTGGTATAAAGTGTTAGCAACTTCATTTATCTTAGCTTATTGGGGGTGGATGCCAGTTCTCTCCCTTGCCATCTGATCTTCACACTGACAGTGTACAGTCAGTGTCCTCATCAGAGCCGAGTTCGCTAGAGGGTGCACGTGGGACCAAAATCTCAAAACAAATTTTCTGTAGCAGGGAATTTGAACTCCTGGCCTCTCATGTGACAGTCCAGCACACTAGCAACTAGACTATTGTACATCCCAACTCAAATAATTTAATTCTATCCTATTTTCACTCCAGCCAAAATTCCACCATTATATACCTTCAGCAACCAGAGTCCTTGAACCTTCAGACTGCCACTCACTTTTGCTCAGGTTGGGTGGGAGCATCTCTGAGCAGGTGTCTTGGAGAGTTGCTATATAAATACTATAAAAATGCTCTGAATGAATGCATGAATGAATGAATAAATGAATAAATCCAAGATAAAAGATTACATTTGGACTAGTCTCACTGAACTGGCTTAACTTACTTGTACTTAACCAATTCTTCAAATATTACTTTTCGCATGAAGCACAGACAATGCAACAAAAACCTTAACATACATATATTGTGTTTGCCCCACATACATCATAGGTATGCTCCGACAGCCCAGTAATGACTTGGAACATGGGGAACAAGAATTTTAAGCCACTAATATACTCCAGTATGCTCCGGTCAAACATGAGGACAGAGGAAATGGAACTGAAAAACATAAGCAGATTCCAAGTTAATTTCTAGTCTGTTAAGGGCTTAGTACCCTTTGGAACTAAGCAATCACATAAATGTCTATTTTGGTCAGTAGTAGGTGATCTTCTCAGTAGCATGGAAACACAGCACCAGCTGCTTCACACTAAGTGAAAAGAACCCAAATTTCCCAGAGTAATAAAGTCAGAAAGGGCTGCTCAAACATTCAAACCTGACCAAGACGTAGCAATCACCACATCATCGCAGGACCACCATGCCATTGATCAGTAGCTGGCAAACAAGATGGCCACTACACTTCGGTCAGTTAGGCAGTCCGTCAATAGATCACACGCAAAATGTTTACAATACAAACATTGTAAAAGGATGGCTTCAGCCTCTGTTGGGAGGAACGATATTAATGAGCACACATAGCTTCCTGCATCCGCATCCAGCCGATAAAGCCACAAGGAAAACAATGTCATGACCTCCATCATGCCTGCATCATCATATGTGGCATTTCATGAAATGTTAAAGCAAACCTGACAAGCACGAATTCTCAGATGAAAAATTGTTGCTACTATGTTAGCGACATTTATGGCATGTCTTTTTTCTTAACAAACTGCTTAGGCAAACCCATGAACACAAGTTTTCACTTTATCGCTATTTTATGGATGTTCATAGAATGTTGCTTAAAGCAAGACATCCTAGTTGCAAACACCATATGCTTACAGGTTTGGCACTTCATGCTAACATCTATATGTCAATATGTGAGATAAACAGAAATCATGAGTTCACAAAAGGATGAAGTTCTGAGTTGGCACCAGATGGTCTGGCATTCCATAGATGGCCATCTTTCCAAGTACTAACCTGGCTCAAGCTGCTTAACTGATAAACTGCACTTTCCAGCATTGCACTAACCATGCAAGAGTTCTTGCTTTAGAGAAGTTGTGATAACACCAAAAACAAAATTACATTTAAGTTTAGCAAAAAGATAGGCTCACAACTATGGCTAGGATCTGTTTTGTTCAATCATATCGCCACATCCATCTGTCTGTCTTTATGTCTGTCTATGTATCTATGTAATGTGATGGTTCTACAACAGCAAAGCTGCATAAGGGAAGCTTGAAAAGTAACATCCTAGCATTTCTGACGACATCTTGGACAAAACAGGCAGAGACCTGTAACCAGGAAGTGATGAAACATAATTAGAAATCTGTTTAAGGTAATATGAGGCAGAAGCAGCAAAAACAGGTGTGTATGATTAGCCTTAAATATATCACACATAGACAGAAGCAGAGATAAATAGATGGATAGACAGACAGACAGACAGACAGACTGCTAGACAGATGGATAGATAAATATTAATATACACACATACATACATACCCGGTACATACAGACATAAAAAAGACAGATAGATATGGTGATATGATTGAACAAAACAGATCCTAGCTACAGTTGTGAGCCTATTTTTTGCTAAACTTAAATGCAATTTTGCTTTTATTGTTATCTGAAACATCAGATTTACTGTAGCTGAAATATCAGACCTGAAATTAGTAAACACTATCAGAAATAAACCACAGCCGAACAAAAAGAATTTCAGTCAAAGGCTTATCTATACACAACTAATGATCAGGAAGATATTTCAGTATAACTTTGCAAAGGCAAAAGCAGACCTGCAAGGCTTTCAGTACACCTGTACAAAAGCAGAAACCACTGAGCCATTTCAGCTCTGCTGTGCACGAAAAGGTATGTCAATTTACCTGAACTAAGTACTTGACTTTACGTTTTCTTACGATTACTTGCGATCCTATAACCGAGTCTGAAGCCATCACAGGATCCATATCCACAATGTCAAACTAACCTACTACAAAATGCTAAACCGAGGATGACCGCAACGAGACATTGCAGTATTTCTAATCACAAGCTGATTTCACATCACATCCTATCTGTTGCCACTGTGCTTTCTTCTTCGTCCCGTTCCACCACGGCAGCCTGTTGCATCCTGGCATCGCTAATTAAACCCATTCGTTATGCGACCAACCGCAGTTGCCTCCAGCTCCTCAGTTCATCGATTTTGCCTGCGACATCCCGTCGGAAGCACACGGCTAAACCTCAGTTTGTTTGTCGTCTTATTTCCAGTTCTCAGTCTGTTGTGACAGAACAACCAACACTCGAATCCAGAACGCCGGGAGCCATTTGAAATCTCACTTGGGTGGACCAGGCATCAAGCCCCTTGCAGAAAATTGGATAACTAATTTAATCAGTAGTCATTGGATTAACTGAGATCATCGTGGCAATGCCATTAGCCATGCAAAAGCCACGTTACAGCCAGACTGGCTGGCTACTTGGCTGTTTTCACCTAACTGAGCCAGCGAATAAAATTGTCCACAACCCACTGAAAGAGACAATCAATAGTCAAAGATTACACATCAGTTGGAAGAACACGGAGCCAACAACTGAGAAAAATCACTAATAAGGAAAAAATCAACCACCAAAATACTGCCTAATAAAACAGTAATAACTGGTTTGAAAATAGCAACAGAGAAACAACAAAGAAACTGACTGTAAAAGGACTCATACGTAATAATAATCAAAATATAAATGATAGCTGGATTATCTGAGTTTCAATTACCAGTACATCTAAAGTTGAAAAATTCTCATAAGATCCTTCAGTTTGTGTCTGTCAGCATTCTGGCCTTCACTAATTAATTACACAGAGTAGTTTTTTAAGTACCGAGACTTTTTACTGCATCCTGGGCTGTTCAGCATCTAATAAACCAGAAATTTCAACAGAGCTCATAATAACATACATAGTTCTAATCAATTAAACCTGACGTCTGCAAGAATATCACAAAACATGGGTACTGCACGTTGACGTACTTCGTTGGATGTGCACATGCAGGCTTCCAACCTTTCATTGGGAGGAAGATTCCATCCCGGTGCATTATGGGAAGCCATGTAACTCAGAAGGAAAGGTTCTCCAGTTTTGAACTGTTGTTGCCATGGTCCTAAATCAAAAGGCAAAATAGTCTTCAACTATCTGAATATTATTGTTGCAAATGGAGAGTAGCAACGAGCTACTAACCACCTGTCATACCGTATCCGCGGTGCAACACATCATACCGAGATGCGATACATTATTTCACTTCGTGGCAAATTGTTAATTCATCAGCCATACACCTCAGCATCAAATGTGTCTGCTGCAACAGACAAATCACTGCCGAGCCCTGAAGGTTTGACTGATTCCCTTATAGAACTCAAAGAGTTGACTAATGACAGAGATACAACAGCAGGACAGACACATGCATCAGTGGAAGGCAGAAGTTGTCTTAAGTCCTGAAGACATCCATAACGTATTTGAATATCTACATGATGCCTTTCAAGAGACTCTCACCCAAACCTAAAAATAAATGAGTGTTAAGGCCATACGTGGCTCATTTCCGTCATGCCTCTCTCAGAAACAATCAGATCAGGAGGCCTACCATAGCCCAGGTATTAATTAAACAGGTATTGAAGGATTTTCGGCTGAAGCACCAGCACGAAACAGGACAACTAGGCGAATGCAAACCGAATTAAAACAGAAGACAACTGTGTCACGTGTTGCCACGTAAACAGATTCCCATATTTTAAAACATCAAATATCCACGTTGGCAGTGCTATGGAAACCAAATAAGACATTTCCTGTGTCAGCTTTGAATGCTCTCATACGCTGGTCCGCATGAATATTTCACAACGCCAAGGCATGTATGGTTTCTGACCGCGGCACACATCAATAAAGTGGGTGTGCCTTAAAAAATTAACCCTGGGGACATGGATATATAGCATGAAAAGACAGGAAAACGCGAGCACCAGGAGAGGAATGTTTTTAAGGGACATATGTGGCTTGTGCGGACGGCAGGCGTGGCACAGGGACAAGGCACCGAAGTGGATAATACCTACGAGCAGACACCTACAAAAGGGAGGAGGAGGAGGAGGAGGAGGAGGAGGAGGAGGAGGAGGAGGAGGAGGAGGAGGAGGAGGAGGAGGAGGAGGAGAAGCCAACTGACCGGAATAGCATCCGCAACGGAAGTAATTGCTACTATTGGAAATCAATATCAAAGCCAACGGAGCAACTGCAGTTCCTCCAGCAATGACCCCATCCATTCCAGCACCCCTTCTCCACTCCAAGTACTCAAAGTATTTGTTACACACCAGTCGAGTACTGTTCCACACCACACGAGTATTGTTCCACACCAGTCACGTATTGTTCCACGCCAGCAGATTATATTGTTCCTGACTAGGCTGTGGAGTGTTCCATGTTGGTCACGTATTATTCCACATCGGTAGTGTATTGTTCCACATCTGCGTGCCAGTGTTACAGGATTATTGCTTTGGTCCAAGACCTACAAGGACTGCAACAATGGGACCTATTTGACTAATAAGTAGCATAAACCACAAAGAGTGACCGGGTTGGATTAGCAGCCACCTATTTAAGACTGGAACTGTTGCTCAACAGCACCAGTCAGCTAAGCAAATTTACATGCAAAGCAGAAACATGGATTTATTATCAATTTTGTTACAGTGGAACTAAACGCCAGATGATTGATTAATCAGAGCTTTCGAAATGCTACACCAAAGTTCAAGTCTCTGTCTTAATAAAGAAATGTTTGGCAAACAGCTAATCATCCATATGGATATGCCAGCCAGCATGGTCAACAAAAGATATTAATAACACAAAAGAAGCTGAATAAAAAGCAAGCAGCCTTGTTAAGGGATAAACAATGCTTTCACTCGGTACCATAGAATAATCACGTTTACAAACACGACCTATTAAAAAAGGCTAACCCTGCTTCTGCACATCACTGAAAACACAAGACACTCTTATGGCTGACCTCTGAGATGAGTTTAACTCCATCTGAAACTGAACGTGATAATCCAACTTTTACCTAAACTATTTCAGCTTCACTCATCAACTTTTACTAAAATTGTTTTATTCACTTACAAAATGCAAAGTTTATCCCAGAGACTCAATTCCAACGAGTTCAAGTCACACGTGCAGCTCATTTTTCTTTCTGGACTCTCTTACTGGACCATAATGCCTAATTCTGCACATGTTAAGAATATACATGTACAACTGTTAGAAATTTTTTTAAATAGTCTGTGAGAGACAGCTGAATCATACAAAGTGCCCAAATTACGAGCAGTATCAGCCAACTCAACAAATCAGTCACCCAGCTTTAAGGATTTAAGCCACTCAAACTTCTAAAGTTGTTGTGGAGTGTCCAGTAGTAGAAATCCGGTCTTTGATTGGCTAAGGAGGAGTTTATTAGATGCCAGCCAAGACTGCACCTCCTCAAATGCAGTGGATAACAGCTGCACAGACGAATGATAAGACAAACCATCAAAAGAAGTGTAATTTGAGTATCAACAGCACAGCAATGATTTCATGTTGAATGATTGTCCAGTAATGTACCTAAAGATAAGGTCTGTAGGGTAAACAAGAGAGGGCCAAATAACACAAGAGACTGAGCATAGCACACAGGTGCAGGAAGAGAATCCCAAAATAAGCTTTTATTGCATTCAATGTTACACTTCTAAAACTATATAGATCTGCACACAGCAGAAACTGCTGTGACCTGGATGTTCAGACACCAACTATCTGATTATATAGCACAGTGTGTATGACTGGTAATATAGCACCTTTCACTGACTGTGACCCCCTATAGTCTTGCTCTTCATTTCCAGGTTTACATAGCACCAGGTCAGTGGAGTGACTTTCTGAGAACTGACCTGACTATGGCCTGGCTTTGATGTGCCATCAGTTGATATCTTGTGCAATAGACTCAGGCACTACTGAAGTGCTAATATTTATTATTTGACAAGCATCAATCGATGGTGATACACAACTGTGCACTAAGTTACAACCATCTCAGAGAATGCACGAGAGAAGAAGAATGCATTTCAGAGTCTCTCCTGACTTTATTTAAGGTTAAGTAATCAATCAGAAGTGTTTGGCTGTTGATACCGCCATGACTCTGTTACCGAACAGACCTCGCTGCCTAAGTCCCAGATATGATAATTCATTTTCAAACCAAAATTATGGTCATTCCTAAATTCAGAGAAGTTTCTGTACTACACTGCAGCAACATACCAGAGAAGATGAATTAACCGAATTCAAATAAATGTGTGAGCAACAATACCACCAAATGAGCAATAACAATAATAACAGTAATAATAATAATAAAAATATTACGAAGTTTGATTGCTCTCTAACGCTACTACCTGGTGACAAAAGCGAAACTTGCCATCTTTTCCCACGCTATTAGTTGCCATCCAACGCTTTAAATCTGTCGCCAATCACAGCACTTTCCTATTCCGAAGACGCGATTTGGCCAACCCAGATATTTTATTTCTCCGGAGCCTTATTTATAACTCCCGAAGGATCATAGATACCACGGGAACAAAAACGACGATGATGATGACGACGACAATGACAACGACGAGAACGATAACAACAACAGCAATACTCGTAATAACAAAAAATAGATAATAATAATAAAATTGCTGCAAGGCCAAAAAGGGTTACACTGCTCAAAGGATGGATGCAAGAGTGTCTCTTTAAAATGAAAACACTGGAAGAGGAATTCAAATTTTGAAGCCTATTCATGTCCTTACCTCTACAATTTTATTTATTACAGATATTATGGTAATCATATAACAATATTATTACTGCGTTATCCCATAATTTATGCCTTTATCGGTTGGGCGATTTACTAGTTTATTGACTATTTGTTGATACGGACCTTTTTCGATTTTTCTCGCCGTTCCGGTCCACTGGCTCCGGCAGCCGTCTGCCCTGCAACGAACCCTGCCTCTGTAGACGCCGGGTTACCCACTCCTCCTCCTCCTCCTCCTCCTCTTGATCCTCTTCCTCCTCCTCCTCCTCCTCCTCCTCCGGCGAAAGAACGGTTGCTGATGTCAGTCGAAGTCATTTCCGATCCTAAACGTCGAACTGAATCAATGGCAGACGCAGCCGTCGCCTACTCTCTTCTTAATTCAGTTGTTTTTACAGACGAAACTCTTAATTAGCGGCGGCGTTTATCATAAGCGACGCCGCACATGACTATAACGTAGCGCTATAAAAGACCTCCACAGTTCCTTCGTATGCCTCGATACTACGGACTCAGAACTGACGACGACGACGACGACTATGACGAGGATGATGCGTTCCACCACCACCACCACATCCTCCTCCCCGGTCTTCCTCCTCCTCCGCTGCAGCCTGCTCGCCGCGTCCGTTCGTGGACTTCGGAATAATAGCAATAGGACAGGATCTAGCGAGCGAGTGCAGTTTTACAGTCCCGGAGAAATTCACTTGCAATCAATATTATGAAAAAAATTCACATGATTAAAAACTGTCTGTTCTTTTGTGAGCTACCATACTTTAAAGGCGTTTATTTGTGTGTATATGTATATATGCCTATATGCATGTGTGTGTGTATGTACATGTGTGTGTGTGTGTGTTTATACGGTCTGCCCATTACTACACCCATGACATCCGTAGGATTAGGCACCGCGCTCCGTTTTCTGCCTTGGTTTGTTTGGCTAATGCCCTGGTCTCCGGCCGTCTCGCAAATTACAGCAAACTTTAATACTCCCAACCCTCCTATCTTCGTCAGTTACTTACAATCCAACCACTCCGCTCAACCCGCTCCTTTACCGCTCTAACACTTCTCCGCCCTTACGTTCCCTCATCCACAAAATTTGGAAATTGTTCCCTAGCCATAGCTGCCCCACTCCTCTAGAATAAACTCCTACCAGAATTACGACAATTATTTGACTCATCATAGGAACTCACCAACACTTCACCCCTTGCAATTTCTGTGCAGGTCTGACTCAAAACTGAAGACACAAATCCTATACTGATCCCACCTCTTCGCCGTATCTATCTTGCCGCTCCAATTCCAGACATTATCCACCGTAGCCGTCTGACCGTCTGGACCTGACTCTTGGATCTTGACCTAGAACCGAACCCTTCCTGTCTATCGAATTTGCTTTGACTGAGCGCTTGTGAATAAGCTGGTTCCCGCGACTTAGCCTTCTTTGTGCACTGTAGAAAAATCGAGCATATGCATACGATTATATGAAGAGCGTCGAGTAGAGGAAAAATTCCTGCGCAAGAGCCTTTTGGCCTTTCAGTGGAAGAGATGACGATTCCAACAACAACAACGACGACGACGACGATGACGACAACGTTAATAAAATTAACTGACAACTGCAATTGTTTACGCGTGAATCCGCAGCCGAGAATGAAAATGAATGCGAGGAATCGTTTTCGGCAGAGTAGCCAAATGTCCCCCATCGGTTGACAACGGGAGCATCAACTGATGTCGGCCGCAATTAGTTTGCCGTTTATATGCTATTGTAAAGGATTCCATAGCCAGTTGGTCGGTCGGTCGATCGGTGGGTGGGGGAAGGAAGCTCGTTCAGACGACCGACCCACCCACTCCAATCATTCCACAATACAACGCAGCTCGCTCCCGACCGCGCAGTTATCCTCCCTTCACGGCACTATCGATCCGCCGTATGTGACGCCGTAGACAAAAGGTGCGACCGATCCACTGCATTCCGCAGGGGGAACAGGCTGTGGCTGCCCTGGAAGTGTTGCCTGCTGTCCATCGTTTTACAGCTAATCCTCTAAATCCACCGAAACGACGATCGCCACCAAACGCAGTCTATCGTTTCTGAATTTCGTTCTGGTCGACGCTTCGAGGCGCTAAATAAGTCGTTTACGAAATCCACCAATTAAACGAAACAAAGCGCCTCTGAGCAGGTTGTGGTGGCGCTATATCAACTTCGTCATTACGTTACGAAGTGAAACTGAAACTGACAGTGATGATACCAGGAGGTACATTAATATAGCGCCATTTCATTGCCTGTACATTGAAGAAGAGCAGCCTTTATTTAGCTAACTCTGAAAACCATGGGCACAAATTGTCCTCAACTTCAGTTTCTTGGCTTCGCCATGTCTCCAAATGCAAGTCCTCACCTCGCCACCAGATCTTCCCACTGACAGTGCACTGTCAGTCTACTCATTTATAGCCAAGCTTACAGATATCTCAAAACATCTTTCTGCCCTAGACTATCGTACACACGAAACTAAACCCAACCAAAAGCTAAGCAACCTGGGCAACAGCGGCACAGAACTGTTATACGTAAGCCCTAACACCAATTATTTGGAAGTACACCCAAACACACTTAAACACACTTGAGTTACTTCAGTGTATGTCTTGAAAGTTCTGACATTACATTTGTAGATGGACCAGCAAAACGTTACAAACATTCTTTCTGATAGTGCAATAACAGATGTAAAAATGTAGATGAAATCCTTGGACGTTACTCTCCAACAGATGCAAGTGTGGTCAAATAAAATCCTCCTCAACCTGCTCACTATCTTCTCCTCCTTGATGCTTACTCCTCTTTTTCCTCCTCCACCTCCTCCTCTCATTCATCTATATATGACATGCTCTTGCATGTCATAATTTACTCAAAGAACCTCAGCCAACACAGGGCAACACTGCAGTTAAACACTGCCACTCAGGCTCAATGTCCACGCATTCACTGATCAATTTAAACAAATGGACCCTGATGTGTTGTCTATCACCGAAAAATTAACCAAAAATGGAACACAAGAAGTTAAAACACAGACTGGTAATTTTTTGGCAAATTTTACTACTTATTATAACCTTTTCCTGTTAGATGTGATTTGCAAATCAAAAAACATTAAAGATACAAATGATCATTAATTACAAACCTACCTTGAGCTAAATATAACATCCTACGAGCAATAAATCAAAAGAAAGCTTTTCACCAGATATAACAAAATGTCTTGTCTCTAAAAAATCCAACAAAAAAGTTAGTGAGCCTAAGCTGTGACAAAACTAACAAAAGAACATTCTGACCAAGAACAAATCATAACATTTCTTAACTTAATTCATAAACGATTAAAGTAGAAATGATAGCATTGCTTAAATAAAATCAATAACATCATCATGAAGGATAACCACTTGTATTTCAACACGAAGAAATTTCAGTAAGTTTTCAACATAGATCTCAAAATAATGGCTGAAGAAGACGCAAACACCGGGTTTTCAATAAAAATTGCAGAGATCAGTCAGAACCTCCACAGAGCCACTTAATTTCTGGCCCAAAACATAATAGAAAGTTCAGCCACTGTTGAAATAACAAATTGCAAAGTTCAGTCAGATTTGCACTGTTAAGTTCAGCTAAAGCCTGATCACACAAATGCACCAAACTAGCAACAATGATAATATTTTGAACAACTGCAAATTTAGAGCAATCCAGAATCTTCACAAAACTTCTTTAAACATCTAGTAGCTATGAAAGTCAAAAAGATCTTAGCTGCAATACAAATTATGATATGGCCGACCTGCTCAGCTGAAATATTTGACCATGATATGCTTGAGATAGTCCCATCATGCAGCTACTTAATCCAATCCATGAATCTGGATTATTTATATAGCGCCTTTAAGGACCTCTCAAAGGCAACGAAGCATGGCTATCTGAAAGATCTAGAAAGAAGACACTAAAGACAAGCTGGAAACGTTATTAAGCTGTTTGGCAAAAAGCTTGAATTTTTCGGTAAATGACTGTTTCAAGCGGATGGTCCAGTGCGTGATAAAGCACACTGTATTTGTGCTGCCATAAATTACAGGAGCACAGGACCAACAGCTCCCCAGTGACAGCTGAGTGCAGTGGTCTTCAGTCCAATGGGGCCGGTGTTTCTTGTTCTGTTTAAAGAGACTGTTCTAATTTTCACTGTAAGTGTTCAAAATGCTAAAGCAGTCACAGATTTTTTGCCAAATTAGTCATTGGCTGGCTCGCTATTATTTTGTTACAGTATATATAATAATAATAATTAGTAACTTCTAATGCACCGGTATCTAACGTACAAGACATCAACTGATGCTGCACCAAAGCCAACCAGCAATCAGGTCAATATCGAGGTCAATCCTTCATCACAAGTAAAAACACATAATAATCTGTAACGTGGATAAACTAGATATTATCATACCCTGACAGATACTGCACAACTGTAAGCAGTAATCATATATCGCATCATATATTCATGCCTTCAAATACAGATATTCATAATAAAGTACTCTCGTAATAACAATGTCTTTACGAATCAAGTCAACAACCACTTTATAAAGAGTGTGAAACGGTTTAGTCTGTCAAAGAACGTTGTGTTATTTCAGAATTTGTGCTGTAATGAAGCATGTCATTAGGAGCACATAACTTAAGTGCAGACAAATAAAATGCAATTACTTAGTAAAATGTGTAAACTGTTAACTGGTAGGTCTCTACAACTGTACTTTCTTATTTGTATGTAAATGTATCAAAAGTACAGTGTTATCATTAATATTAACATTATCCATGCCTATTCATACATGCCATTATACTTATAGGGCAGTGCTTTTTAAAGCCAGCTAATGACTATAAGCAAGGCAGGTCAAGTGCAGAATCAAAGGCATGTATGGGCCTAACAATATCAGTCCATTGTCAAAATTAAAAAACTTGTCTTTTGCTATACTTAGCCATAATTTGCTATAATTAGCCATGTTTCTTTATTTATACACAAAAATATAAATAATTATAATGTCTCTTAAACATAACATTTAAAAACATTATTTTTAAACTGGCTTCGTAATCCTAAAAGGCAGTCATTCAACAGTAGCTGACTAAAACTAATGTATAGTGAAGAACACATTGGCTTCAAGAATTCAGTAAACCCAAAATTCTAATCAGTGCTGACGTCAACAACATTCGTCAATACCACATCAACAGCAGAGCGTAAGAAACTGGTTTTCATCAAAGCTGAATGCCAGATGCCCAAAGCAACGGTTCATCGGTCTCCACGAAAACTTCAGACGCACAGTCCTCAAACGCATTGCTTGTACTGATCACGTCTCCGAATCGCATTCCCTGGCCGCCTACAAATTGCAGTAATATCAAGTTAACTACACATGCCACATTCATCAATATCACTCGTCTATAAGACATTAGCCATCGATATATTATTGTGTCATAGGCTGCCCTAAATTAGCGGGACCTTGGCCCCCTTTTTGGTAGACCTTTGCATCCAAATAAGTGTTTTTGTTATTTACATTTGCAATGTTTTATTCTGTTTTTGGAGCAATAAAGAAACTTACAAACTTACTTACTCGCTTGTTTATTTTCATTTTAAAAACTTCTGAATAATGAATGAATGAATGATCAATATACTGACTACTGATTAACCTACCAACAGCAGAATGACTTATGCATATGCTTTGACTCTACGCTTGTTACTCCATACTTAACTAACGAAATCAACCAATTGCACACTGGGCTCAATATCTATCAGTTCAGGCACAATGAATTGTATTCCAGGTTCTTCATGGCGTAAACTTATCTGATCACAAAGTTCCTTATTCACAGCCGACAGCTGTTCTGACATGTGAAAGTAAGAACAGAAGTGTCATGTTAAAAGAATAGTCTGTATCGTAATGTCACAGAAAACTGTGTGTGGTCATGGCACAAGTGCATGGCGTAATGTCTCAAGTCTGTGCAGTAATTTCACATAAATGTGGGCATGTGTGGTAATGTCACATAAAAGCATATGGGGGTAACATAATGCGATAATAACATGCTTGGTAAAGTCAGGTAAAAGTATGTGTATAGATGTCAAATAAAAGTGTGTGGTAATGTCACATAAAACTGTGTGTAGCAGTGAGAAGAACTGTAATATGATTGTTAAGCTGTAATCAACAAAGGCTGTCAAAAAACTATAAATGTCTAAAATTTAAGCTAAAGCTGTACTGGTAGCAGAAACAAAGAAATGGAGAGAATGAGATCAAGAGTCCCTGTTTCATTTCTTTAAGATCTGCTACATTATGCATGGAAACAATGGAACAGATTTCAAACTGAAAAAACTCACTTAGATTGTACTTTAATCCAGTTGTGGTCACGTGACTGCATGGTCCACCAATGGGAACTAGGGAGCACCAAAAACCTCCGAGAGATAACGATCTATGTATCACGTGCTTGCCCTGCTTAACAATGTTAAATTCAAGTGTGCAGTTATGCTATAACATCAACAGAAATTAAAATAAAACAAATTTATCAACACTATTCTCCTTCTGTAACTGATCTGTCAGTATCTGTCTGCAAGCTTCTGTTCGTGTGTCTGGTCATCAGCGTGTCTGTATGTTCCAGTCTTTCTCTGTGCTGTATCAACTACCTGACTGACTAGAATATTCAACTTCAATGACAGGATCAGTTTGTTAACAAAAGTTAGGAAAAAATTAAGAAAACACCAAATAGTTGCAATCACTCAGAAGTTGCAGATTCTATAAAAACAGAAGAAGAGTCTGAGGAAAGTTTTTTATTTCCCAACACTTTCTACCAGGCCTAACGAAACGGGGAACCACCCAACAACGCTGTAGTACAAGTGAGCCACTTGGCTCAAGTTATACACAGACTTAGAGACTTCAGACCTGAAGTTGAAGATCCAGAAAAATCACTACTGGATAAGAAAGCCTTCCAAACACGTGATCTTTCAACAATTTAAGGACAGAATATATTTCCACAGATTTTTCTAAATCTATCAAACCATGCACTTAGGTTTATTGCACTGATTGGCAGTATTGTTGCTGTAAGCAATAAAATGAAAAATACTAAAACAAATCAACGTCACTGCTACCACATCGACATTTAACTGGAATACTTCTGATGACTACTACATCAAGTGTTGAAGCAGAAGTAGATTACTTATGCTTTCTAAAACAATGCCAGATACCTTCAACATTCAGTGAGGAATTAAATATGAAAAACTTGATCCTAGAAAGATGGAAAACTGGTGATGTGGCCCTTCAACCACAGAAGTTGGACACCCCCGATACGTAATTATTATTACACTGGAACCTCCCTAAAACATTCTTCTCTACAGCACAAATTCTGATATAACATGGTCAAGGACTTGGATCCACGTTTAGTTCAGCTTTAGAAATTGACCTTCATTATCACACAACCTCATCATAAGGCAGTTCTTGATATGGCTCCCAAACACACCATTATAAGAAGGCTCTGGTGCATTACTATTTATAGTACTAGTAGCAACAGTGGTAGCAGTAGTAGCAGGAGTAGCAGACTGACCTTTGGCAGCAGAAAAGCCACCGAATTCTGAAAAATCAGGTAGATCGGAATCGGGCTCATCTCTCGGGCTAAGTACAGGGTGTTGATGTTGGCCATCGTGTGATCCAAACGATCGTCATTACTAACGTGAACAACGATTTCTGAGATCTAGTGATCAGAAATCAGCAGTTCACAAACACCTTTAAGAAAGCGTTTTCCTCAGAACCATGAAAATTTATCAGGTATCATACTGTGAACAAAAGAATAAAATCAAATCATTATTCCTCTTAACAATCAACCAGCAGACACATAACTTTCACACAGTCAGACATAATTACTGCATCATAATTATTGATTAGGTAGTCAAAGAAAACCTACTATGCTCATAGAGCTTGATTCTAGCAAAGAACAGAGGCAAGGGAAGGTGCTCAAGTAAGCATATCGAGTACATCTTGCAGTAATGATGATGATGATGCTGCTAGACCAAGGAACGTTACACCCACCAACCTGTAAATTCTGATCTCTGATTTTATCTGTAAGTAGTTTCAGACATTTGGTAAAATCTGTAGAATCCTGGTCTGGGGTATCAATGACAGGAACACCCTGAAATTCAGAAAGAATGCATCAACTCTCTGCTACAATGTAACAACAAACAATCAAAATATTACAAAACAATGGGCTTAATTTCTACGCATTACTCATGGCCTGAATCCTTGTCATCTACTATCACTACCACTTTCATACTAGTACTGTAACTAATAACTGTTTAAAGCAGGTACAGGTTATTACAGGCTATAGATATTTATATCCAACCTCTTTGGAAGACGGGCCACATAATCAATTTCCTGGAAATTTGGGGCCAAAGAAACAATTTTGTCATCATCATCATGTTATGTCAGCTCATTTCCAAGCTTACATGGATTAGTGTTCTTCAAACGTTTAATCCCAGGGTCTTCTGAAATATAACTAATCTTCCCTTCAAGCATCAGCCTGTCCTATCTGTCAGCCACCAGGTATAGAAACGAGTGACTCAAATTGTCCAGTGGAAAATAAGACAGCAACTGCTTCACTCCAACCTCAAAATCCAATAACCAAGAAACCACAAGTTGAAGGACTACAATAAGTTACAACGAAGTAAAACAAATCAATCATTACTCTACCTAGTCATGTTCTTCAAACTATCAGGTATACCAGTAAAGATAAAGTAACTTTATGACTTGATATCTGACCACTGTTCAATCAAAACTAAAGGACCCCACGCTTAGTCAAGACTTCACACCTTATCTCGGAAAAACTGCAACACTTCTGGTCTTGCTGAATCAAAATCACCAGAAATAATAGTTGGTAGATAGTCCAGCTTTGCTGCATCGAAACAGTCAAAGAGAACATTAGCAGCACCATCTGTGCATGCACGCAATGTTGCTAAAAAAACAACCAAACTAGCAATTAAAGGTAATAATTTGTGCTAAGCAGTAATTAAGGCAATTAAATGTAAAATTTGTGCTAAGAAGTAATTAAGGCAATTAAATGTTGTTTCCTTCTGACCACTCTAAGATATACCTGATTGTGGCTTGGCTCTGGTGCACCATCGGTTGATGCCTTGTGCATTAGACACCGGCACATTAGAAGTTTCTAATTATAATTATAATATACTCCTTAGCTTTCTCAGACAACTCTGACAACCTTCTTACACATAACTCTGACCTTTCTACGATTTAGCTGGTATAATTATGTTAGTCTGATCATTATCATTCATTCATTCATTCATTCATTCATTCATTCATTCACCCATTTATTCATTCATTCAGAGCACTTATATAGTGGCCCTCAAAGACATCTTCTCAGAAGCACTCCCAGCCCTGCCCCAACAAAAAAGAACAGTGTTCAATTGTTGGTGAAAAGTGCATGCAGCATCCCTGGCTAGGACCAACAGGCCTAGATGAAGGCTATTTCAGGTAGACAGCCCAACCACAGAAAAGGCATGATGCTGCATTGTCAAAATAAGTGTAAAAGATCAACAAGTTCATTCGAGGTCATCCTGCAAAGAATTCTGCAGCCACCCGAACCTGAGGCAGAGAAGTTTTGGCAAGCAGGAAGGTGCATTCCATATCAGGCGCTGCCCGATTCACATCAAAATCTCAAATTTAAAGCACATTGAAACAGGCAGCCAATGAAGCACATGTAATGCAAGTAATGTAATGTAATGACATGTCATATAATGCAAGACATGTTTGCTTGTGACCGAACGACCGTGGGTACCAGCCCTCCAGCTGAATTTCGTGTAGCATGACTTCGCGCAAGTTGTTAGTACACAGCAGCCTCTCTTACCATGCAAAATAATATTACACCACTGTGAGCATCAAGTCTTGCAATTCACTAGTCCCATCTCATTGACTTTTGGAACCTTCAGCAATTGAATCAAAGCCTAGGTAAAGTATATAAGTGTAACCCTAAAATCTAACTCAAGGTTATCGAAGACTTGATTCGTTTACCCATTTCTCAGTCAAAACATTGACATTCTCAGCTGTAATGCTCACCTATCACCTTGCCATAACCCTGACCTTTCTTGTCAAAAACTGTTGACCATAACCTCAACAGTGATTAGCCTAAATGATAAAAATAAAAACCAAAAACCCACCACATATTAAAATAAAAACCAAAAACCCACCACATATTAAAATAAAAACCAAAAACCCACCACATATTAAAATAAAAACCAAAAACCCACCACATATTAAAATAAAAACCAAAAACCCACCACATACATAAGCAGCAAGAGGCATCTAATCATTAAGTCAGATAACCCAAGAATGAGACCCAATTTCTTACAATTATTTCAGACAGTGATCCATTTGATCAGAAACCTGAATATCAGCTTCACAAACCTCTTCTCCACAGACTTTCAAATAGCTTCTGGCCTTTCTGGCAGTAAAATGGAGTGTTTAGTTTAATTACAGCAAACTGTTGGCCTGAAGTTATAAAACAACAATATTTTTTTCATGTAACAAAACAGTAAATAACAGAATAATTTTAAAATGACTCCAAAGTTAAACAAATGTTCAAAGTGTTCAAGAAGAAAAACAAAAGAAAATAATATAGATCCAGAAATAACCAGAATTTAAAGAAAAAAATATGCTGTGGCAAGCAGTTCTTAACACACTGTTTTTTGTTCTTTTGCATAAAACTAACAGTAACTCTAAGGTATCCAATATAACTTTATTTCAAGACTGTCTGAACTGCATGATGTTTAGTACATCCTTAAACTGATGGTAGAGGTGCACAATTTGTTAGCACACTGAACTATCAAGCCAGAGGTCAGAGGGTCAAAACCTCACCACTACAGAAAGATATTTGCCTCATGTACCTGTATTGACTCCTACAGCAGATGGAACTCAGAGCAGAATTAAACTAAAAGCAAGCAACTGCAACCTGTTGAATTTAGACAAGCTACAGGTATGCCATCTTTGGAGTTAGAACATTTTTCATAACTGGTTGGCATAGGACTAGAAAATGTTAAACGATACAGTCAAACAGCCTCATATAGGTTTCACTATATCAAGTAACTAAACAGTTTTCCTTGTCCTGTCATATTCGTGCTCTGTTGTATCACGTTTGAACACATCATATTCTTCCCCCCACATCAAAAAATATCCCATTTAGATTCTGTGTCGTCATCATTCTGTGTCATCATCATTCTGTGTCATCATCATGACTCTACCTAACATGGCAGCAGTTGCACTACCACCACAGAAAAGGGGAAAATGGAATGGGGCAAAATGCATCATGGTGTCACTGAGGAAACAGATGTCCTGTCAAGCCTTCTTTCAGATATACCTAGGGTTGTCCATAAAGAATGTCCACAAAAATGACCTACTTTGGAGCCCTCACTTCCCTTGTCTGCAATAGGCAATACCCTCCCCATTCTTCTGCGGATATCCGCACTTCAACTGAGTACTAAGTCCTAGATTATGCTACCCTGCTAACCTTGCAGGGTTGTGTTACAGGTTGGGGACTTTGGTACTACAGTGTCCAGCTATGGGACTCTAATTAGATCTGATGCAGTGCAGACCTCCTGCTGAAGTTTTGTTTAAGGCACAGCCTCTACTGAATGTACCAATTTTTATGCTGGCATAATACACCTCCCCTTGGCCACATGTTGGGATCTCTTCCTCCTCCTGTCTTTGCAGTCATCCTTAATGGGCAACGCCATGTTGTTCCACTTGACTCAATTCACACACAATTTAAGTTAATCTTAAATCACATCTGGTTAGATCTTGTTTTAGCTACATCAGACACTTTTGAAAAGTCCTTAAAAGGTGCTATAGATATAAATGTCCATATACATACAGTAATGTGCACACACACACACACACACACACACACACACACACACACACACACACACACACACACACACACACACACACACACACACACATATCCATAAGGATGCAACATCATGCATTTAAAAAAAATAGAGATGGTTAAATTGTTAACTTACAGTAGTTGTCCTTTAGAAATGAATAAGGATGCCAAACAGTTAAGTTTGCCATGGCCATCCTTTGCACGTAAACTGCACGCTCGTCAACGACAGTGTCTCGGTTTTATGCAGTATGGTAGAACTTCATATTCCACGATACTTCCTAAATTTTAACAACAATGTGAATTCGTGAAGGTCATGTCAGATTTTGTGCAACAGTTGCAGTTAATTACAGCCATGCATATAGGCATGATTTTCCTATGATAAACCCATACACCTTTGTCTTTTAACACTGCTTCGTGAAATTAATGCTTCAGCAGCAGTAAACAATCTGTCAAGTTTTAGCTCTATTCATAGGCTTATTTACATTTGAGACATCTTAGACGCTTTCGCGGGAAGTGTTTTTCCACTGTAGCAATAACCACTCCACGAGGTCCTTGTAATCACCCACAAACTTACGTAAAATGTAAGTGTGCGTGCTTTTCTACAGCGACCATATGGCGTCAATCCTGCTCATTTTCATTTTCGGGCGATATCCTTCATCACCTTAGCCCCGTTATACGAATGCCACGCCGTGACCTTCGTCTAAGCATAAAATAGTTAATCCAGATAGCTAATCCAGCGGACCTTACTTGCTTACTTATATTTTCGATTAAATGTTTTCCTGTGATCTGTAGCAACTAAATCATGAATTCACATAATAATTTATTCTTATTTAGAAGAAGTTTCACAAATCGGACGATAATACTGCGCCTATCGGCTGCTACCGTTTCAGAAGATAACACTTCTGAAATTGGAAGCGTGTACTACCGTTTATTGCCTTCTTCTATAATCTTAAGCAAGAATTAAGATCGCAATCGTAATCTCGAGATTTCTATAGCGCCCAACTAAAGCTAAGTCGCGGGAACCACCTTTTTCGGTTCCAGGTCAAGATCCAGGAGTCAGGCAGTCAGACAGTCGGACTGCTACGGTGTATGGTATTTGAAATTGAAGCGAGAAGAGAGTAAGGGGAAGGAGAAAAGGAAGAATCAGGATAAGATTTTTGGAAAAGAAATGTTTCAGTCTTTACATACACATGGTAGAGATAGCAGAACAGTCAGTCAATATATCGCGATAGCGTTGAACGTCTGACGATAAAGTCGAGGATTACCTGATTTCTGCTGACGGTGGATGTTTTCTGTAAGCCTTAAGTCCATATCAAATTTTATTTTCGATGAAATTTGTCGAACTTGTGAAAAACACGTGCAGCGTAAATTTCACTTTTGAACAGATTTTGACTTTATGGGGATTTTAATTTACACCATCGCCATCTAGCGAATGCAATTAGATCATTCGAATCTGTCTTAATGGACTTTTATTAAACTGGTCTGCCACCTAGCGAATGTAAAGGCATGTTTCTCACGTCCGTTTATCTCCGTTCCGTTCCGTTCTCAGCCTTCCTCGTTCCGAGATTCGGCCGCATCATGTACAATGTTCCTCCAGTGTCCTCTGTCCTCCACCAGCCTGAGCATCTCCTCCATTGTTAGCCCAGTCCATGCCCTGATGTTGCCCAACCAGTTTATTCTCGGTCTTCCTCTTTTCCGTCCTCCCGGTATTGTGCCCTGTATTATCTCCTTCTCGATGCATGTTCCCTCCTTCCTCATGATGTGGCCAAAATAGATCAATTTCCTTTTCCTTACTGTCTTCAAAAGATTCCTCTCTACTCCAGCCGCTTCCAGTACCCATTCATTTGACCGCTTTTCCATCCACGATATTTGCATGATCATTCTTAGACATTTCATCCCCCCTCAAAGACCGACTCACACCTCAACGTGGTGAGGGGGTGAACAATTGAGTAGGAGAATGCCTGCTGAGGCTATACCAACAGTGGTGAAAGTCTTGACTGAAGTACCACCTCGGGCGCTTCGCGAGTTGGACAGGCTCAGCAGGAACTCTGAAAGATTGGCCAACGTGAGCGGCAGGTCTCGGGCAGCAGCGAGACTTCAGTAGATTAGACGGAAGATCCTGTTACAAGGGACAACGGCGAGTCTACAGAGACAGGAGGGCACTTCCGGTACACCTGGAGCAGGGCTTCCTTACTGCGAGATGGAAAGACTAGGGGGCCTACCATCTTATCATCCCCAAACAGCATCAACCGTTTATCTCCCCAGCGTATAAAAGCACTAGTACTTTATTACCAGAATAAATAAATAAATAAATAATATAAAAATTTAAAAAAATGTATAGGTTTTATATAGCGACCGTATGACCTCGACCCTAGTCATTTTGCTATGAATTTATCGGGTGAGATCCTTCACCACTGCTGCCCGTTTGAATGGGCGCCATGCCATTTAAGGTCCCCGTGCACGGACCGTACTAGCCCGAGATTTAAATCTCTGAATCAATTGAGGACGCTAAGAATTCAAGAAGAAATGGTTTTTGAAGATTTCTATAAATTTAAACAGCAGTGTTATTTATGTGAAATTTATATAGCGCAAAATCATGAATTTCCGGCCAGTTGAGGTGTGGGTAGCCTACGTGTTTGTACACTGTGTACACGACGTTATGTGGTTGTACACTTTCGAACGTAGCTTAATGTTAATGATCAGTCATGCGCGAAAGAATCATACAAGGTCGCAAGCCTCTTAGGGCTGTTCGACGGTTGTGCCTAGCATGTTAGTAGTAGGCCTATGTACGAAATTGCATCGCATATTAAATGAAACGCATATCTTGCCCTAATTTTATTCGTTGTAGGCACAAACACCGCATACACAACTCATGGGTAAGATCCTTAAATAACTGGCTTAATTAGTCATCAAGTCCTTTCACCAACACTTGTGGTATTTTATGTATGCTTAAACTAATTCAAATTCCTTTAACCTAACAGGTCAACAGTATACCGTGCATTTAAATAGATTATTATTTATGCATTTATTAGGCGCCACTATCTAATGCCAGCATTAATCGATGGCGCCGAGCAATTATGAGTGAAGGACTTGCTTAAGGTAACCATTTCGGAGGAGGCTCGAACCCGTACTCTCTGCGTTACAAGCAGAGCGCTCTATCAAATATGCTACCGTCTCTCTATCTATATATAGATTGGCTCAATTCACGTGGTATAGGCTCTGTTGTATATCTGGCCAAGTAGTAAGCTTATAAGCAGAATTACATAATCCCAGTCTTATGAGCCTTCGCCAGGTCTTTCACTCAAAAGTCACAAGTGAAAGTACTAATAGTTTTACTTAAGTACAGTTACGCGTTGCTTTTACTTCGTTACTGATAAACACTGCTGAGCAGCCAACATGCATGGCCTTTTGACCTCTGACTTGGGTTCAAATCCCAGGTTCATCGTGTGAAATGGATAACAGATGACCTATAGAAAGCATTCTTTTGATGCTTTGAACTGGATTTACATTTAGTTGACTTAAATTATTTGCGACTATAGAAAATAATTAGGCCTGTCGGTTATTAAATCTTGTAAGTTCTGTCATGAATGAGCGCCTTTTCACCACCCCCACCCCAGTTGTGCCATCCTAGGCGGCCGCTTTGTTCGCCTTGTGGGCGCGCCGGGCCTAAATCGTAGGCCTATGTAGACAAGATCTTATCGAGTTCCGGGAAAAGCTGCCCCCAGAGATAGGCTCATGAATGTCCTGCATTCCTGAATAGGCCCTATATGGCTTCACAAATTAGCGTAGGTCAAATGATTCGCATGTGCTAACGCGCAAAGGCCCTACTATAGATTTAGCTAACAGAATGATGCTTGTAATTCGATGTCTGTGTATTGGTGCGTGTAGCTCTAGTCGCTTGTGAAAGTGTTATTGTCGCGTATAGGTTGCTAAACTTTCGCAAGATACGTTTCGAAATAAACAAGTTGTAAATCGTAATCGTAAAATAAATAAACGTCTAAATGTCTAAAACGACGCAGAATTCGCTTCATTGCTAGTCATTACAAGTCGGAATGAACGTAATAGTTAAATTAGCCAACAATAGTTGTGGACCTAACTAAGTACTGCATCCTCTTGTAGGCCAAGTTGCCAACCCAGCAACGAAGATCAGTATTGAGCGTCTTTAGCGTACAGTACCGACCCCAATCCGTTTATCAGATAGCGGCAGGTTGCTTGTTAAGAGGATAGCTAGCTATCGACTCATAGTTGATCAGTTTTTTAAATTTTGGGTGACGTTCGAAATCGGTTAGCGAAGAAATTGCCTGGAGGCGTAGCTGTCGGAATTATAATTCGGACGTTTGGAAAACTTAAAGTTGAAGTAAGCCACTACCACAAATATCCCATCCGCCATGCACCTGGCGAACGTGACCGAGGCTGTGAGTCCGACGCCCGAAAGCTTGGCCAACAAGGCGACATTCGGTCTGACCGGTCTGCTCGTCTTCGTCATAGTCGGCATCATTGTCATCTTCGCGAAGAAGAGATGCACGGAGCGGAAGAGGCGACGCCATTCGGAGTCAGCGGCAGAGGACGATGAGTCATCGTTCAACGAGCAGACGGAGATGTACGTCAAGGATCCGTTCAAGGACCTCGAGCAGAGTTCGTCGGAAAAGTGGAAACGGCTGCCCGAAAATGTCAAGTGGATGCTCAAGGGACACATCATAGACAACCGGAAAGTACGACTGGGAAGCGTCATAGGGAAAGGTAGGCCTAAATCTCTACCACAGTGTAACCAGTCTTCCAGGTTGCATATTAACCAGTAGTTCAGTCGTAATGACATAGGGGATGGTTGGTTTCGTTGGGGTGTGAACATCTTGTGGTTTGTAAAGATGGGTGAGATTTAAAATTAAGTTAGAAATTATTTATGCGTGCACTGAGTATACACGCCCCTTATGGTAACTTTCATCACAAGTGTGCTGGCCAAAGCTTGTAAGAGATAACCAGTGGGAATTCAATGATACAAAGTTACGATTTATCTTAAAGCTTAATCTAGCGTCGATCACTGTGTGTTCTTGTGTATTAATACTGGGGTGCTTTAGAAGTCATTCAGTTCTATTAGAATTAACTTACCATGTCTAGTAATTGTAATTGTTTCTAAATATTTATATAGCACATCTTCAAGAAGACTCCTAACCAGTGCTCTAACTAGTAACCATATACACTCTGAAAATAAATGTGGTTAGAACTGGAATACTCATAACATAAAGCTTTAAAAGCACAGCCTACTACATTAAACAGACATTAATATTGTGTGGCTAATAGACATGGACAGGTGTATGGACACTGGACAGATGGGCGATGGTCGGACACAGATGTTGGAGTCGTAAGCTCTAACCTGGGTACTTCTAACACACAGTTGGCATAATGCACAATTCATCAATCAGTGGTCAATTCAAGTGTAAACCACAGTAAAAAAGATAATTTGTTGGAGCTACACCCAGTTGAACCTGAATGATTTTACTGGTATTGTGGACTTGGTTGGATGTTGTGGATGTGAATCATAATCACAATTCCGAGTTTTGTACAGCGCTCAACGAAAGCCACGTCATGGGGACCAGCTTATTCACATGTGTTCAGTCAAAATAAAATCGATAAGCAATAGGGTTTGGTTCCTGGTCAAGATTCAAAAGTCAGGCAGAGAAACAGCGTGGCAGCTACGGTGGGTGGTGTTTGGGATTGGAGCAGAAAGAGAGATAAGAGGAAGGCAGGGTGTTAGGATAGGATCTGTGAAAAGAGGAGTGTTTTCAGTTTTGAGTGAAAGGCCGATGCAGAAATTGCAAGAGGTGGAGCATATGTGAGTTTTTACGATGGGTCAGATGATTGTCACAGTTCTGGGTGAGTTTATTCCAGAGTGGTGGGATTTAGAGTGATATGGCAGCAGAATGACAATGCTGTCCTTGTAAAACAGATTGGATACTTCCCTGAGGTGCTGCCGTGTGCATTAGGCACTGTTGCTATATAAATCTAAAAAATAAATAAATAAATATGTGAAAGAATTAGACATTAAACATAAGGGTGGTGTTTCATAAGGGGATAATGCTTGACTTGTTTTCTCTAACAGCAGATGCCTAGTAATTCCTCTGTCCCCTTTCCCAGACACGCATCTGCTTCGTTGAATTTGTCCAGACTGTCATTTGACTCGGGCTATGAAACAAAAAACTACGATTCTGACACTCGACATGTAGCTTTGGATCTGTAAATGGATCTGTAAACCTCAATAGGATCTCACTGGAAATCTATTAGTCACCCTAATAAATCACCGGACCGAAGTTCAGGGTAGACAAAGGCATGACTGCTAGAGATGATTTTGTTAACTGGCTTCTACAAACTTTTTCTTCTGTTTTTAAAAAAAGAATTTTGTGGTCAGTATGTAGGTCTTTCACTCAAAACTGAAAACAGTGCTCTTCCACCAATTCTATGTGATTCCACCTATTCCACTTATCTTCCTTGCCTCTCCAATTCCAAACATCTTCCACAATAGCTGTCAGACTGTCATGCATGACTTTTGGATCTTTACCTGGAACTGAACCCTTCCTGCCTATCAATTTTGTTTTGCCTGACGCCTGTGAATGAGCTGTTCTCACGACTTAGCTTTCTTTGGGTGCTGTAGAAATCTGAGCTTCTAATTACAATTACCTTACATGGTGCACCTTTCCTCACTCAAACCTCAGGCCATTTGTGATTATTGAGAGTTAGCTGTGGAGCTATATAAAAGGTTGTCCAGTTGTTGGAGTACTGTTTGCATTTCAGTCAAATGGTTCTTGAACTTTGCCTGTGTAGAGTGTTGTTAACAGAGGCATGTGGTAAAAGATAGACAAACGTTGCTCACTGCCCTGCTTCAGCTTTTGCAGCTGTTTCAGTTCATTTTGTTTGTTTGTTTTAGTTAGCCCTTTAGCTGCTTGAACTGAATTGGTAGGATTTATGGCTAAATTCCAATGATTTTTGCCAAGAATTTCTTAGATAGAAAGCATTCAGCTAAAACTTTAAGACATCTAAACTGTGCATAGTTCCATTTAAGTGAGTGCAGAATAAGGAAATAGGTTTACTTATAGGGAAGTTAATAGGAGTTTTATGAAGGTTTGGTAATTTTGCCTCAGGAGATTGCCAGAGCCTTATACATATACAGGCCCCATATAGGTCTATATATGTATCAAATGTCTGTGTATCAGAGCCTTATACATATACAGGCCCCATATAGGTGTATGTTTGTACTAAGACTCGGACTGTAGCACCTTTTAAGTAATTTTTTAAAGTGATGTACCAAATGATTCTGATAGGTAGTCTAGAGCAAAAGGGAATACCAAAAGTGAACCAATGACTCATTCAGTTCGAAAGAATCAGAGCAGGAAAACTGTGGGAACAGTAATTAATGAGAGTAGGATTTATGCGGTGGAGTCTGTCTCACTGGTAATAGGGTAGTGGATGACTAATGATAATGGGAATTTTGCCGGTTGTGGTGATGGCATTGGTATTGGTATAGATGTCATGTGATGGCTACAGTACAAGGATGTTGCAATGGGTAGATCAGTGACGTCAGTGATAGTCAATTAATGCTTGTGGCCGCTGTTGTGGTTCCCGTCTTACAACCCTTCACCGCCTGCTTGGTATTGGTATAGATTTCATGTGATGGCTACAGTACAAGGATGTTTCAATGGGTAGATCAGTGACGTCAGTGATAGTCAATTAATGCTTGTGGCCGCTGTTGTGGTTCCCGTCTTACCACCCTTCACCGCCTGCTTGGTATTGGTATAGATTTCATGTGATGGCTACAGTACAAGGATGTTGCAATGGGTGGATCAATTACGTCAGTGATAGTCAGTTAATGCTTGTGGTCGCTGTTGTGGTCACCCTTCACCGCCTGCTTTTGAACTGAACTGAACACTTTGCACGGAGTTTGCCGGATTGGCTGATGCATGTCCCAGAGTTTCCTGTACTGGTGCTCTAATACCAATTTTTGTAATTTTTCTACACATACTTTACTGTCAAGTTGTGATTTCCATGGTGTATGTATATATGTATGTATGTATTTATGTATGTATGTATGTATATATGTATGTATGTATGTATTTATGTATAGATGTATGTATGTATGTATGTATGTAAGTTTGTATAGATGTATGTATGTATGTATGTATGTGTGTATGTATGTATGTAAGTTTGTATAGATGTATGTATGTATGTATGTATGTGTGTATGTATGATGTATGTAAGTAAGTTTGTATATATGTATGTATGTATTTGCCATACATATGTTTCTAGATACAGTATATGTAATATTGCTGCTGCAAGCCTTGATATTCATGCTTTGCTGTCACTTTTTTCATTTTCTTAAATAGTGCTGTATAAATTTGGTAAATGTGTTGTTTTAATCGTTACTATTCAATAACGATTAAAATAGCACATTTACCAGTATTTTGTTGTCAGTTGCAGATTTCAATCTGGATGTTTTTTACATTTGTACGTTCTGACACAGTATGTGAATTTGTATAGAGTTTTTACACAAGGATTTAATTTATGGATTTAATTTCTTTGTGAACAGGACAATTTGGATGCGTTTACGAGGCATTTCTAACCAAATTCTTTGGTGCGACCAATGATTACGGACCAGTGTCCTGTCAAAAGGTGGCTGCCAAGACTCTGAAAGGTAAGCCCGTTTGTGGATGTGAACACAGTTTTACTCATTTTATGCAGACAGATATCTCTGCTGTGGACCTATTTAACTAAATTGTCTGTTACAGTGCTTACTTGGAATTTGAACCTTTCGGGTAAGTGACTTCCACTATTCACTTGACTGAAGAGAGGCCAGCGTTGAAGCAAATTATTGTTGCGTTGAGCAAATTATTGTTGCATCAAGTACTAATAAAGGGCAGGTTTTGTTTTGTAGATGATCTAATGTAATGTATTCTAAATGTAGCGTAAAATGGGCATTCATAAAGCACCACTTTAAAGAGATTCTCATCAGTGCTTCAGGTCCAATAAATTGCTAAAGATTGTAGTTGACTGAAGCTTGAAAATAAATAGCTTTGCGCTGGTTTCAGAAATAATCATTTGTTCCATAGATTGTTATTTTTACTTGATACGCTGTTATTTGGATTCATACCTCTGACTCAGAAATGGAAGAACAGCACAACATATGCCAACCCCCTGGACCTTGCTTTTGAGGACTGTTAATGTTGATGGAGACTTGCAATTACTGAGTAGTTTACCTTACTTCACCTTACCCCCCTATGTTACATTACATGTAAATTTACATTGTAAGTGATTAATTAACGTGTTGAAATTGCTGGCTTAAGCAGCAGAAGGTTTCTGTTACCAGGTGATAATCTTTCCATGGAAACAGTTGAGGCATTTCTTAAAGAAGGAATGCTGATGAAAGATTTCTGTCATCGCAACGTCCTTTCTCTGATTGGAGTGTCCATAGACGACAGGGGAATACCGATGATACTCTTGCCATTCATGCTTCATGGCAGCCTGAAGAATTACATCAAAAATCCATCTTTGTTGGTATGTGTGGCTGTTGATGTACTGTACTTATGAAAAATCCTGAAACAGTAGGACCACATCTCTGAAGATTGTAGTTGATTGAAGTTCAGAAATAAATAGCTTTGTACTGCTGTGCATTTTATCATCAGTTATGATTTATTAGTTGTTATCAAGTGATGAATTATGATTTATAAACAGCAAGTTATGATTTATAAACAGCAAGTTGGCTGAATCCTGACATGTTTGCCTTTCAGCTCAGCCAGTAACCTAGGGTTTGAGTCCATTTGAATTTGGCAATCGTTATCACCGTGCCATAACCCAGTGGAAAAGAATATCTTGTTGTTGGCTTGCTGCTCGTTGCTTGGACTTATCCCAACAGTCTATTAACTTCAGTATTACTTGTCTGAAGACTATTTATTGCAGTCCTCATAGGTGAGGTGGAAGTGCTTTTGATGGTGATGTAGTGAGCATGAGAAATTTCAAAGTATAGGAGCTAGAATTTTGTATTGGCTTTTCCAGAATGATAGTGCAAAATGTAAATGTACACGCTTTTCTGTATAGGAACCATATGGCCTTGACCCTGTTCGTTTTTCACTACATTAATCGGGTGAGATCCTTCACCACTGCTGCCCATTTGAATGAGTGCCACGCCATTTAAGGTCCCCGTGCACGGACCATGCTAGCCCAAGATTTAAACCTCTGAAATAAGCCATAATTCGGTTGCAAACTGGGGATCCTCACGCACAGAGGCTCCTTGGCATACGCGTTTACTGGTGTAACTAACTAGGCCAGCGAGATGCTGCTGGTCACTGAAGGTTTAGAGGTGCACGAGAAACGCCGAACTACTTCATTGTATTGCGCTGTTACTGGTAGGGATATGTAATAACTGATTACTTTACCTTACCATACCTTATTCAATGAGTTACTGCTACAAGATTTTTTACTTTTACATTGCTGTTGCTCAGTCGTTAGTCATTTCTTCTGTTGAAGAAACAGGAAGGTCTTGGCAAGCTCTTCAGTTAAACTTCTAACTTTGAAGAAGAAAAAAGAGATATATGCCATTGGCACCATGGCACATATCATCATCTTGTACCTATCCTTGACCCAATATAAAGGGTTGGGTAAATTTCCCCAGGCATGGTAGGAGGGAGATGGCATACAGGATACAACTTTAACAACCGATATTGCAGGAGTTGTTTGTGATCATTCTGTACGATGTCGTGTCTGTCACGGATGCAGCTTTCTGGCTGAAATTACTTTGCCAGATGATAATTTGAGTTCTGAAGTCAGTTCTCAACGGCCTTTAAGTGCACTGCAACCAAAGCAAGCTTACTTGATGAACTTATGGCATATGGAGGCTGATAGCAGAAGCATATCCGGTCCTTATATGTCATAATTTAGCTGCATCCTCCACCTGATAGGTTGTTCATGCATTATTTGGTTTTATCTCATATTCTGCCCTTAAACTATTTATTAGATGGTTTGCTTGATTAATTCCTTATAATTCTGCCTTAATTAACCTATAGTTCACCACAGTTCATTTTAATTTCAGCTCACAGTCAAGGACCTTCTGCTGTTCAGCGAGCAAATAGCTGATGGGATGAGCTATCTGTCTGAAAAGAAATTTGTGCATCGAGATTTGGCAACCCGAAATTGCATGCAAGTACATTTAATCTTATGACGGAATTTATATAGCACCTGTATAACATTTCAACCATACTCAATTGGGGTATTTATTTAAACATATATAATTTAATGTCAGGTCTATTTACCATACCGTAAAACTTCTTAGAACCCCCCGGTGTTTATTTTTACCACAAGTACCACTAACTGCAATGCTAAAACATGATTGCATGTTTTTGTTGGCTTCGTCTGCCGTGCTCTTGTCATGTGATCGTAAGGTACGTGCTGGTATTAGCATACAAGTGCCTTAATGGGACCCAGCGTTTATTAGAGACTGGCGTTTAAAAGAGGTCAGTGTTTATTTGCATAAATTATTTTTGTTCCCAGCCCTAGTAGCTAATTGGAGATGGGTGTTTAATTGGGACATGGCTTTTAAAAAGGTTATGTTTTCAAGAAGTCCTTCAAATTTTGCTTCTGAGTATCCGGGATGTTTCTTCGTGACACAAACACCCTATGCAGTTATGAGGAAACAGCTGTATCACATGACGTTTTTATCCATCTTCCCAAAACTTTGACCTGTTATCTGCTGAGAATTTATAATGAAATGCAATATATTAAAATGTTCAACCTGATTTCAAATGTATTTCAACATGATATGTTAGGCCGTTGGAGATGCCTTGTCTTGAGAGCTGATGTCAGTGAGATAGAGTGCAAATGTAAATGTAAATCTCCAATATTTCTAAGCGTAACACAAAAGCCGCATACATCTTATACTTAGTCATCAGGTGATTCACCAGTGCAGTTATAGGCAGTTGGTGAAAATCAGGACAAAGCAGTGGGAATAAGCAAACTAACTACTGTAGCTTTCTAACAGTTTGTGTTTGAAAAAGCTGGTAAGAACATTCAGGTATTCTACTGTTAGAATTTTCTGCCATAGTGAAGTTTTGTTCTTCATTGGCCAGGCGTTTGGCTCAAGCTAAGACCTTTTGAGATGAAACTTTTTATAAAATCCAGCAATTTTAAATTTAGTTCCTGCAATACTATTGGTAACTACAGATAGCATGCCATCTTAAGACCAGAATAAAATTTGCCTAAAAATTCTGTCACATCAATAATATCCAAACATACATTTGTGAATTTTTAGATTTTTATATATTTACACTTTTGACATGCTCAGACATTTTATTTCTGTTAAAGGCTAGACGAGACCTTAATTGTGAAGGTTGCAGACTTTGGACTTTCACGTGACATCTACACGAAAGACTACTACACAAGCGAAGACAAACAAGTCAAGCTGCCGGTCAAATGGATGGCCCTTGAAAGTCTCACTAAGGCGACGTACACTGTAAAAAGCGATGTGGTTAGTAGCTGAAATAGCAGTTAGTGATGAAAAATAAGTTACTGTAATTATTGCAGTTAGTACAGAACACTCACTTAGCTTCTCTTTAAAACATGTCAGAATTGCTGAGTTTTAATTTATGCTCAGGATAAACAAGCCTACGTAATGCTGAAAACGAGGCTTTCTCAAAATTCTCACAGTCACACAGCCTGATGGTTGGAAAAGGAAAAAAAAGTACATGAAGTTTTGTGTGAAATCATTGCTACCCATAGAAAAGGAAATAATTTTCAAGACCAGGCTAATAGTATGCAAGACTCTATATTGCAGCCAACTTCACTACCCAGTATCTTCACCCTTTGCTGACTCTGAAGACTTTTCTGTACCTGACCACGACTTTTTACTGTCTTAATCTGACTATTCCATGGACAGGGACAGTGAGCATTTTGGTGAGCATGCCTTTTCTCTTGCTGGAGCTAGACTCTGTAACTCTCTACCAGAAAACCTTTGCTCCACAAAGTCTGTGTTGGCCTTGAGATCTCTACTAAAAACTCCTTTCTACCTGGATGCTTTTCCTCCTGTTCCACGGCTTCTCTGATTCTCTTCATGGCTTCTCTTCTGGTTTTTGGCCAGATTCACCATGGAATTTGTCTTCCACAACAATCTTGCTTAATGGCGACCATCAGGTGATGCCCTGAGCATTATTACAGTGGCACTATTGAAATTTTCAATTATTAATATTATTCTGTTGTCCATTACCTAACAATTCAAACACTGCAAAATCTGGAGTTACACTATGCTTTCTACTGGAAGTGCAGAGTCATTCCTGTTCTGTAACAGCTGGGCTCTGCAACAGCAAGTCGAAGAGCTTGAGGTTGTTAATGAAAGGGGAGATGCATCCCTCAGCAACTGCTTGTCCAGGACCATTGTAGAATTTTTCAGACAGCAGAAACAGGGTCATGTGATGTTTGAATATGGCTTGCTTACAATCCTGCGTTTGACAGTTACATAGTGATGGTATCTGGTGATTGATTCAACTTACCATGTCATATCATCTTCAGTGAGCATGGGACTTTGCATCAAATGTCATCGAAATAAAACCAAAGATCTCATTCTTCCTGAACTCTGATATCATGTGTGGCAAGCATAATTAGCAATTTTATAGCAACTAGATGGTCTATAATGGGTTCTCATTACAGCAAATTGCCCAGCATACCAGTGTCGGTCAACCGATATTGAAGAGCCCATATGACGACAGGCTTAGTCATCAAATAAGCTGCTTTTTGTCTATGTTGTAGTGGTCTTTTGGTGTGGTGTTGTGGGAGCTCTTAACTCGTGGGTCAACACCGTATCCTGACATCTCCAACTGGGATGTACGATCGTACTTGCAGGCCGGGCGACGTATGGGTAAACCTGACACATGTCCTGAAGAAATGTAATTAGCCAGGATTTTCTTCTTAAAATACCAGAAATGCTAACTTTGGATTTTCTCCTCATGTTTTGTGTCCAGCTAGAACTGTTACCATAGGTTAAATTTTGAAGAAGAGGCAGAAGATAGCTGGTGCATCCCTCGCATAGATCTCTTGTGCAAACTGTGCGAGTTGCACCTGTTACACAGTCACATAAGTCTTGCTGTCGTTTGGTTCTATAAACTCTATAAACATGTCAGTCCTACATCTCCACATACGTATGTATTTTTTGCACTTTTGAGAAGTACATGCGTAAATATTCAGCAGCACGCTCATTATACAGTTACATAAATAGAAACACATAATTGCATGAACATATCAAGAGGAACAATTCTTGTTCCTATTCAGATCACGAGGACTGTTTAAACATGACAGGAAAGTGTAATCATTAACAGTGAATATTTACTCATTACTTGTTTGATATCCTGTCTGTCATCATATCCGTGACACTATGTATTAAGCATGAGATACAAATGCCGTGAATAACGATATTTTGCCTATACTTGTTAGATTTCCTGACCACCATCATATCTGTGACAATATGTATTAAACACAAGATAAAAAGGCTGTGACTAACGATGTTTGCCTAAAATTGTTAGACTTCCTGTCCATCGTCATATCTGCAACACTGTACTACATTTGCATTTGAACATGGTGTCACCTACAGTACTAAATCTATAATAACTGTTCTTCTGTTCTTTAGTATTTTGTGTGTAGTAAATACTAAATTAATCATTACAGTTGTTTTCTATGGTACGATAAACAGTGGGTGTGTTGCCGAATGCGTTAGTGCCTCGGCTGAATAAGAAACTGTAGGCGTAAAATAGTAAACTGAATGTGAATATGTTCCGTTATAGATATGATCTGATGTTACATTGCTGGAATGAAGATCCTGCTAGTCGCCCAACATTTGCCGAGATCTACAATGAACTGCATTCCCTACTTGATGAACAGACGCAGGAAGATGAAAACGATGAAGACCAACATGATCATGACTATGTAAACTTATACCAGAACGTTAATGCACACAGCGGTGATGACGATCAAGAGGACGACGACAAAGTTGTAATTGATGACATAGACAACAGACAATCAAATGAGTTTGCAACTGATCTGGGTACAGCTGTATGATTCTCACCTTCCCAGACACAGCTGCAAAGCTGCAGAGTTGACATTCTGCATCTCTGTCAATAGCCATTTGTCTGGCAACTGTACTATTGGCATCTTGCCAGAAACTTGTATCAGTGGCATTATCCCAGACAACTTTATGTCTGCATCTTGCCAGATGTAATTGTACTGCTGGCATCTTGCTAGACAGTTGTACCCTTGACTACCAGCCACACAACTGTGGGGGCACGTAGCCAGTTGGATTGGGCGCTCAGCTTGTAATGTGGAGAGTACTGGTTCGAACTTCCTTTGAGACAGTTACTGTGTAGGGACCTTGAGCAAGTCCTTCACTCACAACTGCTCAGTGCCATCAGTTGATGCTTAGTCATCAGATAGCAGTGCTCAATAATAATAATAACACAAATGTGTATCATCCAAATATTTGACATCCTTGCAGATGGTTCTATTGATTTCATGTTGTCGGATGCAGTTCTATAGGTGAAACCTTGTTGGAGGGGAGTCCTTTAACGCTTGCAGGTGTGACAGTATGACTGCTGTCTGGACAGCTTTATAACTGGAATTTTGCCAGTCGGTGTTCTAAATTTAGCATCTATGGGGATACAGTTGCTGGATGGCATCTTACAGATATTATAAGGTTGCAGTGGCTCTAACACAGATTAAATGTCTTCTGAGCCACTTAAAACCTACGTTATGCTATAGTATGTTATGTTAATTGTAGCCAGAACTGGCATAGGCTGGTTATTCACAGAACTGGTTTTCCGTGAATGAATTTATTACATGACGAGCATTGTTGAAAAGTCAGTCAATCAGAATATTGGTGATACAGATCTAATACAGTTTTGCCAAATTCATAAAGGCTTTTATTAAAAGATAAAGGAAAATATTAAAAGTACTAAAGTTGGAATGAATGTTCTTAACATACAGGGTTGCCTCTGTGCTAATTTAAGCTTTATAAAACGTTTGTTGCTCTTATAATCAAAAGAAATGTCATCACTATGTTGTAAATAACCCTAACTCTTGTTCCAAAGCCAGTCAATTGTGTTAAAATGTCATTCTGTGAATTGTACACTACTATTCGTTGAAATGTTACCTGCTTTTAGATCTACAAAAGAAAACGATTATTAGGCTTTACTGATATATTTCAGTTTTTTTGCCAATTTGTGTTCAAATACTTAGACGATGTGCATAAAATTCAATAAAACAACTAACAGTTTATGCAGTTTTAGATACTGTAACTGCGATGATCAGTGACCAGAAGTGAATGTAGGCACTTGTCTGGGTAATTACATGTAACTTTTAACTGTTACATGTGCATTTTGTAATGACAAACCAATTTAGTCCATGTGCTCTAACCTATTAGCTTCCACGGTTCCCAATACTTGAGGCATCAGTGTTTAGGCCACGTCAAACTCTAGCCACAAACTTATTGATCAAGACTCGCTGATCTAAATGTAAATGTTTTTCTATGGTGACTGCCTCAACCCTGCTCATTTTCCAATGAATTTATTGGGGGGAGATCCTTCACGACCCTTGCCCATTTGAATAGGTTCCACGCCATTGAAGGTCCCCATGTATGGGCCGTGCTAGCCCATCATCAAGTTTGTGCATCAGTACAGATACTGGCAACAACAAAAGCAAATACTAATAATATTATTAATACCAACTCAGTGATGTTTGGGGTTTACTGAGCAATGGCACGAAAGAATAAATAGTGCAGGCTATATGTAAACATAACAAACGTGTTAAATTCAGAATCACAGTGAGAATTCAGGAAGGCAGATTTAACTGTCTGGCGGGTTCAGTAAATAATCGATATCTTCAGCTGTTAGAAAATTATTTTCATCATCTTCGCAAGAATTATCATCTACGAATTCTGGGAAATTCTGGTCATCATCTTTTTCATCTGGAAACTGATGCTGTTTCATTCCAGCAACATCTGCTAACCTGTTGAATATATACAAGCATATTCATTATAATCATGCATATCCATTATCATATTCATGAATATTCATTAAGCAAAATCTTATCAGATACCATATTGAAGAACAGAGATATAAAAGTACATGATCTACAATTTTAAAAAATGTCCCCATTCCTTACATGTCATCAAAATGGATCTGAAGAACTTCTGTAGCACCTCTGCATTAATGCACTCGGCATCAACTGATAACCAAAGCTTTCAAAAGCTGCAATTCGGGATTGGTCTAGTCAAAATGCCATAAAACAGCCACATGAAAATAACTACTAGAGATTTTATGAAGATGCTTGTCTACGTTAACTTACTAGATCACGTTATGCTATGCTACATTACAAAGACCTGCCTAAAAAAATTTTTTATTTACATACTTTTATGTTTATTAGATAAATAGGCTGAAGCAATGCAGTCTGGCACGTGTTTTGATTTATGAAGTGATGCATTCAGAAAGTCACGTACTGATATACTGTAGCCAAGACCAAAAACACGCTTGTTCTATGATGTGTTCTGTGATGTATTATCCACAATTACATTGTGCCTAACACCTTTGTATTGTACTCAGATTTTAATTCTTGTCATCTACACAGATGTGAGAAGCTCTTGAAGGCTATGAGCAATTTCATTATTTTGTAATAAACCTAGTGCCATGCATAAAAATGTTTTGAACTCCCACCCAGGCTAGTCGTGCATTTAAAAATCTCTGTCAAAGTTGAGATTTTTAATTGCATCTATGCCTGAAATTACAGTACATTTATTACTGGCAAATTCTTATCACAGGGTTTTTATGTGGATGACTGCTTCTATTCTAGTTTTTCTCTAATCTTCATAGCAGTAACCGTACGTCGCTGGTGTGGTGTCTGGCCAATTTACTGCTCCTGTAGTCTCTGCTTTTTGTATCTCTTCCATTTCCTGAACAAAGAAATCACCATTATCATTATTAATCAAAGATCAATTATGCAACAGTTTGTTAGCACAAAATAGCCATTGTTAAAATAACCAACCAAAAATGTGTTTACATTGTTTCCTTTGAACCTCCTATATTTATCTATGACATATGATCACTAGCTAAAACAGATCACTAACAAAAACTAATTGTCTGTTTTTGGTTGTTTACAAACACGGACTAGTAATGTTTATGTTCCCATAATGATAACACACTATTTACATATGAAATTTATACAGCCATTAGCTAGTCAAAGCAAATCTAAACAAAATTATTGGTAAAACTTAGCTAACAAAGACCCAGTTCAAAAGCAGTAATCTAAACAAAATTATTGGTAAAACTTAGCTAACAAAGACCCAGTTCAAATGCAGTCTTAGAGTTTCAAGCATGTTTCTCTTTAAGTGGTGCCATATAAATTTGCGATTACATTTACAATTACAGACACCATGCCACCCATCCATGACATACAGCATGAATAGTAATCCCACCTTGCGATGATGAGAGACAAAAGGCATTTCGAGCAAATCATCCACAGACAACCGTTTGCTAGGATCTCTGTTCATGAGACTAAAATAAAAGACGGTCAAATTAAAACCAAAATACACCCAATATTAATGCTACTTCAACGTAAGATTTATAGCCAGAGCTTGTCGCAGTGCTCTTACAAAGTAATTCCGATGCCATGAAACGTACAGCGCAAGTGCAGTAAAGTATTATACAATAAATGTAAATGTACACTTTTTTATACAGCGACCATATGGCCTTGACCCTACTCATTTTTCAATGAATTTATCAGGTGAGATCGTTCACCACTGCTGCCCATCCGAATGGACACCACGCCATTTAAGGTCCTCATGTACGGACACCATTTAGTGTCATTGCAATTCTGGAACTTCCTTGTAGGGCAATAGTAGAACAGTTCTAAGTATAGTAGAAACTCATCACTGAGGCTTTGTACTTGATTATATCTTTGATGAATTCCATAGTGCATGCAATACAGAGCTTCCATCACCGCTAAGATCAAATGCCGTCTAGGTTTGAAGACATTTAGTTAAAATGCAAACTTGAAAGTTTACAGTATTCCAATAATTAAAGACAGCCTTCAACAGCGCTAGTCAACCATTTATATTTTTCAGTCCAACGACTCTACTACGAAATGATGTCACCATCAAGTTAAATTAGCAGTCATATTATAATGTGCATTGTAATAAAATCATATTCCTACCATATTTCGTGTGCTGGAAGCCAAGCAATTATGCACATATGGTGTGTATGCATGTGTGTGTTTGGACATTTATATAATGCCTTTTAGCATCTTTTCAATTAGCAATCTCTCCAATCCGCATGTGTAAACGAAATTTATCAACTTTGGAAAGCATTTATCAGTTACCTCAACCACGTATCAGACATTTCTTTGGAGAAAATATCAGGGAAAGTTGATAATTGACCTTCGGAGATATCGCGCATTAGTTCTTCATCTGTTTTCCTCTTTGGAAAGAGTTTCTTCAGAGCACAAAGCTCGTACAGAACGCAACCCAATGCCCTAAAAAAGACAACAAAACATAAAATGCAAAGTCCACTCCTTTCAAAATTGCACAAAATATTATCAAGATTGCCCAGCCCAATTTAATTTTTTAATTCTAATTTTTAAAATGTTTAAAAAAGGCTAAATGTAAATTTTAAAATAAATAATAATGTTTATCATAAAATCTGATCTGTTACCTGATGAACAAAGCAACAACTGAAGGCAGATAAACCTAGCCAAAGACCCAAATGACCTGCAGGTCAATCTCTAATGTGCCATCTATACTAAGAAGGAGACCCAATTGTTAGAAGGACTCAGGTGAAAGGACAGATGGTGAGAGGCTTTCAAAGGTTTGTTCTAATAAAAGTCATTAGGTTCGAAAGCTGAGACAGCTGACCCACCAGCAGAATGATGATAGCAATAGCTAACTTAACATGAAGTTCCCCAAAGGCAACCACATCTTTTCTTCTATAATGCATGTACGTACATATATTTGTATCTGCCTATTTATATAGTGCCTTTTAAAACTAGGCACACAATATACACAGGTGGGATGATAATAGCATGTAAACATCAAAATTTAAGTGTGTCGTGCCAAGTTCAAGGTCTCTCATGCTGACCTTTGGATTTGTCCAATGCCAGCTCAATGGCCTAAGCAAACAAACATCTATCCCCATTATCATCCACTGAGGGATGAAGCAGACTTTTCACAGCAGTTCTTATACCACTTTTCAGAATTCTGCGTGTGTTACATGACAGTGTAATATTTAACAGTTAAATGACCTGACCAAGCATCACTTTTCAGTGAATTGTTTCGATCTGGAAATGACTCTGGAGACGTGTAAGGCGTTACACTAGACAACAATCGAGATCCAGAAAATCCGAATTCCCTAGCAACAAAGAATCAACTGATCAGCTCTAAGCAGTTAGTTCTCTAGATAACCAACAAAACAAACACAAATAAAACGAACATCAAAATCAGTAAGAAAACTTTATACAACTATAAAACTTAAAATAAATTAGGCAAATACCATGTAAGGCAAATATTATATCTGGAAAATACTACATATGGTAAATACCATTCCAATCTATACTGAACAAAATTCTAATCATTTTTCTTATTATATTACCATTATTTATTCACTATCTTCGTTGTCATCATCGTCATCAGCAGCAGCACCAAACACACAAGTTATGTAAGGCACATCAGAAGTAGCTTCATATACTGTATTTATGGTGCCCCAGAAATTGTTGTATTTACCATCAGTGCCATAACCACCATCAAAAATGATGACTGCAATCATCAGAATCACAACATATAACAAAAGCATTGTCTAGATAGGAATTTCAACATGTTTTGGGTTAAGCTTGGAGTTCAAAAACCAAAGCACCAAGAAAAATTACATATTTTTTAATCCATGAAACTAAGTGGTAATTAAAAAACATATGACAAAATAAGATGTTGAAAAGACATTCATAAAAAGGCAAAGCTGGAAAACTGTCTTGCCTTGAGATCAATAGTGTGCTTGAGAGTTTACAACAGTTGCTTGCCAGCAAAATGTTTCTACAAGCAGAAAACATAAACTGAGAACAACAGGAAAATGTATTAGCCACAGACATCAGACACAAGAACAAAATCAGTATCACTAAAACCTTTGCAAACCATCAAGACAGAAGTTCATTTCCAACACCAGGAACTTCACCTCTAGTACTTTATCTTCCCGACTTTGCTATATAAAAGTTCAGGTTGGTTATTCAAAGTAGATAGGCTTTGAATGTTGCACACCAGTAACAGTTTTTAGAACACATTATTTCAGGATTTTAACTCTTCCTATGGATCAGGTTAAGGTGCAGATGAGGCAATAGCTCTAACATCACATCAATACAATATCATAGTCATGGTATTTATATCGACCAAGTATAATCCTCATGTGAGACGGCCATATGTTGAAGGATCTTCTAGATGAAGCATAAAGATGACAACGGTAATCCAGCAACCAAGCACCCTTTCCTTTACAGATTACCATATATTAGCTGTCGTCAAGCTCTCATATTTTGATTACTGTTCAGAACTGAACCCAGGATACACAGGTAAAGGTCAATATGTTGGCATTCAGCTAGTGACATGTTGCAGCAAAGCAGCCGCTGGATGAAGGCCTCTAAAGCACAACAGGAGTCATTTTGCTTACTTTGGACTGAACTGTTCATGCGCTGTGCCATAAACATGAAAAAGACCAAGTCATTTCACTTATACTTACTTAGGATTGAGTTGACCGTAAGTGATGCCTCTGAAAACAGACAGAAGCTAATAATACTGAACATGCTTTTTTCCTTAATTCCATTTAAAATCTTCTACGTTAAGCCATATTTTTGAATTTCTCATTCCAACTGTCCACATTGCTGTACATGGCAGAGACCATAGAACCATTTTATTTGTTGGCTTCCTTGTATGTGTGCGCTTCGGCATGTGACTGCTGACTCATTAGCTAGTGTGTTTTTCATTGGTTTTGTTCAGTTTTCGGGTATTTTAAGTTCTCTCTCTGGATATTTTCTCTCCCCCTCTCAGTGTTCCGCAGGCACCTGAAGACTGTACTGTTTAACAGTGATTTTACTTTTTCAGGTCAAAAGCACCTCTGTTGAGTTTATCCTCTAAGAGGCGCTTTATCAATCTCAAATTATAATTACAAAAAATTACAAAATGAATTTTAGGACAATAATTTTAGTTGAAAGCATAAAATAGCGCTGGTTTAAGTAAACATTCAACATTGACAAGATAGCGATGAGAAATACTTAAACAATGCACACTTAGATCTTGTGATTTTATGCTTTAAATTTAGGCTTAAATCTGATGAATTCAAATGTGTAACTTTTAATTTAGCTATTAAACTTTGAATTCAGTGTTAAAAATCCTGATTATAGACTTTGAATTCATCCTTAGATTTTAATGACAATATAGGCTGATTTCAGTCATTCAACTAATTATCTTACCTTGCATGTAAATGTTGAAGGGCAAGAGTAATCTGAACAAGCCATTCCATCAGCTCCGTTTCATTAACCACATCATCATACTGTCTTGCTCGTTTAATCAATGCATGCAGACTACCACCCTTCAAAGAAAAAAATGCACTAATGATAGCACATACATGAGAGTGCTTCTCATTAAAAAATCAACCAAAGAAGAAAACATGCTCTTAAAAAGAATGGCTACTGATAGCATACATCAGTGTTGCTAGAAATCTCAGTCAAGTGTAGCCTAGAAACAAAAGACAGCTACTGTGATGTACAATTGGGTCCTTGCCAAAATGCCACACTAAGGGGGTTGCTACATGCCACAATTAACATCTATCAGCATTCAGTTATGGCTTGCAATTCCAAGCTTTACTGTTAAGAGCACAGGAACTGAATTTAACGTGCCTCTGATTCAAATTTTTTTATGCCTAGCAGGTTAATCTCTGAATATTCATTTTTAACATACTTCACAGTACTGGCACAGAAGGTACACTGTGTTGCCAACACTGAATGCATCTTCAATGTCAATCACATAGGAATGTTTGATGGTCTTTGAAAAGTTTTTTAGCTTCTCAATTGTTCTTCCGATGTCTTCACCTTCACCACATGCAAACTGTCTTATGATTTTACTGAAATAATTTTAAACAACAAAATAATTAAGACTGATCAATGAGACCAGTATACCAGACCAAGAAAACTGAACATAAATGAAAATACAGTAAACTTGTTTCATTCAATCAATAATTTCTTACTCTCTGCAGAACTGTCACAATCGCAATGTAAAAAATTTCTCTGAGCTCTTAGATACATAGGGCAGACCCAGAAAGGGTTCAACAGACATTCACATTCTGCATTTTCTTGTGTCTGTAGTGTGACAGACTGCTGGACGATGATAGGTCTGTATGCCCTTGACGGTGGTGGACCACATCGTCAGTTGTTGTTCTTCATTCTCAATGCCATGCAGTCCCGGAACTTGGAACAAGATACCAACTAATACTCTGAATGGGTATCCGTTGGTTGCACCCTACACGTGGGAGCCCAGCACTGGCGACTATTCTAGTTCTTTGAACATTGTTTTGCATATTGATGAACTTTTTATTGCTAGTGAACTTTAACAGCATTTAGAAAGTGTAGAAAGTGACTGATTAGTTACTTTTTATGCAGCACTATACAAATTTGTGATTACATTACTACACAAATACAATTACAACTTTGAATCCATAAAGATTTGTTGATTGATAAGTCCAAAGATTAAATATATAGAAAAATACTTTTTGATAAACACTGACTTACTGACTTAATTAGCCACTTACAGGTAAGCCTGTCTACTGACAACCTGATGAACATACATGCTTACCGCTGACCACTATCTTTGCATTTCACCAGCAGCGTAGATTCCCCTAAGACCTCTTCAATGTCACACTTTAGGAGTCCTATCTTGTCCATATTCAATGCTTCACAGGCTAATAAAGCCAGGACAAGACTACTCCATAAGTTCAGTATCCAATTTCTGCACCTCAAGATTTTCAATTTAGGCCCTGTAGAACAACAATTAAATGTTGAGGATTATCACCTTTAAGATTGTCATTTAAGTTGATATACTAGGTTAATCAGTTCTTAGTAATTATGCAAGACCTGAACCCATTTTATCATTTACTGCACTACTAAAACATGACTGCGCATCTTTCTCAGCTTCGTTTGATAAATTCATCTGAGGTATTCGTAGCACACATGCAGGTACAAGCATACCGGCGCGTAAATGAGACCCGCCGTTTAATTGCGATATCATTTCTGCATTTACAAGGTGCCACTATCTAATGACTTAGTATCAATTGATGGTGCCAAGCAATTGTGAGTGAAGGATTTGCTCAAGGTCCTTACATAATAATCGACTCGAAGGAGGCTTGAACCCACATTCTCCGCGTTACGAGCCGAGCGCTCTATCCAATATGCTGCCATGCCCAAGCGTTCATTTGCACAATTCACTTTACTCCACCTACCCAGCCACTATTGGAGACCAGTGTTTAGCAGGGACCCGGTGCTTAAAGGAAGTTTTACAGTAAGTTCAACCCAATGTTGGCGGCACTAATTCCATAATAATCGTAATCCCGAGATTTCTACAACGCCCAACGAAAGCCACGCCACGGGGACCGGCTTATTCACCGGTGCTCAGTCAAAACAAAATCGATAGGCAAGTGTTCGGTTCCAGGTCAAGATCCATAAGTCAGGCTGAGGAACAGCGGCAATTCATCATTTTTGTCTATCATGAGAAGAAGTTAGATCGCGCCTCACACCTTATACTGCTTCAGACTTCGCATCGTAACCATTCTCACACCATAGCACTCATCAACTGGCAGCGAATCAACATAATAATGACTAAACGTGGTTGATGTAAACACTGAATCAAACGCTGATAACGTATAATACTTTTTTACAGGTTGTTTATTTATTTCTGCTTTCATTAAGCGTGCGTGTGACTATATCCAGAGATATCCAAAGACAGAAATGGCTGGGAAAACGGATAACTCAAAAATAAGGAGCATACCAAGCAAAGATTTTAAGAAGGGAGACCTGTTTAAAAATCTCTTTTAAAAAACTTAAGTAACGTAACTCCCTCGAGTTAGCCCTATAAACAAGACTGCGTTCATAAGTCTGCCTCTATTTAGACTCTGACGTACGCCCTACATGTGGGTACAAGTAGAAAAACGCACCATTAATTAATCGTTATCGTCATCGTCATCTCGAGGCTTCTACAGCGACTAGCGAGAACTAAGTCGCGAGAACCAACTTATTCGCTGGCGCTCAGTCAAATAAAAATTATTGGCAGGAAGGGTTTGGTTCCAGGTCAAGGTCCAGGAGGTAGGCAGGCAAAACGTTAGACAGCTACGGCGGATGGTGTTTGAAATTGGTGCAGAAAGAGAGATAAGGGGAAGAAGAAATATTAGGATAGGATTTTTTTGAAGAAGAGTGTTTTCGGTTTTTATTGAAAGACCGGCGCAGAGATTGCAAGGGGTGAAGCTTTGGTAAGTTAATTTGATGGGTCAGATATTTGTCGTAATTCTGGCAGGAGTTTAATAGTTCCATAGCTGCTCGACTCCTAAGGGGTCGAGCAGCTATGGAGCGGTATCTAAATGTCAAGGATGGGTCCCATACAATTTGTAGTCCCCGGGTGCGTCGTAAGCTCTCCAGACCCCTAGTCGTTAGGGGTTCTTTGTCACAGACCCCTTCAATTTTCCTCTAGGTACCGGTGCCTCTGGCTAAATATGTCGTGTACGTCCCTGTTTATTGGGTACCCTCAGTGTGCTGCTGATGGCAACTGTTGGGCAGCTGTAGTGGGCCCAATGTAAGCAACGGTGAAGCAAACTATAAGAGCGGTCCGCGAAGCAACAGCCAGTTTTCTCTTTCATCAGCACTTTATCCTCTGGCATAGGGTAAAGGGCTGATGAAAGAGAAATTTCAAAAGCGAGGAGAGTTGAAACCGGAGAAAAGCTTATACTGTAAGAGGAGATTAAGTGATGTTTAGTCATTTAATTTACTCGTTACACCGCAGTCGTTTTATAATGTTTTAAATGTACTGAGTCTAATGCTATAAAACGAATTCTTTGAATAATGTTTCTTCAGACGAATTTAAGCTATGAGCTATATAAATTTTGAGCATGGCGGCAAAGACTGCTAATGTTCTTCATATCGTTGCAACTACAGTAGTAGCGAGCTGAATCAAAGTTAGCGGTAAATTGTTCCAAAACTGAAATAAAGCTACTTAAAAGTGTATTGTTGCATTTAAGTCCCAGCTAAGAAAATTTTTGTAGTAATCCCTCTCGGTAAACCAATTCTCGTTTATTTAGTTCCGCCATCTTGTTTATATCAAGATGGCTGCTTCGGTCTCATAATTAAGACGTTAGCAAAAAGCGAATTGGCGTGAACAAAGCGGCTGCATTGCATCAGATTTTAATGGACAGCCTGCTGTCTTATATATTATAGTACTATCATCGATTTGGATTGGACCTTGCCGAGATTGGGCGGATTTCGAGTAAGCACGTTAGAGTGACCGCGGTGTCTCCGAAGAGTGTATCCACTCCGCCAAGACCGGTCACGACGCCATCGCAGGTTGCAATGGCCATGAACAATGCAGTGGGAAACCACGTGGATGACGTCGTCCCACAAAACAACGAGGTCGAAGAAATGGACACCATCGAAGGTCTGTTTGCGCAGTATCATTTGCCTAGAAACACGCATCCACGTGTTGCCAAATAACTGAATAACTGTGGGCGCGTCAGGGTTTAAAAAGCGTGCACTTTGTTCACGAGTGACCTAATGCTTCCAAATTCAATGTAATATGAATTTACGACTTGCAGAAAGTTATCAAAGAAGGATACTGAAAAGGTGAATTAAGAAGATGAACCGTGGACTTGCTTAGCCTTAACCATTATGTCTGGTATGCCTAGAGGGGATGCGTAGCGAATCCCCGAAACGAATTTCGACTGGATTCCTGAAATCGATTTTCTAATTGCTACCCAGATTCCCGAAAATTAAGTAGATCACGCCTGTGTGGCGGAATTAGAACATTTTCCTGAAAGTCAGTGTTGACATGATGAGATGGGATGTTATTACTTGGGGAAACACTGAAGTCCTATACATTCAGCTTCTATTGCCAGTTGGATAGTCCATAATAGCTTTCAGGATTTTGACCACTTTTATTCTGTTCAGAAATTTTTATGGCAACTTCTGGTTCTAAGCATATAAGCTTCATGCTCATATTGGGCTCTACACTCTGCTGGCTTTTCTTTGTTTAATTGTGCCACAAACGCTGCTGTTTTACCTTAGTCTGTTTATCATGTCGTCCTATAGAACTTCAAAAAATTGCTTATCAGTTGTGTAGATATGTAAACAGTAACAGAAAAGGAAACTATACTGCTGATGAACATGAATATTTGATTATCTCCCATCTTCTGCCAAATCTGCGACTAGGCTCGGAAGAAGTTTCTACACAGGAGTATAAGGAATATATGTATTACCTTTTACCTTGAGTAATAATTTCTAGAAAATCTGGTCTGTCTTAGTTTAGTGGACCTAAAATTGAATATGCACTTGGCTAGTCTGGCAGAGAAATCTTCTTGTGACCATGTTGGTATGACATACCAAACAATGAAAGTCCTTGTAATTTAAATTTCTGTTGACAGTGGATGGAGATCATCCGATTGACACGATGGCCGATGGCGATGGGCCAAAAGTCAATGGAGAAGTAGCGCTGATGGCATTTAACAACTCGGACGATGTTTTAGAAGATGGTTGGTTTCTATTGTTCTGTAATGGCTTGCCAGTTATTAAACTGGTTGGCTGTACCAAATTTCAGTTTTAGTTGATATAACTGTAACAGCAGATGCATTTGTGAATTTGATTTTATGTAGAAACTTTCAGTCTAATATCTAACTAAATGCAAAAAATTAAGCCTTTGGTAAGATTAGTACTGTTATCTTACACTTGGTGTTGACTATTTGCTTGTGTTAAGTTTAAAAACACAAGGTAAAGTCATCACTGTCAGGTGTTCTGCTCTTAATGGAATTCCAGTCTTCCAAAGCCAGTCTTCTAAATGTTGAGCCTTTGCTGGATTTAGCTTATCTCTCTGGTATTGGAGTAGAAGCAGTTTGAATGGCTTTTAATGAGTGTACTTTGTCATATTACATTACCTTGCACTACAGAATCATCTTTCTTTGATGCTTATTGAAGAATAAAGGAAGCCTCCTTTACTTTTCAAAATTGAAAGAATTACACAGAGCCATTAAATTTTTTTATTTTCGTGCTCTATGAGCATGATAATGTTTTAATTTTTTATCCATCTTTATATAACAGTAGTGATTTGCTGGTTGTTTACAGATGATAGCAGAGCTGAAGCTACATTCCGATATACTGTTAATAATATCAGCAAACTCAAAGATAGCAGTCTTAGTCCACCATGCTATGTTCGTAATTTACCGTGGTAAGTTCTTAGAATGTTTCCAGTTTACCATGGTTCAACCTCTTATAAGTCACTGAATGTTTGTAATTTATCGTGGTTCAACCTTATTACGTCTGTGTGTGTAACACCATTTTAAATCTGTATATGCATTCTAACATAATATTTGCGTAAGCCCAGATGCTTAGAATTTGTCCGTGATTATTCTTTGTTGCAAGCCCAATATTTAATTGGCCTCTGTTTCTGTTTTCAGTAGTTAGAATTTAGCTTGCAAAGCTGTTTAATATAAATCTTAAACTTTGAAATGTTTGTTTTGTCTGGAATGAAAGGAAGATCATGGCAATGTTGCGGACAAGTATGAACACACCAGAGAAACATTCTCAGAAGAACTTTGGTTTCTTCCTGCAGTGTAATGGAGAATCAGACTCGGTGTATGTACACGTTCTTTAAAAGCTCTTCTCTTGCATATACAGATAACCATTATCTAATGACAAGGGATCGGCTGATGTGGATTGGCAGTTGTATGTGTTAAGGACTTGCAAAAGGCTCCTATGTGCCCTGCCGTAGCAGAGGTTTGAACTTGCACAGTTACTCGCTAGATGAGCATTCAGCCAATCAGCTTCTTGTCACATGTTCGTATAATTTTCAGAAGTGAAGTTACTGCTGTATGCTTTTAATCTGTAGTTATGTGGAGGCACACATGTTCATACATTTATCTTTGGTTATGTTTTAGGACCTGGTCTTGTAATGGAGCAGCGGAATTGAGAATACTGAACCAGAAACCAGATGGCAAGCCTCTGTGTAGAAGTAAGCAACTAATATACTCTTAGTCGCATTCATAGACCTTGTGGTTTCTCCATTTTTACCTATTACCTATGTTATTTAAATCTTAGCCTGTGCTGACGGTTAGCACTGTAAAGCACCCTAAAAGTAGCTTTACGATGCTATATAAATTATCCTTATTAAAATTATGCTTGAGACCTTTCATCATTTCAGCTGTGATAGACTTTAAAACATCAGTTGACTTACAACAAATTTCAGTTTAAATCTTTTATTTGAGGACTGCTGTTGCTTTTCAAAGGAAATCAACTTACCTTGATGTACGTGTGAATGTTTTTCATTGTAATGTAGCAAGTATTTCTTGAACTTATGTGTTTAAGACGTAAACACACGCCATCAATTTTAGGTGTTAAGTATTTGTTCATTTAAATTGCTGATTTGTTTGTTGTGTTTTGTAACTTTGCAGAGATCCAACATCTGTTCTTTAGTAAAGAGAATGACTGGGGATTTAGTAATTTCATCACGATGTCGGTAAGCAATTTTTAATTTTGTGCTTTCTTTTGTGCTTGCTTTCATTGGGTTGTTGATCGTAGCAATATCAGGAATTTTACAGGCCTAATTAATATTGTCAGGCATGTTTCGATGGTACCATTTTCTTTGACCTCAGCTGTGTTACATAATCTTTTATTATTATTATTATTATTGTTATTGCAATTGTTTTTTCAAGGTCCTTTAACTCAGGACTGCCTTGGAGAACTACAGCTGACAGAGGCACATAAACACAAAAGATTATGTTACTTTATCTAATTAAATTGCATAATTTTGCAGCATATTGCATAAAATTGTATCCAGAGGTGGCTGTTGCAGCAGCTTCTCCTCTTCGTGGAACCATCAAGCTTTCTCCATCATGTGGATTTAGTGATTTCACGGTGACACTCATCTTAGGTGAAAGTGCCTTCCTTGTCTAATGCACAGAATTGCATTGATTTGACCAGGAGCTGCAAATCTGTCATTTTAGGAGCTTCTGGATCCGGAGAAGGGCTACGTAAAAGATGATGCTGTCACACTTGAAGTTTATGTTAAAGCAGATGCTCCTCATGGTGTCAGGTGAGGACACATTAAGTCTGATGGGTCACAAGCTTCACATGATTTTATGTTAACCACGTGCCCTTAATGGTCATTGGATCGTTGTCTTACAAGAACGTCAGGTGATTTTGTTTAACTGCACAAATTGAAATAGTTATAAGTTCAGATCTGTTGGTCTTTTCATTCAAGTAAGACAACGATCTAATGACTGTCTGTTGCTTTTTATTACATTATTCTGTCTTTCTAGAAAATTCACAACGGCACATGTGTACTGTTCGGGGTACTTTTACAAATCATCTTAAGTTACAACTTATCATCGTTATAATAGCCACATACACAATATTTTAGAAGGCTTGTGACGTTCGCTGTTATAAATGTTTGTTGTATTAGTTAAGTTGCACTGTCGTTGGGTAAAGTATAAAAATTGAATGCTAAACTAATGTTGCTTGAGCTGCTGGACCCTCAGTTCCTATCATTAATGTAACAGTGGTTTGAGCATTCACAAGTAATCAACTACATGTCCGCAGAACTGTAACAAAATTTGGAGAACGCTTCTTCGCGGTTGCCGGACGTGTGGTGTGGAACAGTTTTCGTGAGTATGTCAAGTCGTCCTCTCCCCTGGAGACATTTAAATCACAGCTAAAACATTCCTTTTCACCTTATCCTTCGACTGCTGTGTGTTCTGGTGAATGTACAGCGCCCTTTTTTCGACCTAGGTTGTGTTACGGTGCTAAGTAAATTGTCTTATTATTAATGTTAAATGTTTCTGTTTCCAGTTGGGACTCTAAGAAGCACACCGGCTATGTTGGTCTGAAGAACCAAGGAGCCACCTGCTACATGAACTCTCTTCTGCAAACTCTTTTCTTTACAAATCAACTCAGAAAGGTTAATGTAATCATCAACCTAAATCTAATTATTTAGAAAAAGTGCACCATTTAGATACGTGTATTTGGTTATTTAAAAACATGATTTGGTTTTTCCAGGAACACGTTTCAATGTATTTGTCTCATTAGTGCCAACCAGTTCTATGTACTGTTACAGCTTTTGATTTTTACAACAAAAGTCTGGTCGTTCGGCTGATCTAAAAAATTTCTGTAGACATCAGTGTAATAATATGGATTAATGATGGACTGTTGAGGCTTCCTCCATTTTCAGTGAATCTGAATATGTGTTTATGTCATAAATGTGGCAACTATTGCCAACCTCAGAAAGACTTTAAGCAAGATTCTAATTGTATTGTCGTAACACCATTTCCAATCTTCAGGTGCATCGCTTAATGAACAAACTGAAATTCGGAAACAGCAAACTAAGATTTTCCTATGCATTTTGGAGTGTATTGGAAAAACTCATGATTACGCAAAATATTTTTGTTTTATTTACATTATCTAACCTAATGACTTCTATAGGGCCACAATCACAAAGCACAAGGTATTAATCAATGGCACTGCAAGTTAAACCGTTGTCAGAAGTCATAATCTGTTGGTTTTAGATTGGTTGTTCGTTTCTATGCTGTTTATCTATACTCATATTATTATGTTACTTTACGTTAGTTTAGGTGTACTGTGCGTTCATGAGTGTATTGCCGATATTTTGTGTGTTTTCTGACTGGTTGGTTTTGTTTCTAGGCAGTTTATCAAATGCCAACGGAGACGGATGATTCGTCAAAGTGTGTTGCGCTGGCTTTACAGCGTGTTTTCTACGAACTTCAGTTCAGTGATAAGCCTGTTGGTACCAAGAAGCTGACCAAGTCTTTTGGGTAAGAATTGGACTTGGGTTTTAGACCATGTCTTCGTGTATTTATTTATTTGTGGGTCACGGTAGCTGATTGGTTAAAGCGCTTGGCTTGTAATGCGCAGAGTACAGTTTCGAGTCTTCCCTGAAACGGTTACTGTGTAGGGACTTTGAGCAAGTCCTTTGCTCACAGTTGCTCAGCACCATCTATTGATGCTTGGTCATGGGATACAAGTGGCAGCAATAGATAGAAATAAATAGATGCAGAAATAGTAATAATAATAATAAAATTAATAATAATAATGATAATAATAATACTTATGTGAAGGGCAATTTAAAGATGAAAAGTCTTTGTACATTCATTTAGTAAAATATCTGCCCTATTTATGGTCTGCTTTTGCTGAAAATATATTACTGGCTGTTTATTGAATAAGCTGGAAATATGACTGCCGTAGGCAAGAACGAGTCCAAAGTGGAGAAAGTTTTAGAGAAACTAGCAAGAAATAAAAGATGAGAGATGAGAGGCCAGGAAGGGAAATAAAAAAATGAAGAAATTACGAAGATGAGTGTGATGCTATTCTGTTAATCAGCTGCTAAATTATTTTATGACTTTTCCTCTTTTTCTAGAGGAAACTGTTTTATATTTCAGCTGGGAAACTCTAGATTCCTTTATGCAGCACGATGTTCAGGAGCTGTGCCGAGTTGTAAGTTAAACCGCTTGGTCTCAGAGACGTACTCAGTTGTCTCTTAAGTTTTCCAGTTTAATTTGTTTTTCATCTGCATTATTCTAACTCTGTGGCAGCCATTGCAATTGAAAACAACCACAGTGCGAGTAAAGAACACCCTGTCATAAACATTCGTACATAAAAGTTACATAAGCTTGTGCAACCCTTGCTGAATGGTTATGCTGATGTGGTAAAGGTTGGGCTGTACTTGAGAACATTGGTTACGTCAGACACCAGGTCAGCATAGAATTAGGGGCCCATATTGTTTGAAAAAGATGCTGTTGCCGTGGATGGTAATGGGATGGATACAGCTGGCTGAGGAGAAAGGCTAGCACCATGAAGAGTGTCACTATTGGACATATGAACTTCCTGGGACAGAGAACATATAGAAGGAGATTGTTCTAGATGGGTTTGACATGAGTAATTAATCAGAAAACTGTTTCTTTGAACTATTATGTGGGTTTTGTGGTTGCATAGCTTCTGGAAAACATGGAGAGCAAAATGAAGGGAACCTGTGTTGACGGAACCATCCCGCAGCTGTTCGAAGGACGAATGCAGGCAAGATGCTTAGCAACACGTTTTATTTGGTTGAAATGGATTTGTTTTTACAATTCTTGTAATATAATGTAATCTTGTGTAACTGGACATGTCTATAATGCCTGTCAGAGGTGTCAACATTTTACTAAAATGCGGCCTGAGTACCATGTCCATTGTGAACAGGTATCAGTCACTCTGTAACTGGAAGAATGTTGTTGCCTTCCAATGCACGTATTTCAGGTGGGAACAATAATAATTATAGCTTTAGCAAATCACCTTAATATTCTCAGGTGCATTTATATGTGGTAAGATTTGATCGAAATAAAATGTTGCACTTTTTTAATGCCTTGTTCAGTAGTTTTAATGGTGCCATGGTACTACAGCACTATTAACGATCCCACCCAAACTTACGAAAGATACTAAATGTAGAAAGATACTGTATATATCATGACAATTAAAAGTTTATAATTATGGATTTAGCCTAGCCAGGTGTTGGATTCACTGCGGGGAGACCTGCCTTCATGCAGGTACCAGTGCCTCCAGGTGCCTGTTAAGATTTATCTCCACAAAATGCTTTTATTTAAGAGTGTTTCTTTTCTCTGAATGAGATTGAAAAATCATTTCTTATGATGTCATTAATAAGAAATGTTTTTGTGCGGTATTAGTTTTGATTTATTGAAGTTTAAATGCTTACATAGAGTAGATACAGTGTTTTCTTACAAGTTCTGTTACTGTGATGAGTTTGTTTCTTATTTAATATGGTAATCTGGTATCTTGTGTTCTATGGTAGACTTGTGCATTTCACCATTTGGTAAAATTGTTAGTGTAAATTTGTAAACTGTTTTAATTTTCAGTCATACATTAAATGCAAGCACGTAAACCATCTCTCATCTAGAAACGAAGCCTTCTATGACATCCAACTGAACATCAAAGGCAAACAGAATAGTAAGTCATGTGACTTCTTTTGGTTTTCTTGCCACCATTCTTTGTGTCAGTTCACTACTCCTTGTCGTATACTTATTTACGATTGGTTGCTGTACAATTTCCTGCAGCTGAGCCATGTTTTGACCTCTGATATTTTCGTTGTTTTTGAGATTTAAAAAAGCATTTCAACAGCATTTCTCACATGATCTTAATAAGCAGGTTAAAAAGGCCAATCTTAAAATGTTGAGAGACCATAAACTGTTTTTGCACAGCCATTTCAAAGAGGTAGTCTGTTCACTTTGTAAAACGTCAGAGATAGTTTAATTTACTTTTATTATTCTTTCATTGTTTATAAGATAATTTAGTTTACTTTTATTGTTCTTTTATTGTTTTTGTCTTATTTGTTATTGCATAATTGTGTTCTTTGGTTGGTGCAGTTTTAGAGTCGTTCAAAGATTACATCACTGTTGAATCACTTGAGGGTGATAATCGTTACGATGCAGGGCCACATGGGCTGCAGGTATTATCTTAACAGTACAATCAGTACTCTAACCATTTATTTCAGTACTTCAATCATCTACCAGCTTTCTAAACTGTTCAGGAACAGTTGATTTAGTTAAACTGAAATGTTCAGATCTAGTTAACTCTGGTGTTTACCAAATTGTAGCTGCTGTTTAAAAAGAGTTATTTGTTAAAGGCAAATTGATGGTACACTTTTATGAAAATCTTTAGAAGTGTGATCTCAGAGTCAAGGGACCGTATGCTTACACTGAAACAGGACCACAACGATGCAACAACAGAACTCTTCAATTCTTCCAAACTTGCGTTGGTGCTAATTTACCAACTGCAGTGGGATTGAGGGCCAAGTGGACACCACGTTGGGGTGTTCTGTGAATGGGCACCCTTCCAAATACTACCCAGACTTGATAGCACTTAACTTCCTGCAGCCTGACAGGACTTTTTTATGGTCATTGCACGCGCCTTTGAGGCTGTTGTTAATTGCACGCGTTATAAATGTCTGTTTAATAATAACAATAATAATAATATTTCATCCTCAACATCAAGCAGCCACAAACGCTTTTCTGGTAGATTAGGTGATTTGGTTTTTCATGTTTTTATTTATCAGTGGTATGTCCAAAGAAGTATTAAGCTGTTCTGCTTAAATCTTATTTTCATTTACTTGATTTGTAACATTTTTTTAATGTTTACATGTATTATAAGATCAGTTTTTGGGGTTAGTACTGGCTTTTGAAACTCTGATGTGCATAGTAATTTGACGAAATCGGGATGCAGTGAAACAGAAAAAATACAGTTTTGCTGGATACTTGTGTTAAACATTGTAGCATTGTTTTTATTCTGATGACAGGAGGCAGAGAAAGGAGTCATCTTTATTTCATTTCCACCCGTTCTCCACCTGCAACTGATGCGATTTCAGTATGATCCAATGACAGATAATAACGTTAAAGTCAATGACAGGTTAGTCTTAACCACAAATTTAAATTAATTATCAGTTTATTATCTCCTGGCATTCTAACTAAGTATGGAGTGAAATGTTGATAAAGTAAAAGGGAGTGTCAGACGCAAGTGAGCTAGACATTTCCTCTCTTGAAAAATGTAAGGGTCAGCTTAGATATGCCATTAACTTGTGTGTGACATTTTACAGTATACAGCACCTTTTAGAAGCCAAAAATTATATGATCTTGTAATTTACCTAATTGTGAAAGGACAATTTATATAGCCCCTTTAGAGAATTGCCTGTTTGACTTTAGATTTGATGACTTGAGTTTTAGCTGATCTTTGGAATGTGGAACGTATGTTGTAGGTTCGAGTTTCCAGAACATTTGAGCCTAGATCCGTTCTTGCAGTCAGCCGATCCCAATGACCCAGCCGACTACATACTGCATGCTGTTCTAGTACACAGTGGTGATAATCACGGTGGCCACTACGTCGTCTACATCAACCCAAAGGGGGATGGCAAGGTCAGCCAACAGAAAATCATGCTTTCAGTTTGTTTAATAATTTGGTGAATTTATAGAACAGGAAAAACAAGCTGCTCAGTTTTTGGATGCTATTATAATTGTTGTTATTTCTGAATTTATTAAGCATGATGGTCTAAGTTACCAACCTTCAATCTATAGCACTGAGCTACTGTGTGTGACGAAATCACTCAAGGTCATTTCACAGTAACTGTCTTTCAGGGAGGCTCGAACCCACACTTTGCGCATTGCGAGGTGAGCACTCAAACCTGTTGGCTACCTTGGCTACACAGATAAGATCTTGTTTCGTAGATTTGCAGAACTGGAGATTGGTGCCTCAGTGTGTAAACATGTAACAGATAACTGTCTTGGTGAAAACTTGAATTTTAAATGGTTCCTTGAACAATTGCAAATTTCTGCAATGTTCTTTTCCGTGTAGTGGTTTAAATTTGACGACGACGTCGTTTCACGATGTAAAAAGAATGAAGCTATTGAGCACAACTTTGGTGGTCATGACGATGACATCATTGTGCGCCAGTGTACCAACGCTTACATGCTCGTTTACATTCGCAAGTCACACATCGGTAAGTCCCTTGACATTTTGTTATGTGGCAGTCTTCTTATCACATGCTGTAACTTGAGCTGTTCATGTTGCAATGCCAAAAGTAAAACTAAGAAATGTTGTGCTTGCCATACAAAAACAAGAAATAAATGCCTGTTTTCTTTAATTTGCATTAAAATGAATTGCATTTGGATTTCTACATGTCATTTCTATGTGGCACCTTACATGCACTAACTGGCTTGGGCAACCCAGTTTTTATTATTCATTAATTATTGAAAGAATTAATTCTTTTAATTTTTTGGGGGGGCTAAAAATGAAGAAATATTTTACTGAAGCATCTTCCTTGACATAAATCGTCTGTCCTGTCTGGTGTTTAAAATTCAAGTTCAGCCGGTATTCAAAGTTTTGTGGGTTAAATTGGTTTGTTCCAGACACGGTTTTGGCACCAGTTACTGAGGAAAGCATACCAGATTCGCTGAAGAATAGGTTAATGGAAGAAAAGTTAGTTTTTGTTTTGTCTGATAGTTTTCTAATATTACTTTACAGTACGTACTTCATCATTAGACAAACTGTAACAGACCCAGTGAGGCCGGAACTTCAGTTCGGATAGTTGCTCGTCTGCTTGTCTCTGACCAAGAGGTCTGTGAGGCTTGGTGCTTGGTCTCTTAATTTGAAGAGTAACTTTTTCGATAGTGAATTTTCAGTTAGATGTCAGTGAGCCAAGCAGAAGAAGACAGGGCTATGAAGAAGTCTAGGAGAGGGCACAGAATGGAGTGGCATCGTTGGATTCTTGGACCTGCCTAAAGGTAGAAAGAACACTGAAGAAGAAGAGCCAAACACTGACTGGGCACAGTTCTTTTGATGCTTTCTATAAAATCTGGTTCTAATAATTCCTAATCTGTGGATAGTGGGGAAACCATGTGACCAAGATTTACTTAAAATAAAGCTCCTAAAGGCTGTAGACGTAGATTCTTATATTGTTGCTGTTGTTCTTGTGTGTAGGCAACTTGAGGCTCAGCGTCGGAAAGAACGAACTGAGGCGCATCTGTACATGCAGGTTCAGGTTCTTCTTGAAGATGCGTTCGACGGACATCAAGGCAATGATCTCTTTGACGTGGATAAAGTTCAGTACAGGTAAGTTTGATACTGTTCTTAAAGACTTTAACACCACCCAGGGCTGTGTAGGCAGCACTTTTTTGAGGTACATAACAGGTGCTATGTTACTTGTAGTATGTATGTACGTGTTGGCTGTGTTATATGGTGTTACTGGTCATTTACATGACAAAAACCTATAAAACGTTTGATGTTTCTGTCTTATATGAGAATTGTGAAATCTGGATATGAAATAGCAATAGTGGTAGATGGTGAGACAAGTGGGAAAAGAGTGTTTTAGGAAAGGTTTGAATCCTGAGACACAGGAGAGGGATGGCGGTCCAGGCATCAGAACCAGACACAGGATGCTAGTCTTTGTCAGTGGCAAGGAATGTTTAAGGCAAGACACTTTGCAGTCTTCATAAAGACTACCTATTGGAAACCCAAATCGATGCTCGGTAAAACTGAAAGTATACATTGGTTTTAGAATATAATAACTGTTTATGTTTGTTTTGCCTTGTTTGCTGTCAGACCCTTCCGGGTAAAGAAGTCTTCTACGCTGATGGAATTTTTAGAAATTTTGTCCTATAGTCTTGTAAGTAAATTTCACTTTCGATGATCTGTTTCTCTTTTCTTATTTTAATTTTGCCAACGTGAAACAGTTGTGTATTTAAACTACGCCAGAAACTCGTTGTAACACTCTTTGGGAGCCATATCAAGAACCAGTGTATAATGATGTCACTTTGAAACGAGTTCATTGTTCATACTCCAAGTGTATTAATTTTGGAATTCACGTCCCTGATGAGGTAATAGTTGAATTTGTGCTACATGTAAGCATGTTATGAAAAGTCTTTGGGGTTATTGTGAATTAGCCTATTGTGATTTAAAGTAAAAGTAAAGTATCCCGTATCCCACAAGTGAGACGTAGGCGAGGCACTCATTTCCTGTTCTTTAGGCCCTTAAGCCAGCAATGGATGAATCCCAAGGTCCTGGATACAGGGATGGTGCATCGCAGGACTTGCTGCCGGTACCCAATTATACTGCTTTGTGACAGGGGCATGGTGTGTGCCCAGGGTCGTTACATGGAGTTGAAGCAGTAACCGCACGATATTTGACCAGACATGTTTCCGAGAAACCACCATGCTGCATACCTGTTGTGATTTAGCTGGTGTTCAACTAGTTTTGAGATGATAGTTGTTACACAGAACCGTCCAGCTAGATTTCATTGTGCAAAGCTTTTTCCTGTATCATTTGCTGTTTGTTGAGTTTTCCTTGTTATTCCAAATCTTGTGATTTCATATTCAGCCTAAATTGGTTTGAAGCATGTAGGTGACATGGCTGGCGATTGGTAATGAACTGGCCATTCGTTTGCACTGCTGCGTAACGTAATGATGAAACGGCTCAGAGGTGCATTTGGAAACAGCCATTGCAGCGAGCAGTATAACTTTATTGTTGGCCTTTGTAAGGAACTGTTTGCCATGCCCTAAAGTTTCCAGTTTGTTGTAATATTTATAATGTAATATGTTAATAATGTAATTGTATAATTAATATGATAGATTAATAATAGTTTTGTATTATTTTCTAATGTAATAGAATTTCACCGTTCCACAAATTCGACCATGGCCATTCAACCTAAGAACCAATCAAACGCTACGGCCAACGGCCATTGACATGGAAAATGACATCAATAAAACAGTAAGTGACAAGAAATTGAATATTTGAAAATCGCCTGTGCAACTTTATGCATAGAAACCTGTGTAGTAAATAAAATTTTGAAAATAATATGCAGTCTAAAAATCTAAATTGTATTTAATTATTTGGGTGTAACTTAAGGTATTTTGGGTGTAACTTAAAGTATTTTGAGTTATTTTGGGTGTAACTTAAAGTATTTTGAGGTATTTTTAGACCACTCCAAAAATGAGACTGTATAGCAACCATTTCAGACTCCAGAAATATATTTTACTTTATATTTAGGTGTTATTTATATATATTTATTTGTATTTATATGTTTATATGTATTTATTTATACAGTTCTGCGCACAACATTTTCTGCAGACACTGTCTGTTACACTAAATTTAAGTTTCTTTGCTGGCTTAATAAAGTGTCTTTTTATCTTTAATTTCTGCTTGCATATCTGGCATTTATATGTTGATTTTAAATGTTCAGATGCAAGAAATCGCCGAAAATGAAAATCCGTGGATCGTGTTTGTAGAAACCGTTGACCCCGAGAATGTCCTACCAAAATTGCCTCAATTTGAGAAAGACAGTAAGCATTCATTGCACAAGTTAACTCTTTTTCTGCACTTACTGTGTATAAGATATTACTGCAAACTGGCACATTAGTTTACTTGAAAGATGAGCTTTGAATCTATATTGTATTAATATTGAATTTGAAATCCCTTATTCCCCAAACAGCACAGACGTTCAAAAAATTATTTAAGCAGTTTAATAAGACATAATCTGTTTTAATTCTGCGGTGACCTGATGTAAGACAGAGGGCCGCTGTGATCGAAAGGCTGGTTGTTTTGGCCTTTTGTTTCAGATGATGTCCTCCTGTTCCTCAAGAAATATGATCCAAAGTCACGAAGTATTACTTACTGTGGTCATGTCTACGTTCCAATTGCAGAAAAAATAAGTAAGTCTCTCTAAGTATAATCTGCTGCAGTTCAGATTTGACAGTCTGTCAGAGCACTGAGACTGGAATGCTTAGCTTTGGTGCGCCATCTGTTGATGCCTTGTGCATTAGCCACTGGCACATTAGAAGTTACCAATTACAATTACTCTGTCTTTGGGTTCTTGTTTTCAGACTATTTGTCTCTCTCTGTCTTTCTCTCTGTCTGTCTCTCTGTGTCTCTTTCCATCTCTCTCTCTCTCTGTCTCTCTCGCTCTCTCTCTCCTTTCTGCTAATCCTTTTCTTGTTTGGTTCCTGCTTCTTTCCTTTGCTTGCATTCCGTGCCTACTAATAACAACTATGACAAGGGAAAAGTATTAGTTAGGCAGATAAATGCTTAGGCTGCATTAGCACTACTGTTATAAACTGTATGTAGGTAAGATAATGTAAGGGAACATTGTGTAGGGCAAAGTAATTGTATTTAGTCATTTATTGTGCACATCTGTGGACTTAAGTCCTTGTGAGAGGCATGGTCTTGGTGGTTGAAGGATCTTTCAGCTGAGGTGCAGACATGACAGCAGCAATCAAACAACCAGACAGCCTTTTGTTGCATGTTGTATGGCTAGACAACAAATTCTCAAACATCACATTTGTACATTTCCCGTTTGTGCGTTGTTTTCCATTTTTCCATGAAAAGTATTGTTTAATTTCAGGCGATTGTTTGTTGCCCATTTTCTGGGACAGAGGAAACTTTCCACCTGGAACTGATATTCTGCTCTTTGAGGTAAAAGTGCATGTAAAACGTTTTTGTACAAAAATTCTTGATGAATAACTTAAATGTTAGGTATCTTTTCAAATTGTAATTCTTATTTGACTGTATTTGACTCAGCTAGTGGTAACGTGTATGACTTGCTAATTCCCATGACTTGGACTCATTTGTGTGTATTTTATTTCGTTTTTGACTTAGATTACTCTGTGACTCAGTTGGGTTTGGTGGTGAGTAATATTTGCCTGGATGACTCGTTTTAAAACTGTAGGCTGTGACTTGTTTGCGATTCAGTGAATATTCGATCTCTACCGATGTGTTGCTCGTGTCAAAAGCGGCAACTACAAGAGGCTGGCAGTCGAACCGGGGTGGTCTTAAAACTTGTGTGCTTTGGTTTATGCATGGATAACGTCAGACCTGTTTCTAGATGAATGTATTAAATATGATTTCTTATATTTCACAGGAGGTGAAGCCAAACATGGTCGAGGAGATTAAGCCACTCACTGAGCCGCTGGAGAAAGTCCTGGATGAACTGATGGATGGTGACGTACTTGTCTTTCAGCGATATGACCCTGATTTGATTAACGAAAAAAACGAATTTGCCACTGCCAAAGGTTTCTTCAGGTACTAGGAGCATTTTGTGACTTTTATTTTTTGTTAGGTAATTATAATTACGACATCGTTATTGTTAATTGTCATCGTTGTAACTTTTAGATTAAGTACCAGCACAAGAGGAAGGCATTCGGGGCTCTGTATTAGAATTAACAAGTAATGGTAAATGTCTAAATGTATAGTGAAATGATCTTTAGTACTTAAAATTGGGAATTTATTAAAGGAACTCTTTCTATCTTTACTAGTAAAGTAGCTGTATATTATTTTCAAGTTTTTTCAGTCCGATTTGAGTCAGCAGTGCTTTCAAAATGTAAAATGAACCTTTTGCATTTGGACTGGACTGTCAGAGGCGGAATGCATCGGGAGCACACGGGACAGGACGGCATGGAGAGGGCTGATATCGAGGACTCTGATCTCCGACCTTCAGAAATGAGGATGGACATATACGGATACAGAATTATAATGAACGCAATAGACAGTTGTAAAAATGTTGAAAAATAAAAAATGAGCTGAATAACGAAAACGGTAGGATAAATGTTAGAAAGGAACAAAAATATTGTTTGGTGAAATTGTATTTTGCACATAGGGAGTTGTATTTTCGAACAGAAGTGACGTTCTATGATAAGCAGGCCTACTCCGACCCAGGCTTTACACTTCAGTTATCTCAGAAGATGAACTATGACCAGGTTGCGAATGCTGTTGCCGAATACCTTGGCACAGATCCATATTTACTGCAGTTCTTCAAATATCAAGGGTGAGCTCATTTTGATTTGTCTTTGATGAGCTGTGCCTATCAAGAGCCTCTTAACAGTGCTGTGTATGGACTATGGGAGCATTTGAACGAAGAAAAAAGTATTAAGATAAACAAGTCATTGTAAGCACTGCCTATGCAGGTGTTTGAATGAATGAAAAGGTACCAAGAAAACAAGAGATGTTATTCAGCAGGTTTTAGACATGTCCGTATTGCTATGTATCATTTGTTTGGTTGTTTGTTTCTAATGTGGATATGTGTGCCCTTTTGTCTGAGTTGACTCAGACAAAATGGCAGACAATCTTTAATATATTAACCTGGACTAGTTTGCTGTTATGCTTAGGTATAGAGACTCACCCGGTAACCCAATCAAGTGTACCTATGATGGTCAGTTGAAGGACATCTTTGCCGGCTTCAAACCGAAACAACCAAAGAAAATTTACTATCAAAAGGTACTAAACTTTTTCCATATGCCTTGCTTCTGGGCCTTACACCTTTTTAGCTGTACGTACATGCAAGTGGTTTTGTGCAGATGTTGGTTTGGGAGTGCCATCATTGTGTCAGTTGGCATCTGTTTATATGTTTATCACAAGGGATTGGGCTAGAGGAATCTGTGTGCATACTTGTAAGGTCAACTGATAATTACTTCTGCATTTAAACTCCACAACTGCCGTATTAGGGCAGTGCCAGTCCCAAGCCTGGATACAGGATGAGGGCGACGTCAATGGCCTTTGATGCCATAAGATGTCATTAAGCATTGGAACTACTGCTACTTCTGCATTTGTGCAGATTTCACTGAAACTGCACTTCAGTGATTGTGTTTTATGTTGTTATTTTGGCATTAGGGGTGTGAAAATATTTTGAAATGCTGTCTGAGTATCTTACTCATTGAGTGTCTTACTCATTTTGAAGAGGTGTCAATGTTGAAGCTTAAAATCATAATGAAACACTGTACACAGCATATACTGTCTCTCAACCTGTGTTATTCATCTGCACTGTAAATCTAATAAGGCTGTTGTATCAGCTGGACCAGTTTTCCCTTTTTGGACCTTTGATGAGCCGCACTATCAGCATCTTCAATCTCTATACCCACGACACCACATAAGCATACATTCATAGATAACAGAGCACTGATGATGATAATAATCCTGATTCCTGTAATCTAATACAGATGACAGGAACCAGTCATTGTTATGTAGTATTAATTGAATGTAAGAGTAGGCTGTAATAGTTTGGGTCTTGGCATGCAAGGAGTTGAGCACATAATAATTTGCGTGATTACATTCTTGCAGTCAGGTACCTCATTCATTACCTGGGTTCCAAGCTGCCAGTGGATCAGCAGATACTGTAGGTGCTCAAGTATGACATGCTGATAGGTATAGTTGGCACCTTGGAAAAATTTCTGTCACTGAGTGCCTTTGCATGTACTGTATGAATGATTACCTTAGCTTATGTCTGTGTTTGTTAGCTGAGCATCAGGATAGATGAACTCGAGAACAAGAGACAGTTCAAGTGCATGTGGGTCAACAGTCGGCTCAAAGAAGAGGTTAGTCCTCTGGGGTTCTGTGTAAATGATTCACTTACACTGCGTTACACTAACTGTATATTATTGCTGAAGAAACTGAGCAGTTACTTGCAGCAAATCTGTCCATAAATAGCTTCAACAACATGTAATACTTAACGACTTGTAATAACTAGCATTTCTTGTTAATGTCAGTGTTCTAATTTATAACAGTGGTGACTGATGTAGTGATTATTGTGTTTTGTTATGGAACATTTGACCACAGAGATATGTGACACTTGGATGCCAGCACCATTTGAGCATCAGTGCATAGTTTGGCCATGTTGTTAGTTTGGGCTTTGGTTTAAGTTGCAGCTGAAACTGAAAATATATTATTTATGTTAAACATCTATTTCATTTTCCTGTTGCTTAAGAAACTTATTGGTCTGTTTACAGAAGGAATTGGTGCTGTATCCAAATAAGAGTGGAACAGTTAAAGATCTGTTAGATGAAGCTCAAAAACAAGTCCAGCTGTCAGAAAATGGCTCAGGAAAACTAAGGTAATAAAATAATATCCGAAAGACAGCTTGCTTCTCCAAAGTTAAATAATACAGAAATGATGAAAGGATATTCTTGGTCAGTCATGATTTGCTGTACATTATCTAAACATTTTCAGGTTTTGCATGTGCTTGTGGTGAAGTAAACTTTAACAGGCAGTTCATGTTTAAATTGCTTGTCTCACTGGTTTGAGAGGTACCTAGGTGCTATATTAAGTGTCTTGATGCAAACATACATACATACATACATGCTGATGCAGAAAGAATGAATAGAAAACACACTTGTTACAGCTGATGTTGGTATTGCGATAGTGACAGACAGGCAGATACTAAGACAATGAATGCATCAGAACTCACTTATTGCTGACGTTCAGTCTGTTTCTTGGTTGGAAGGTTGCTGGAAGTAATCTCGTACAAGATATTCAATGTCCAAAAGGAAGACGTCATACTGGATTGTCTTAACTCAGCCGGTACAAAGACATATCGTATAGAGGAAATTCCAAAGGATGAAATTGACCTCAGTTCAGATGAAATACTTGTTCCAGTCGCCCACTTTCAGAAGGTAATAACTCGGATTTTAGATCAGCTTTCTTGTGTTTTTCATGGTAATACCTGGCAGGAAATTGTCTTCAATTGCTGTTCCATAGATGGGTGTCACTTGCAACAGTTTTAGCAAAAAGCAGTTGCAAACTGCATACTGTTACTGTTTAATACTGGCCTAGATATACTTTGAACTTAAGGTTGTTAGTTGACCACCAGACTTGTGTTCACTCTTAATGGTTTTATCCTGTAAGCCCAAGATGCAGTTTCTCAGTTTCTTTCTCTGTTTGGATGTTTGGTCTGTAGGAGATCTTCTCTACGTTTGGTGTGCCATTTTTTCTACGAATAAAAAATGTGAGTGGGATGCTTTTTCTGTTTCTCATACATCAGTATTTTTCTGACAGTACAAAACTTTGTTGGTGAAATTTGTGGGAGTTTTTGATTTCTGTAGGATTAGATTTTTAAGTTTCCACATCAAGGCTAAATTTGGAAACTTGTGCCAAAAATGAAGTGTGTCTGTGTTGTTGGTAATTGCACTTTATATTATGTGTCTCTGTTGGATGTTATTATTGGTGGTATGATTTGACAGATTTGTCTGAAGAACACAACACACACACAAGAACAAACTTTTGTGAAAGGCTGGTCTGTTATTAAGCAATTTTAAAAACTTTCATTTTGTTAACAGAAAGAACCATATGGCAAAGTACGAGAGAGAATTCAGGCAAAACTGGAAGTTCCAGACAAAGAATTTGAAAAGGTGATATGCAGTTTGTAACCTATTTACATGCAAATGGATACAGCTACCTTAAGATATGCGAGATATCTCATCATTAAAGTTTATATCCTGATTTCTTTGTGCTAAAATAACATGCCGAGTTGTTTTCAGTCCAGTATTGATGGTTGAAACCCCTATGTCTCACATGATACACAAGATTTAAGGGAATTCTTGTTTTATACCTTTTGGGCAGATTATTATTATTAATTACAGGAATTTTCTAACATCTCCTAAGTACCCACACCATCCATTCTAGATGTTTTCATCAGCTTCCTCTGGTTTGAACAAATATTCTGATAATGATTGTACATGATCATTATTGAGATTAATTCAGTTCTAGTGTGAAACTGCCATGGTTATGCAGTAAATGATAATTACTTGTAACCAGTGTTTGACTAACCTCAAACACTCACTGCCTTAAACTGAGCTGTTTAAGGTCGCTGTATTTGAGAGAAGACAGTAATTAACCAGTATTTGAATTTCAGTTTAAGATGGCCATAGTCGTTATGGGTCGCCAGAAATACATCCCTGACGACAGCAACGAAGTTGTTCGAATTGAAGACTTTCAGCCACATAGCCTACATGGTACGAGTACTCTTATGGGTAAAACGTAAACGTACATGGTTTTCTATAGCGACTGAGTGGCCTCGACCATGCTATTTTTTCAATGAATTTATCGGGCGAGATCCTTCAGCACTGCTCCCCATTTGAATGGATGACCCACCATTTAAGGTACATGTGTACGGACCATGTTAGCCCAGGATTTAAATCACTGAAAAACAGCCATGATCAGTGTGCGAACTGGCATCCTAGTGCCCAGGGGAGGGTGGGTTGACATACTTGCTTTAACCAATGTATCTTACTAGTTCATCATGTTTTGTAGCAAATAATATAGTGATGCAGTTTATTATTTCTGGGACCAGTGAAATTGGCTTGCAAGTGCGTTGGATTTTGGTTTGATAATGTTGTGAAACAGCTGCCGTTTCAAAATCTGTTGTAATTTGGACTGAATGCACTACTTCTCACGAGTTTTGGTTTAAACTTGAAAGCTTTTTTGTTCACCTACAAACTTGATTAACATTGCCCCACTTTTATAGAGCTCCAGTGTAAAAGCCTCCTACTGGTGCTAATGGCATTGGTTTAGGCTGGCTAGATTGTGTCCACTGTGCCGATTTTGCCATTATTATTATTAACAGTAGTTTTCTTATACTGTTGATAGGTGGCAGCATGCAAGCTCGTCCATGGCTGGGACTTGACCACATCAACAAGGCCCCCCGACCGTCGCGCTACACCTTTCTGGAGAAAGCCATCAAGATTCACAACTAGAGGCACAGCCAAGCATTTGGCTGCTCCAAACTGGCATGTTTCTCTGCATCTGCCAGGTCGGACCCAAGCTGGTCATCCAAAATCACGATTTGAAGGCAAAAGGAAACTGAAGAACTGCCTGCATTAGCCTTTGAATTGAAAAACTGCACATCACTAGCAACACTAGACCAAGCATTCTGGTTCTGGCTTGGTGAACTGGAAACATTAGCATCACTTAAATCATTAGCTTAAAGGAAACGAGCAACTTGCAACTCACGTAAAACTGTCACAGTGACTGTGCTGCTATGCACGTTCTGGTAGTCGCGCATTCATGTATATAGATTTTGTTTGCGTTACGAGCATGTTTTTTTTCCAAGTGTAAAAAGGTTACAGTGTTCTGTTTCATGTTTGTTAATTTTTAGCCTTATAATTATTAAGCCAAGAATTCTGAGCCATCTGCGAACTCATGTTATTCTGAGGTTGGGAGAATCTCCCAAGTCCAGGCAATGCTAGATACAGAAATTCTGTGATAGATATACAAGCTGTTGGTTTATTGTAACTCTGGATCAAGGAGCAATTAAGAAACATTCGAACTTTTATAAAAATTCTGTGTGATGAATTACAGTACTCAATTTGAGAAGAAATTTACTTCATAGAGGATCAAATTGGATAACCTTTTGTTTTTACTACTAGCACTCAGTCAATTGCCGGTATTACGTCTATTTTCTTGGGTTCTGTTGATAAACTTTGGGTTATGCCGGTATTAAAGTCTGTTTTCTTGGGTTCTGTTGATAAACTTTGGTTTAGTGAGATGCGTTTATTTGCAACTAGGATTATATCTCTTTCTACCAGTACAAACCATGATAATTATCAAGAAATTGGAAGTTGGTGCAAATGTTTATTTGTTCATCTAAAATGAAAAAATCCTTTGCAACCATCATTACACACTGTTTATGCATTTATTTCATTATTATAATGCTGCATTTCTAATTACTTTATAAAAAATAAATCTTCAATGATTTTGCTGTCCTCGAACGATGAGTCACTGTCGTCGTCATCATCGTGCAGTTGACTCGACTGAGCCAAGAAACGATTGTTCTCTACTCTGCGGGAAGCAAAGGATGCTCTAGAAAGTTCAACAGGCACAGTTTTATTTCTTTGTATTGTTCTTTGAAATTTCTCCCCATCAACGTCTTCCAGAGTTTCTCTAGGCAGTTTTGAAGATCTCGGTGGCCTTGACTTTTTTGGTTCTTCGGCTGAACTTGATGTAATACTTGGAGGAAGTTTGGCTCTAATTTTAGAAAAGCAGACAAAAAATCAGATTACCTAACTTGCAAATACAAGAATACCACAGATAGCTGATAACAGAGGTTTCCATTGTTCCCTTGGTGTGCCGTATGTATCTGTCTGGTATGTTTACAAGGAGGCCTCTAATCTTGAAGAATTTTAAAACAGATTTTTGCAAAAATATATATATAATAAACCTTTAACGTATCAGATTATATGTCATCGATATAATTTTATGCAGGTTGAGCTTCGTTTGTTACCCATGCAAATTATGCACCGAGTTTATGATCTTTATACTGATGTGTACTGCATGGCTGGTTGTGATCCAACCTATCTTAGGGAGCCATGTATTTCAGTGTCATCCGCATCTGGCTACAGATATCCTCTCTGTAACACATGATGATCTGGTTGTTCTCTGTCCCATACTTTCACAGTCCAATGGTAGCTTCACTGTAGGCGGCCCCTCGTTCTGTAACAAGCCATCATGCATCCTTCTACTTCCCAGCCTCTGTTTTGCCAGCAATTGAAGACCATAATATTTTAACACAGTCGTGTGTTGTCAGGTCGGGAGCACCTCTGAGTTTTCATGAAGAGGAGCTATATAAATATGCACTTACAACCCATGTCATTGCCAGTTGTACTCATAAAACATCAACTCAAGCAGGCGCATCTCATCAGCCTGCCTCTGTATCTCAGTGACAGGACATTTCTATGCTGACTCGGCTTGCAGCATCACACATCCAGTACTAAAACTAAAGAAGATGCAGGCGAATGAAACTTGAAAAGAATAAGTGTGCGTGCATACACTGTCGAACTTCGTACAGCTGCCGACATCAGAATGTTTTTAACCGCCCTGTCCCGTAGTGACTGCGAGTCAAATGTGCTCATCCGTTCAACGTTGCTCCTGTAGGAAAATGACCAAAGATGGTTCTCAGGTACACAGCAGACATTTTAAACATATCTTTATAGCACCAGTTTGCCAATAATGCTAGGCATAGCATGTTAAAGACATCTCCCAATTGCCATAATGCTAAGCATAGTACTTCAGAAACATCTCCCTGTTCCAATACTTGGCTGGTTTTAGGCGAGGCTTAACCTGCAGCCGTGCATTATAAGACAACCAACCACGTGTTGTACAGACAGACTGTACTACAACTGCATGTGAAATATTTAAATTCCCATCAGGACAACATATACAGTAAAATAAAGTGTCAGCAACAAGGATAGTGATCTTCATGTCCAAAGTGTGGAGCCCATAACACAATACAAGACCACACATATGAAACCACTTCTGATAGGCTACTAAGTTTGTTACGTAAATGAATGATTATGTGTTTCAAGTGTTAAGATTAAAACTTCAGTTAGTTAAGTGCACTCTGATAAACAACTTTACCTGTCTGCCTGAGGGTCAGCTTCAGTGGACAACACTCTTGGACTCAGAAGTTTAACTGGAGAGGTAGCTGTGCTCACCAGTCTATGAGGACACTGGTCCCTGGACACTGCTAAAATTCAAACAGCCTTTTATAGGACTATCACAACGCAACAAGATCACAGATTGGCTGGAATGATCTAAATGAGAGATTTGACACCACATTTTTTCATGCTGCTTGTAAGTAGCAACTTTAAGCTAACTTGGCTAACTGTTACAGTGAATCATGAACTGTTTAACCTGACAAGCTAAATGATCAGTTGAACTGATCTGAATAATCGGTATGATCATTTGATTTGATGGATAAATTCACTGACTGAGCTTTAAGGCATTCCCAACTCCTGTTCAATTTTTACCACAGTGAAACCGTTTGCTGCTTAACTACAGTATAACGGGCTAATATTACTCCACATCCATTTAAAAGTTATTTATGTACATGTATATAAGAGAAGCCGTTAAAACCAAACGACAAAACAAGCAGTTGAAAGCCAGCTCAAAACTAAAGTACTATTTAAAGAAAGAAAAATATTTAAAGCAAAAGCCTACACAAATCGGCATCAGCAAGCCGCACTGGTTTCTCTGATTGATGTGAACTATCATATCTACTTGGACAACAAAATTCTTCATCTTGCTTTGTTTCACGAACATCAGATGACTGGACTTCCAAGCCAAATCGACTAAACATTCCATACACCAAAAATTAGGAAACTAAAAACTCACACTAACTTATAATCCATAAAAACGATAATCAACTTATTATTTCTATAACTGTGGAGAAGATTTCATCAGTACACAATACATGTAATTTCCAAACTTCAGAATCAAAGATAGCACATAAAACGGATACTTAAACTTTAAATAAGATCATGTAATAATTGGAGGAGAGATTCCAAAAGGTGCTATATAATTGTCAAGATGCATACATGCAGTATCTGTTCAAATCAGTACAAACAGAATGTAAATATGTTTTTAATTAATTATTAATCAAAATTGGTCAGAAATTGTAGCAAGAAAATTTGAATACCTCCTGTGTTGAGCCTTCTGAAGCAACCGAAGTTCGTGCTCCTGCTTCTTGAGAAAAGCCTCTTGGCCTAGTAATGCATCGTTTAGACGTCTCTGTTCGTCCACCAAAGCCTGGACAGAGAAACCAAATAAATAAGTCCACCATTACAAAAACTTCGCTGCTTATAACAAATACCCTCTGTCTGACTATCGTCCACTTTGTCTGAATCAGTGACTCCAAGCCCTGGGATCATAACCCACAAAATAAGGAGGTCTCGGAAAACCAGATTTGCATCACACGTGAAATATACTATAATAAAATATGAACTCTTACAAGTCCAGGTATAAAAAAGACAGTTGTTTGTGGGTGTTATCTCTAAGATCACATGCAGTAATTTTTACACAGGCTTTTGAGAGGGCTCTACATAAATGCCCAGATAAATAATAAGTCATTATGCTGATTGAAGGGCCTGGCCGAGAATGAAATGTTCTAAAACTCTCGCCTTCAAGAGGGAGTTTTGGAGGGAAGCTCTAAGTTCTTAAGTGTCGTTCTAGTGTGTGATAGTCAAGTGGTTAGCATGCTGGACTGTCAACCCAGATAATTTGGTTCAAATTCTCGCCTAGGCAGAAAGATGTTTTGAGATTTCTGCTGCATTTGTCCAGACTCAATCACAAAACTAGGATGATAAGATAGCAAGGCTAAGATTAAGTCGTTAAAATTTGCTTGATGAAACAGAGTATTAATTACCACAGACAATCAATTAATCAATCAAAGCTAGCAGTTAATAGCTTGTTGGGGATGAAAACATGTTTTCACTTACCTTCCTTTGGGCCAACAGCTCTTCTTTCTGTTCTTTAGGTTCCATATTCAAACCGCCCACCTTTTTTTGTTTCCCGCTCTCTCCTAGTTTGTCAAAATATAATAAAACATCACAGTCTGGGTTAAATATTTCACCAAGTTTTCCTTCACCAAGCAATAAACAATATCTATAGAAAATGCTATCCAGTCTACTTCCAACACCAGAACCAGCATACACCGGTACTTAAGTTAATAATTACTCTTATCAGCCCTTCCAAGGATTAAGTTATTTTAGTTAATTAGTGACTTGTGTTGCACCAGTTTCTAATGCGCAAGGCATAAACTGATGGCACACAAAAATCAAGCCACAGTCTGGTCAATATCCAGAACATCAGTCCATAAAGAAAATAAACATAATTAAAATAAAAGAAAAATAAAACTAACCAGTCTGACCAGACTGATCTCCCAGATTAATCAAATAACCACTTTTCACAATCTAAGTACAATAGATAAACTCAGTAAACTTGTGAATTCTATGGCACCCAAACATTAGTTCTACTTTAATTAAATAATATTGTTAAGTCTAGTTTCCGACCTATGATTGGAATGCTGCTGAAGGAAAACTCCAGCCTGGATTTTTCGTTTTGTGACAGACAATCATCTGGAGTTCTGTGAAGCAAAAACGGTTCATTAGCCTCTTCTGTCTGCCTGTTGTTCTGAGACTGACTCAAAGGAGGCCATTTATTCGTCTCACTAGACTCGATCTTATATGACAGAGTCATAAGATCAGTCGTTCCACACGTTTTCTGTTTTGCGAGGAATGTTGCAGGATTTCTTCGATCATCCTCAATCTTCCCATAAATCATGTCCACTGATGGATTTGCGGACATCAAATGACCCATACAATCATGCACTGAGACAGGTACAGGACTTCTTCGATCATTGCCAAAATCAAACTGCATTTCTGTTGGAAACTGATCATCAGCCATGTACTCACTGCATCGAGTACTTGAAAGATTTGGCCGATTCATGGGGCCAATCATCAGTGGTTTCTTGGGATTCAACGAATCACTTAAGAATCGTTGTTTTAAAGTTGGTTCTCTTGTTTGTTCCTTTGATATTAAATTGCAATCAATGTCATATGATGCAACAGCTGCAGGCCTTTGAAAAGAAAATTCCTCTTCACGCTGTACGTTACGAGACAGAACAGGATTGCTGGCAGATAAAAATGGGATCTGTCTTTCCGAAATGCGTGAAGCATTGGTCTGGATGTCGGGGATCTGATTTCCACTGACAGTCGCCGATACTGGGTACCTGGGTGCTCCATCCGAACAAATTCTTCGTGTTTCTTCTAGCAAACAATGACTGGGTTTGCTATTTTGTATCTCTACATGTGTTATTCCTTTTGGAATTCCAGTTTCGTTTTCTTTGATGTGCAGCTTTAGTTTCAAGTGATCTTTATCAACATCATTACCCTACAAAATCAAGAAGTTTTATGCGGTTAGAACACAGTGTATTTGCAACATTTACACAATACTCCTATAAAATGCTTTCACAGTTTAACAGATATATTATTATTTATTAATCAGATAGTTATATTGCACTGATTTATGACTTCATCTCAAAATCATGTGTAGCTGGAAAAAGACAAATCTTCCATTGTTTGCAAAATGATATAAAAGAAACAGAAGCATCCCTCGAAGCAGGTGGTAGTGAATTCCATAGATATGAAAAGGCACATAAACTACACATCTTTTTGGTAAGTTGGAACAAACAGTTGGCTGATTCTAAGTTTGTGATTTAGCTGTTTGTGAGGTTAATGCATAAACAACAAGAAACAATATTAAGAATGGTTTTTGAAAGGTATAAAATGAAATAAATAAATAAATGGCAACAACAGAAGAGTAACTGACCCTGACAAATATTCGCTTGTCCTGTTGCTCACTGAGAAACTTTTGGTACTTGTCTAAAAGCAACTGGCACTCCTTCAGCTGTAACTCAACCGCTGCACACAGAAAAACAACCGAGAGGTACAACCAAAACTCACAAAACAATTTCAAGCACTTAAACAAAATGCATTTAGGAAGAAATCTCCACTGTACAGAAGGTTTAATAAGTAATTGTAATTTTGTAATTGTAGTTTTTCATTGGCAATTATGCTTCCATTTATTTTATATTACTTTTTCAGCAACAGAATGAATCAAGCAATCTCTGTCTTATGTTCAGGAAGGGAATACTGTATGTGTATTAGACCAAATCCAAATTTAGTTTAGTTCTTTTTCGATGTAATGTTTCAAATAATAATAATAATACAAACAGCTAATTGCCAGAATCAAGTGAGAAGGCATAAAAGCGCAAAATCCAGAAGGAATGTCCACATTTATTTCATATAGAAAATAAATTTTTAACAAAGTTGAAGCGATCACTCAGAAATGAAAAACTCAGATCATGGGTAGAAAGTTAATCCCCAAAACATTCATACCTCAACTCAGATGGAATGTTATCAAATGATGCTTACAACAGAGCTTCTCACCATTTATTGGTAATGATAAACACTATGCAAAATATGAATAAACAAATTTCTTAAACAGATCCATAGGTAAAATTCAGGTGGACAAACCCTCTCGATCTAATTTCATCTTTTCTTTCTCTTTTGCTAATGCTTTTGTTTGTTCTTCATAAGTAGCTTTCTGCTGAGCTAACTGTGACATTGCATTCTCCTTTTCTTCCCCTAATCTGAAAGACATCATTTATAAGACAGCCATTATAATAAATAACGCAATTCTAAATCTCAGTTACATGGCACCAGAGATATGCATAACAACCTGAGCCCAGCATGCCTTCTCTTGTGCTGGATTATCCTCTTAAACAGTCTTCCTTTGTATATATGCACTGTTGCATTAGACTCTGTTCAGCATATATCTTCAAACTACCTTAACAAACACTTGTTTTGATTATTTCAATAGCGGTGTGTGCAGTGCTTTTGAGAGGTACTTAAAATTTGCAATATTAATAGTTTTGATACAAACAAACATATGTACATAGTACATACAAACATGCATATATAAATTATACATACCTACTTATACCTGTTAAATCATGATGATTTTAACTTCACTTTCACAGCAGTCTCGAAATTTTACATAACACAATACACTATAAGAAAGCTACTGCTTATTAAATACTAATAAACAATGACTCTTCCTATTTCAGTATTGACTTATAATTGGTTCAGTTGGCAAAGTCATTCCAACATGAACTGAGCTCTGAGAATTCAACCATATTTTTTACCACTCTTGATTGCACCATCCAAAAGCAGCAGACACAGGGATCTTGTATTAGATAAGATGAATACCAGTCAAGATATTCCACACAGTATAAGATTGGTCACATACTGCGTGGAAATTATCTCCTGAGGACAGTGAGTGAAGGAAGAATTGAGGGAAAGAAAGTTCCGGGAAGACCAAGAAATATGCTGTTGGACTGGATGATGGATAAAGAAAGAAGACGGGGTTACAAAGAAGTTAAATAAAGGGCACAGAACAGAGAAGAGTTGCGTCATTGGACTCTTGGACCTGCCTAACGGCAGAACACTGAAGAAGAAGAATACCAGTAGATAACTAACCGGGCTAACTCCTTGACAAGGTTTGCAACCCTCTGCTTGTCTTCAAGGCAAAGATCTTTGAGTGTCACCTGTTTCTGTATGACCTTTCCCTATCAAGACAAGAAACACTATCAACAACACTACCCCAAAGTTTGATGTTTTTACACGGAAAATTAGTGGTAAGAGAGAACTAAGCAGCACCTGCCCAGTCGACCCATCACTATGACTGGAAGCTTCCAGATAAAATTAACCTAGCTCGAAGCACATAAAAATCTAAAAAACAGAAAAAGAGGCTGAGATTACGACGGTTATTATGATTATTATTATGATTACAATAACTTTTACGATAATGTAGAAGATGAAAATGATTCTCTATAGAGGCAGATGATAATGGAAAATCTATCCGGGCTCCACTGTACCTCATCTCCAGTCACAGTTCCAGGAGTCTGAGACTGCATCTGTTCGTTTCTCTTCCGCACAGCAGATTTCATTTTCTCTCGAAGGGGGTTATTCACCTTTTCCTTTTCCTTTGCAACCATACTGGGCTTCTTCGCATTAGCCTGAAGCCTTTTATTTTCTTTTCCTGGCTTATTAACATCTGACAAAACAACAATCTAATCTGAATCAGAAAAAACTTAACTGCACCTTGCTAAGGAATCTTTTTGCAATCGTGCCATTGAAAATGCTTAAATAATCAAATCTCAAATTAAATCACACTACTTTAGAATATTATACTGTTTACAGTAATCTAAACCAAACTGCATGCATGTAATGTGTGTATGTATGTATATATCTGGACATTCAATGTGTGCAGCAACTTTTAAGAACCTCTTCAACCCACTAGCCTAAATGATGTTCAGAACTTCTAGGATACTAACAAGTTCATCCATAGTCAAATGATATTAAACAGCTTAAGTACTGTTCAAGAAAGTTTCTGCTGGCAGAATCTTGCATTTAAGAGGAACTTAACCAACCTAACACACACAGTTGTCCACACAGTGCTGATAATGTAATGTAACTTCTACAGTTTGCAACATTTTACATATCATTAATAATATCCTCTATTTCTGATAACATAGGACGTTCTACCATAACATCTTACATTATCTGAAACATAGTAAAGTATGGGGACAAAATCCTATATTCACCACGTCAAACACTGGGTGTTTTGCTGGTGCTGAGGCTAAGTTATTATAACGCATGATTATGATGATGTTACAAAAAAGTTTGTAAATTTATCTAGCCCTTAAGGATCTGCATCTTATACTGATAATTAATCGTGCCTCGAGCATAACGTCTACAGTAGCGTCAACAGAATGTTTCCACTGAAGTGAAGTCTCTTTGACGAGACAGGTAAGAAGGAGACAGAAGACAAAACTTGAAATAAAAATTGTAACTAAAGCTCGGATACAGAAAATAACTGTCCTGGGACATGGCTGAGAAACACAGTAATAAAAAGAGACACAGAAAGAGAGAGAGAGAGAGATAACCATGGTTATTACAGTAACCTATTCTGTGAAAATAACATTGTAGTCGCATGTTTCGTCTCGTAAACAGCCTAAAAACAAGTCTTGACGTGGTTTTATTATCGACGAACCCCAGAAATTAACCAAGGTGGCCACATAATCGTCAACTAATAACCAAATAATGCGTACAAACTACCCTGAGTTTAAAACGCTGATTTAAAATAAAATACAAATTACCATCGTTACTCCAAAACACTTCCATTTGGCCATTGAAGCCAAAGATCGCTAGATCCAAGCTAGCAAATTAATTTAGGTAAGTAAGTAAAGCTTTGAACAAAATCTATGAAATGGGTTAAGGAGTTGAAATATCTTTGATTATACTTTATCTTTCTAAGAAATTTAAAAATATATTTGTTGCAAAATAAACCCTTTTATGCTACAGCCACTTCTATTTGTCATTCTAAATATATTTCAGAATATGGAAGATGTTTAATATGTATAAAAGCAATACTATTCTGACCGTTTATATCTCATCCCTATACTTCATCCGATCGCAGTACAGATGCTGTAAAACAGTGTTCTTAATGATTGCTGAAAATTACTTTGTTACACTGCTGAAATTTTCTACTTTGTAGTGATTATGGTATCGATGTATATATGTTAGAAAATTGATCATACTTTAAGATGTAAATGTATAGGTTTTATATAGCGACCGTATGGCCTCGACCCTGCTCATTTTGCAATGAATTTATTGGGTGAGATCCTTCACCACTGCTGCACGTTTGAATGGGCGCCACGCCATTTAAGGTCACCGTGTTAGCCCTGAGATTTAAATCTCTGAAATAAGCCACAACTGGGATGCGAAACTGGGATCCTCATGCACAGAGACTCCTTGGCGTACGCACTTACCGATGTAGCTAACTAGGCATGTTACATTCGCCTATCGTTAATTTTCTGTCTCTGTATTTCCTATCATTCTGATGAATATATATACATAATATATGTCATGTACACATATATATCAGATATGAAGCATCAATTATAATTTTTACAAAAACGTTTCAGTATACTGTAAGCTTTGAGTATCATTTAATTTTGTAGCTTGAACAGCTTCAGGTTAAATGCAATAAATATGTGATAGCTGGACATTAATGTGGCCTTTTAAAGTATATCTCCAAACTGGCAGCAAGCTACACAATTTATCAGTGTTCTATTCACAGTAAATTAATATCTCCTATCATTATTTCGCGTCTTCAGCCACTCTCTAACTTAAACTAAACGTCTGCTACACATCAGACAGCATAAGTATCAGCAATTTCATTGGTGTCCTTTTATTAATTCAGGTAAAACTTAAAACTAGACAAGCCAAATTCATTTCAAAATGACCAGGGTCAAAGCAATACAGTCGCTATATAAAACCTATCATTTACATTTAAGCCATAGGCCAACAGGTTGAGTAGAATGAATGCAATAACATTCAGACTAATTGGCCATCCATCTGCTCAAAGCAAGATTTCACTTTTAAATTATGGGTCATATTTCTGAGAGAGTTTTTAATTGGGTTTTGGCTGGTGTGACTTCACAACTCATCATAATGTTTGGTTTAACGTATTTCTGCCAGCTGAAAAGTCAAGTCAAGCGTAACACTGGGCTGCATAGTGACCCTGCAACCCACATAGCTAGTAATGGGCTTTAGTGCAGTAGTTAAGCTACTTATGTACTGTGATCTTAAATCACTGGTCCATTCTACACGAATATCAAAAATGAAAATCCCCTCATTTCATGATTTTGCCTTCCACCAAACTGACACTAGCTGTTTGGCAGTGATGCATGGGTACAAACGATCTCCACTCTTTCAGCTATTTGTCAAAACTAGTACTTTTCTCATGTTTATCCCGTGTCTTGTTTGCTGCAATCTTTTTAAGAGTTGTAGTTTTGGTGATAGTTTGGTGATGATAAAACCCTGCAACATTTACCTCATTTCTCCAACTGCCGTGTGTGAAACCGTTAAATGATACGCACAGATTACAGCAATTGCTCTTTTCCAACAGTTGAAAATGAAGAGTAAGACCGGTACAAACAAGACAGAATGTGAAAGACAGTCACAAAGCATTCTAACAGAAAGACTTTTGAAACTCCAAACAAGCATTACACCTAAAGCACCTGAAACAGCATGCTACGTATCAAAACTGATGCCCTGTCTATTAACAGAATTTGAATAAAACTGTTTAATATTTGAAACAAAACGACGACACAACAGTTAACCATCTGTAACAGTTATCATAAGCACTCTGGCTTCAAAGTGGTAATGTAACAGGTTTTTTATATTGTGCCTTTGACAACCACTCGAAGTATCAAAGTAAACTGCTCAACAGCTACCAGATTTTTATAGCAGCAGCACTTAATCTTGAACAACTTCTTAGACTTCAAGAATTGAAAGCTTTTGTCCAGTGATCCCACCACAGTCAGTAATCACAATCCATTTCCATGGCGTCAACTTGTGTTCAGTTTCTCAGATATGATGTCTTTTCCAGTCATTTGGGAAGTTGTTAATTGCAGAAATTTTGTTAGGAACTTAGCTATAAAACTGGCAAACAGCAGGAAATTTAAACTTGCACGAAAGAGTTGGAAAATTGATAAAGATGAATATAAATGACAAATTTAGGTTATTTTAATTTCCGACGTTTGCTGATGAAAACTGTGAGCACTTTGTCACTACATTTATCATATCCTTTTTGCCCCTACCACATGTACACAAAAAACTGCCAACAGCTGCTCATTTTAAAGAGAAATATAATAATTGTTTATTTTAGTTAATACAATTTCTAAAAATATTACTTTACCATGAAAATGGAATCATTCCAGCCCATTTCACTTGTAACGTATGTTTGCCAATTAAAGAACAATTAACAAGCTACTAACTGAAGACCAAGCTCCTCGATAACCGATATCACTGATATTGTTCAGTTAGTTTGTTTAATAAATCCTATTATTGGTACAGAATCTGGTGCCACGGTAACATGTCTCTGAGGATTTGAATTCATAGCACCGACAGCGGCTAAAGGATTAGGTGAGAATGTCACATGCGCTCACTTCCACCAGTTTCTCCATTTCTGTGACTGACGTTGACCAATGCTCCATTTTCTCTCTCATTGTCGCTATCTAGAAAATTAATTCACCACAAAACAAAATAAAAACAAATAGTAAGCCAGCTATTCAGTGAAAAAAATTGCTCAACCACTCAAGCAATCATTCAGATCAGTAGTCCACTTTTCTATCAATAAATCACTCAATGTATCAATCAATCAATCATTCAATGAATCAATTAGTCAAGCCTAGCAAACACGTATTTTCTTGTTTAAGTGGACAATTGGAAACACAAAAAATGGACAACATTCTGACCACATTTTCAGTGCATATAACAACACCTGAACGAAAAACCAGTTCCAAATGTGAACAATATGTGCTAAATTTTAATAATGTGTGTTAAGATGCAAGAAGCAGTTCATAATACCTGTTCTCTGTCTAGGACTCTCGGTTGGACCCAGGTCATATGGACCCTGCGTTCCACCTCGTCTATAGAACCTTTGACTAAGTCAAGCGACAATGCCTTCATAACCAATAGCTCCACCTATTCACACAAAAAGACATAATTCATATTATTAGTTAAGACTTTTTGGAGATCATAATTGTGACCCATTTTCTTAGTTAAGAATTTCTTTTTAGTTAATATCTAATATTTGCTGAAATCTTTGTTTCCACCTGAATCGTCAGGTAATAGGTGGTCCTAATCTAGCAGGGATTAAGTCCCTTTTGGGTCTACCATTTGTATAACAATAATCAAGGAGTGAAATACTGCTATGAACTGCAGCTGAACAAAGCCAAGTTAAGACGTGGTCAAATGGTGCAACCTTTCACAGCTGCATTCAGGGTTTGAATCCGGGTGCAAAGGTGATACTAATCATTCAGGGTCTAACTTGCTAGTTCGCAGCAACTTTGCTTGCTGACCATGCATTCACATTGGTTCAAGCCTTGCTTGAAAAGGTCAAACTATGAGGACCTTATTCAAGTCTTCATTCTACTTAACATACAACTGCAATGAATGCCATGAGCATCATAAACTGCCAATTAAATACAGAAAAAAATTATCAAAAAACTTGCTTCGTTCAGCGGCAGAAGAACTTCCCTGGCAATCTCTTCAAAGGTCAGCTGTCGATTTACAGCCGGTCGCTTGAATGTCATCTGCAAGTAAGTAACAGAAACATTTAAGACAAGTCAAAGGCAAATTTTAGAACAAATAATTTAACTTATTCGTGCAGTAATATGAAGCCACAATAAAGAAGAAGAGCATCCCTTTAAGTTAACCCTAGGAGGCAGCCATGGGTATAAAATCTTAGCGACTTCATTTTTCTCAGCCTCAGCATATGAGGGCGGGTGGCCAATCCTCTCCTTTGCCACCTGATCAATGATAACTGTTAAAGCAAAAAGCAAACATTTAAATAAAACAATGAAATACTAATAGTAACTTTGGCAAAACTAGGTAAAGCTGAATATTAAAGAACCAAAAATACATGAACTTCTACAACAATCTAAAATAAGTTTTTTGTTTTTGCTGTTATTATCTGTTTGTGTGTTAGGCTATACACATCCACGTTTTCAGCAGAGTTATAAAACGTGGCATGTTACCCATCAACTTTACAACAGACTGTGATAAGGTTCTGAATTAACTGCTCAACTAATTTTTAAATAATACATTGTCAAGCCACACTAAAAGTTCAATTCATTTCTTCATGTTTCGCCTACGATTCCCTGCTCAGTTGATGGACATACGACGTGTTAACAAATGCTTTATTTCCTTCATTCTGTGACCAGCCAATCACATAATGCCAGTCAGCAAAGACCTGTCCAGTTGGGCACATGTATATTGCAACAAGATAACGTGGTTACAGATTCTGTACACAAGAAACTTCACCTCCATCAGACAAAGCAGGGATATCTTCTGCTGCATCTGTAGACTGTGTGCAAGAAGATCGGCCTACAATGAAACAAACAGTAAAGTAATTATATTTTCATTACAAGCACTTTTTACGCAGACAGACCGGAGACGCTTCAAACAAGTAACTGGAAGTCAGTAAGAAACTGTCCATTATCAACATCAAGTCCAGAAACTGTCCTCATTATCATCCTTTACTCAGGCAACTTGCAGTCAACAGTTTCATAATCAATCTGTGGTCAGTAAGTAGCCTTTATTTACACCAGACAAGCTCACATTTGTTACAACAGGAATGTAAATCGGGTCACTTGATAAGCTGTGCAGCTTCATCAAAGTAAACCAAATATTTTCAGCCACTCCTTCTGTTTAAATAGGAGCACCTTCATCAAAAGATACATATTCAGACACTGTTATGGTTTTGCAAACAATAAGAACTAGGAGACAAGCTAACAAAACTAAAAACCTTCAAACTAATACCTAAGCAGCCAAACGTATTTGGCGCTCAGAAACAAAGAAATAAGCAAATTATCATTCAAACAATCAATTTGCCAGCCAGCCAAAAGTCTGCAATCATTTGTCCTGGTATATCAGTTTATCAATGCATCAGTTAATCATCTGTTTAAAGATAAATTTACACAAAACAATAATTAATTTAAGAAATAAATGACTTCGAGCAGATCACATAATACAGCAAAGCTGAGACTGGCTCTAGAATTTGTAAACAGTCTGCCTATCAATTCCATATCTGCATCTGTTCTCGCTTACCTGACTCTGCCAGAAGGTGCCAAGTGCCTTGAACTTGGCGATGTCTCCGCTGTTGAATGCATACAGGAGATCAATAAGCCACTGCTGCTCTGTTCCCTTCAACGACTCCAGAATTGGATGGGCCAACTGGAAACACACAATAAAACCTCACAATGTAATAATGCAACTGGAAATTTATACAGCACTGCTGTAAGAAAACAATAAGAAAACAACAAACCACAAGGAAACGAATGAACTTAAAACTCCTGAAGCACAGACCAAGAATCTACTCTGACTTGTAACTATCTCAGTCTACACATACTGTGTGGAGACTTAAGTCATATGGTGAATCTCATCACATGTGCAGTCCTTCATGTAGCTGCCAATTTCTGTATTGCAATAAATGTTTGAACACACCTAAACAAAGAATCTGAGACTTAAACTCATGCATAAAATCAACTATGATCATTATGATGCAACAACTAAGACAGTTAACCCCTCAAACCCTCCAATATGTCTGTAATTGTAGATTTCAAACACAAATACTTACCAGTTCACCAAAATTGTAAACATTTTTTCCAAGAACAGCAGCAAGACCTAGATTAAAAGCCCGCTCAGCTTGTTCACCAGCTGCAATTATAACATAAACAAAAATTAAAGTTGACTCAATATCATACAGGATGCCACAGGCTCAAGCACTGATTCTCTTGTAACTAGAGCTTGACAATTACCTTAGTAGTTCTACAGGAGTATCCAGTGGGTTGCAATACTACTAATACTATTGCAGTATGGGATGTACATACATATAATCTACTGCATGACAAGAAACAATTTCTTATGGAAATGTTAGTAGATGTATACTAGACACTAGTTTACATCTACTATATTCTTACTGGGAATATCGCTGAGCTCCATGCATCCGAGAAATCGTAGTGCGTCTCTGTAGTATTCGGTGTGGTTGCCCATCAGTTTGTAGTAGTTGCTTGACAACTCGTAGAATCGTCCATGGACAGTAGTTATTCCGTCGAGGGTGTCCAGAACTGCCTCAGCTTGCTTGATGATTGCCTGAAATTAATATTGGAACACAGACCACATGAAAGCAATGGGGCATTGTTTCCTAGGATGTCACTTGGCTTGCTGTCAACCAACCTGGCATTGCAAGGTAACATCCAAGCCTTTTTCTAGCAGGCCAGCATCTCTACTAACATTGGCCTCTCGGACTAACAGCTCCTCTACGTGCTGCAGCCAAGGGACATGGGGACAGACCTGTTAGTCCCTCACTTCTGTACAGCAGCTTGGTCACATCATATTTTCACGTGCATTGGACTATCCTTCTCTAACAATCTTCCACTGCAAGTGTGAACTGCTTTACCAAAAACAGCTCACACTTTCAGTGCATCTTAAGTCACACCACTTTAGAACTGTCATGATTCAGCACCTTGAAGGTGTTCTTAAACAGGGCTGCATAATTGTCTATACACATAAAGATACACAGAATTAACTGCATGTAATTCACCTTTGTGCCATCCATATCATTTTGTTTTAACTTAATATTTCCCATCGCTGTCAAGCACAGAGTTGTGGCCTCTTCACTCCCTTTCACCTAAAGAGTAAAAAGAACAGTTTTTACATTTAATCACTGTTCATATTAGACATCAGTAATTACTTTTTTGCATCACTAACACAAATGCAATCAAGGAAAAGCTAGCTTAAAACATGCATACATAGCAACAGGTGAATTGGGAACCCAGGTGATAACAAGGTGGCCATTCACCAATGTCTTCAAAAATCAATTACCTCTTGGATTGTGACCAAATAATTGTTGAAACCTAATACAATTTTACTTTGAAATAATAACTGATCAGCACATTGTGTGCCATGTCATGCTACACAAGTCTTAAGATTAGAAATCCTGAGATGTCAAAAGCAAAATTGAAAAATTGCTGATAACCCATGCAACCCTATAGAGTATAAATAAATGTTACCATAAGTTGGAACTGCGTTTCCAATGTACTTTGGCCACAATTTCCTTCTACTCAAAAGTACACCTCTAAGACAGGTGTTAATGGAGATACGCACTTCATATTTATAATCAATACCCCCACTTGCACCATACAGCTTAATAATCACACAAATTTACCGTTACACCATGCAGCATCGTAACTAGTGAAAACTCACATACAGGAAGCTAGTCAGCAATGCAAACAAGCGCTGTACTTCACATCTTCTAGGTTAATCAAGTTTAAACAACTCTGTTTTGAATGCCTGAACATGTCTCTTAGCTAAATATTTTTGACAGAATATTTCATCAAAAGCTTACAGACTCCCTGATCTTCTCCAGAAATTCTAGGGCTTCCTTTGGCTCTAAAATGACAAAAAACAGAAAACATTTTATTTATAAAATGTATTTTAAAACATAACTTTACTAAGAACATATACACAAAAGTACCTGGCCATTTATTTATCTGGCAAATGGTTCGTTTCCGCAAACGAGACATTTTACAGTCAAAGTAAGACTCAAGCTTCTTACCCCTGATTTGCTTTGAAATGATGATAACAATCTCCACCAAGGCCAGCGAGTTTATCCTAAACAGAAAGAAATCTGTCTTAGTTTTCCCATGATTTACTTATGCAAATGTTAATTCGTTAGATGGCACCATGGTTGATGTCAGTATCCAAGGTGGTGGTAGGTTGATCCTCAATGTTGATGTTTAGTTGCTGGTAGAGTTCCTGGTAGCTACTGTGAGACAAGTAATTACGCATACATAAATCTATAGAATTATATGCAAAAGTTTTATGATCATACATATATATCCAACAGTATTTCTTACAAACCACTCACCCATGGATATATATCGAGTGTGTCCATATAACATATATATATATATATATACACTGTGTCCGGAAAAATTCCAAGGCTTTACGGTAAATATGAAAATAATTAGTAAACATTAATCGATTTTTAAAATTCCAAAAACAGTTTAATCCTGAAATATATAATTACCAACAAAATTCTTTGTAATTTATTAACGGCCCCCGTTTAAAATTACGTCACAGTGACGTATTTGAATTTTATATTTTGTAAAGAAAGTTGCTAGAAAAATGGCGTTCAGCGAGGAAGACAAAATTGTTATAAAATTTTTACGCCAAAACAACAATTATAGTGCAAATAATATTTCAGGATTAAACTGTTTTTGGAATTTTAAAAATCGATTAATGTTTACTAATTATTTTCATATTTACCGTAAAGCCTTGGAATTTTTCCGGACACAGTGTATACAGATCACATTCTGTCTGCTAGATTGCATATGTCAAGTTGCACTTGTTTGCACTTCAGCAGAAAGATCCTTCAACAACAGGGTTAGGGTTTCAGAGAACGTGGCCCTGGTTTTTTTGGCAGAAGTAACCAACAGCCACAGCTAATTCATTTTATATTTACCTGTGCTCAAAGTCTGCAATGAAGTTCTGGTATAGCTGAAAACCATAAAACATATAAAATAGTATAGTAATAAATTTATTTCATACAACACCTCTAGAATTATTCACTAATCAAAACGTCTTTAACCAAATTAACCATAAAGCATCAAATATATAAAACATTCAACGTTGTTTCACCTGAAAGTGCAAACTTAGTGTAAGAAAAATAACAGACTACAATATTTTTCAAAATGAAAGATTCAGAAGGTCTAAAAAATTGAAATATCTCATATCTGTACAATAAGAAAAAAACACCAATTTAAATTTATATTAACTGAACTCTTTCAACCTCTTTATAAATGCAATTTTCCAAAAATGCACCTAAAGCAACTGCAATTTACCATTTGGAAAAGTGCAATAAACCATTTCTTTGCACAGAAGAAATTAAGCTTTTGCTATCACACTAATTTTTAATATTTCATCAAAAACGATTATTTCGCTTTACCCAGAAATTCATCCTACACCATTCCTTACCTTGACAAGAGCATCACCTTGAGACAGAGACGGATGCTTCACAAATTCACCGAGCTTCAAAGTCAACTGGTGCCATAACCTAGAATGAAAGACAAATTTCTGACAAGATCTGTATGAACATAAAACCTGCAATATGGCACAGAAGCAGAGAAACACCAAAACTGAAACAGTTAGACCCATATACAACATGATCAAACCTCTTCTGCGCAATCAGTATTTTATCTTTATCTGACACTTTCTAGAAGCAACGTAACTCTTGTACGCAGATTCACAGAGCTCGCAGTGCTCTATTCTCATGCAGTTTGGGGCAGCCATATTGTTCACCTCGACCGTGGGAGCTCAAACTTTAATTTTACCAAATTCGACCGTAGTGTTGACTGAGAAAGCAAATAGAGATTATGACACATATCATATCTGTCAACTGAAGCTAAAGGGCCATAGAGGTTACCTGTCCCGACCATAAACGAAGTAACCAGTTCACACTGGATCTACTCGCTCTTGTTTCACATTCTGAACAGAGTACACTCCGAGCATGTTCGGGTGTACAAGGAGCAGGCCCCCTGTTATAGTGCAGTGCAGCAAACAATGTGCAGTAAGACCAAGATTATGGCTAGGAAATACACGTTTTTCAAGCGTTTACCCGGCATAGTCCCAACTAATTGCCACAGCAATCGCGCTATTCCATGAATACAGAGGTTCAGGCAAGTTTAATTCAGTGAAAAACAAGCTGGGCCGAGGCCATACGGCTGCTGTAAAAACAAGTGTACATTTACATTCTACATTTGATTTCAGCACCCGTCACTCGTAGCAATGAACGATAATTGGCCAACTTTGACGAGTCATCGGATACACGCGAAATCACAACGAACGTATTTTTCTTTTTTAAAAAGGCATTTATATTTGTAGAACATACTTCTTGTTATACAGCTCTTCCATTTCAGCCCATGTCTGGGCCACTTCACCATTTCCACTGGCACTGCTTTTCCTTTGTTGTTCCGTCAAATACGCTGCCACATCCCTCGCCATTTTTGCCTGAACAAACCCAAATTACAAGAGGCTGTGTTGACACGCTCTGACTACCAGAGGGAAGCACTTTTAGAACAAGAGCAAGTACGTAAGTACTCAAACCATTCACGCATCCTACACTTATCAGTATCTATAGGTGGACTCGTCTTTTTTCCTGGATCATTTCATTCAAAACTGAACTCTTTAGACTATGTTAATAAAACTTCCATAAAACGATTACATATGCATAACTTGAAGATTATACACGATATTCATCACAAAATTATCTACAGTTGAATATTTTTTAAAACCGCATATTTTAAATTTTCAAACTCTCCCTCACCCTGCGAGCTTCCGTATATTGAAATATTCAACTTTTTAAAAGCTAACTCTGAAAATTTTACAAGCTGCACAATTTAAAGTATAATCAAGAGAGTTCAAGTGTTATAAATAGAAGGCCATTCGATATTAAGAAACAATTAAACGTGACTTGATTATAGTCATTTAAGCAAATTATACAGAAATAAATACCAAATGTCCGAAATCCGACATTTAAAATGTTTTCATATGATACAAGTGTTCTGAACACGGTTCTACTGTCGAAAAACTTGAACATCCTACAACCTATTCTTAGATCCTTGTTTACGGGTTTTGAGGCGATGACGAGTAAACGCTTCCTGTCCACGAATTTCGAAGTAGCAATTGAAGTTGAAAAAGCGTTGAATAGCTTTAAAACCTTACGACAGTTAATCAGCTAATGAATGATTCAGGCTTGATGCATGTTACCTCAGAGCTGATTTTGAGACGACTCGATCGCAGCCATTTTACGCGTTAGCATTAGTATAGAATGCAGAGGGAACTGTCCACCCTGCCTCTCCATCCGAGCCTTCGGAGTAAGCTAAGCAATGCAGGATTCGTTACACTAGAGGATGTCGCTGATATAAAAGCTTGTGAACTTAGTAAAGGTAGTTCACCAATCTCTTCTTTTTCCGATGCATGATTGGACTACTGATCGCAGGTCTTTCGTTAAAACTGAAAGCACTCTTATTTCACAAATCCTATCCTGGTTCCTCGTCTTCCCCTTATCAATCTTTGCCGCTCCAATTCCAAACACATGACTGTCAGCCTGACTTTTTGATCTTGACCTGAAACCGAACCATTCCTGCCTATCGATTGTGTTTTGACTGAGCGCTTGTAAATAAGCAGGTTCTCGCGACAGCTTTCTTTGGTACTGTAGAGTTTATGCTTAGAGTTCAAGCTTATGATTATGCTTATAAAAAGAACGTCGGTAAGCTTATGTCGAGTACTCAGAGTACAGGTACACATAAAAATACTTGAGTAACAAGGACAAGTACACTAATAGTAAGTATACTAGTAGCAAGTACAAGTGTGAGTTTTTAGTTTATATACTGAATTGTAGAGCTTAACAGTGTTGGCACTTTCTGCTCAGATAAGTATTTCCCTTTGTTGACTAAGAAACAGGCTTTCACTCAATGTCTGCACTGAACAATGAACCCTTAGTACTTTAACAGTGGTAGTGACCATTCAGAATGCGAAAGCATTTTTGTAAAACATTTGCTTTGCTGCATAAAAACCTGTTGAACCAACAAGCTGCTCGGCTAAGCATATTCCCAATTTACACGATGCACTGAAATTCAAACCTTGAACACATCTCTAAAGATTGCCATTTGGCTATTGGCTGTGATGTCTCAAAACAGGATCATTATTTTTTTGACAGATCTTGGAGTCAGTACAGGTGAGGCAATGGATCTACTGAAGATGGTCCATGATTCTTGTAACAAGACTTCGCATCCTAATCACCGTCCAACCATGACTGCTCTTGATATGATTGAGGAAGGGGAACGTAATCAGAAATTTGTTGTGACCTTCTCGGAAGAATTTGATAACCTCCTTGGCGGAGGAGTTCCTCTGGAGAAATTAACAGAATTTTGTGGACCACCAGGAATTGGAAAAACACAAATATGGTAATAATACCATGCCTTGTGGAATATATCTTAATGTCTCTCTTTTTACGGTGAATTAGTTTTATTGAATGGTTGTATGTGCTTATATTTATAAACAAGAGTGTGAACCATTCTGGCCCATTTTTTGTGCACCTTTCCCTCTGCTAACGAGAAAAATGTAGACCAAAACTTCCACAATGAACTAGCAAATGAAAGTTAACTAGCTGTGAACTTGCATAAAAAGTAGTTGTTGATGACTGGTATTTTCACTGTAGTCCACCTATTTTGTGCCTTTGACTGTTTTTGCAAGATGTAAACTATCATTTGTGACATGATTTTGTGTTGTGATGTTGTAAGTTTTCTTGACCTGGTGCTATATAAATCTCTCATTTACTTTAAACAAATGTTACATTCTTTGAGGAACAGTCTTCCCACTAACTTTTGTTTGGTGCTGATTGTCTGGATGGTAGCCACATTAAGGACACTCCTGAGAGATTTTTAAATGCCAATGTTCAGTTTCAATTACATTTATATAATTGTAAGTTCCGTTTAAAGTCCTGTGACACTGTATTGCTTGCCGCAGTCTTGTGAGTGCTGCTTCTTGTGATGTAGTTTACAGCTGGCTGTGGATGTTCAGATTCCTGAGTATTTGGGAGGAGTTGGCGGCGAAGCTATTTACATTGACACGGAAGGCAGTTTTGTCGTTGAAAGAGCAGCCGAGGTTGCAGAAGCGGCAGTACTACATTGCCAAAACATACTTGTGCCAGACCATGCCATCTGTTAGTTTTTGTCACCAGTTCTTTCACTTGGTATGGTCAAACCAAAAGCTATGCAATGTAACTAATGATTTGTATAGAGCTTGTAAGAAGTGACATTTTGTCACGTTGAAGCACAGCATAATTGTGTATTAACAGAAATATCTTAAGTTTCATGTCTATATTTTTATATATACAGTGCAGACCCAATTACACGTGACTAATTTACATGCAAATCTGCTTAAAGCACAGTTATTCCATGGCTACTGACAATACCTGTTTAACGCACAAGACTTGTTAACCAAGAATATAGGAACTTTTGCCCATCACAAGACAGCCTTTTAAAGGGATTGGACAAAATCTTTTGGTAGCGAGCTAAAGTGCAAGTGCCTTCACATCAGACAACCTATGTCTGAGCTTTGTAGCGACATGTAATCTTACGTTACTATATTTCAGCATGGCCCTCTTAATATGCAGTTTGTTGGCACGTGGGCACAGTGACTGGCTCCCAATGACCACACGTAAACAGAACTTCACTGTACAAATGTATGTGTGTGTACATATATAAAAACAGATGTATATATGTATACACTGATGTGCTTCTGCCACTACATTGATTTTAGTTAATCAGTGCCTGTAAGGTTAACTAGAACTTAACGTACATTCTTTCAGTGGTTCAAGGAATCAAGGGCGCCTTTGAGATGAAGATTACGCCTTTGCCACAACAGTGGGAAAGGAACGTCACTGATTAGTCGTGAAGTGAATGATGATAATAATTGTGAGTGTGCTTATGGTGATAATACGGATGGTTTTAATAGAGTGGTAATGTTCTAACAAGAATGTAATGCATAAATTCCTGTGGGAACTGAGGCTAATTTATGTGTTTGTTTTTCAGCACCTAATGAACTGATGCAGGAGTTTAACGTCGAGAGAATTCTTTCTCATATACATTACTTCCGTTGTCATGACTACGTGCAGTTGATGGCTTTAGTCCACACATTGGACGACTTCATTCGCAAATGTAGTAAGGTAGTCAATTTTGTTGTTTCATTCGTAAATGTAGTAAGGTAGTCGATTCTGTTATTTCATTTCTGCTGGAGATTTTTAAACTGCTTGCAAAATTTAATGAATTTTCTGGTTTATGTTGCAATTTAATTCAGGAGTTACACAGTGCTCATCATTGACTCCAGTTCACACTGATGTATAAAATTCTTGTATTTAATACTAGACTTTCCTGCTCAGAGCATCTGCATTCTACATCAGCAAAATGTGCCTTCTGTGGTAATTCCTCTGTTGCTCCTTGTTAGCGCTGGGCCATGTAAGCAATTGCCAAAAACCACCCCAACTTTGAGAACTGTTTTCTAGACAATTTTCTATGTTCCCATATTATTTGCCAGAGAGCATCCTCCTTCATATATTTGCCTTTTTTGTTCTCAAATTATTAATCTGACAGCACTAGCATTTACTATTATATACATACAGCCAGAGAGTGTAAAGTGTATTATTTCAGTATAGATCCTGAAGTTTTCAGTTATCTGTCCTTGAATGATCTTTCGGTTCAAGTGCAACACTATGACAGCAGTCAGATAATTAGACAGCTTTTCTTTACAGATTCCTTGGCTCATTAACGAAGTCAGTTTTTGTTTCGTATTCAAAATATTTGTTTCAGTGCTGAAAGGCTTTTCCAATTTAAGGGTTAGGTTTGTCGTTTGACCCCTTCGGTAGCCTTTAAAAGCATAGTTCCTACTGAAGTTATGCTTAATTTGTAACCAACCTTTATAAAGTTTCAGCTGAAAATTGCATGAAAGAATTTATACTTGCCTGCGTTCACAATCTAATCTATTCAAACCTAATAACTAATTCTGTATTGCCTTTATAATAACATGCAAAGCATTCATTGGCGGCACGCTTATGCCAATCCACAACCTGGTCAATTCCCAGAGGTCTGTGTTCTGAGACAGATGACCTAAGGAGGACAAACACACTGGAATAGGTAGGCTTTGTGTTGTGATAGTAATGGCAACAAAGACTCGGTTGGACAAAGACTCGGTTGGTTGGACAAAGACTCGGTTGGTTGGACAAAGACTCGGTTGGTTGGACAAAGACTTGGCTGGTTGGACAAAGACTCCGTTCGTTGGACAAAGACTCCGTTCGTTGGACAAAAACTAGGTTGGTCTGAAAGTGCTTTACAGAAACTTGGCTGAGATGCAAAAATGCATCAGTTCTTACTGTGGTATTTATTTGTGATGCAACACTGAGTACTGTAATAATGTAACAGTATTGGCATTCAATTTATATGATTATGGTAGTGAATTTGATTAGATGCTATGTAAATGTGTACTTACCTGTGTACGTGTATCACTTGGGTAAATGGATATTTATAGCACTTGTGGAGAAGTAGATACATGCATATGTATATGTTCTTCTTTATATTCTTTATTCACACAGTGACAGACTGAGAAAATTAAATTCAAGACAGTTTGTTGATGAAGAGAAAGAATTCTTGCATTTATGTTCTTGTTTCAACGCCCATCATTCTTTTCAGGTCAAGCTCATCATTCTGGACAGCGTAGCATTTCCTTTTCGTCAGGACTTTGAAGATTTTATGCTGCGGACAAGGCTGCTTAATGGAATGGTCCAGAGTTTCAACAGATTGGCATCTTCACATAAGTTAGCTGTAAGTTTACAGCACCCTGCTGACATGTGTAAAGGTTTGCATTGTGCCATGGCTATCAGTTTGGCGTTCTTTGTGATCGTCGCTGTATCAAATGTGAACAACCGTTCACTGAATCAACCTAGAAGGTTGTCACTTTTTCATTGGAGTTTGAAGAAAAATACTTAGTACCAAATCTGAGTTGCTTAATATGCATGTTTTTTAGCGTCTGGTTCAAATATCTGGCTTGTTCACAATGCTGCAGGTGACTAAAATTGACTTCTAGCAAGACATGCAAGCAACATGTTGGATCCAGTGTATAAGCACCTCTATGGCTGGCCTTTTTTATGCTACAGCCCACTTTAAATGGTAATTCCATGTCAGCCACTTAGATTTTTTAAATATTGAATTTAAATAACAGTCCATAGCGAAGACTTCTATTCAGGTTAGTACGAGTATGTTGTTTTTAAAGGTTGTGCAGATGGTGTTTAAGACGGTAATTCTTTTCAACGGTTGTTCTAACACTGTTTCACAAACTATTTTGTTTTCAAAGGTGGTGTTGACCAATCAAATGACAACTCGTTTCAATAAACAACAGATGTCGCAATTGGTGCCTGCACTGGGTGAAAGTTGGGGCCATGCGTGCACAATCAGGGTCATTCTTTTCTGGAACAATCAGCAGAGACAAGCACTTCTGTACAAATCACCTTCAAAGAAAGAAGCCATCATTTCCTATCAGATCACGGTCTCTTCTGCACTTTATTTCTCTTGTATAAATTAATTGTAATTCTAAACTTAATCTGCTTCAACTAGAAAATACATATGTTGGTATTATTACTTGACCCAAAGGAATATATCTTACAAAAGTGATTCAGCATTACATGAGAGAGATATTTGATTTAGAATGGCTTTGCAAAATAAACAAGTGCATTATAATTCAGGTGAACAATGAAAATTACATTTGAAAAGGAGAAAACTGTCAGTAACAAGACGTATTGGAAATGTAGGGTCTACAGAATATCACAGTGCAAAGCGCATGACTAGATTCCATGTTCCCATATGAGCATAACCGTGTTCCACTTGCTCCTGTGGTCAGTGCGAGAAAAGTAGCCAACCTGAAGGAATGGGCAGCAAGCACTACGGAAGCAACACAGTATTGTTGCAACCATAGGAGTGATTCATTCAGTTCGGCGTAATTCTGTTAGATGATGCATTGCTTTTAGTTGGGAATGTTGCATTCTTCAGGTCTACATAAATTTTAAGATATCAGTTTCCAGTTCACCTAGGAATGTTTTTGTTTTTTTATTGCAGTAATTATTTATTAATTAAGTGTGTTACTGTATTCTTTCTTTAAAATTATTGGGCATTTTTTTAAAGAAGTTATGTTATGAGTTTAATAAATTTATTTGCTTCTTCTCTGTTTTAATCTGTTTTTTTTTTGGATACAGGTTGCTGGGATACGTGACCTTTGTAACCCTGAAGCTGATGCTGACGTGTCTCATAAGATGATGCCAACAGATGAATGACAGTGAACACAAGATGACAGATGACAAAATGAAATTCCACTTGATTGTTGTCTGATCAGTTACTTTTTAGTCTGATTTGGTCATGGATTAATTTCCTGTGTTTTTTCCACTTTATGTGGACTATATAACGTCATTGTACACACTATACAAACACATTGGCTACACACACCTCTACTGGCCAGAAATTTATTAATTTGCGCTATATAAACTTTACAAATAATTAATACTGCCTTTTAAATTTCTAAAAATCTTCAAAAACCATTTCTGCTTGAATTCTTAGCATCCTCGATTGATTCTGGTAATAAATACTGGTGCTTTCATAAGTTGAACAGATGAACTGATGCGAGAAACATCCCTTTACATTCACTAGGTGGCAGACCAGTTTCATAAAAGTCCATTAAGACAACGTTGAATAATCTAATTGCATTCGCAGTAGTAGAGAAACAGTTCTTTACACGGACACAAATAGAGTGACACTGATCGATTTAAATACATAGATAAAAACAAAAGATATGACCTAAAGCTACTGTCGCACTCTGGCGAGCCCTGTCTTATAACGAGCACATCATGTGTACACAGCAAGCTGGGCGGGATACAAAGAGAGAGACGTCACGGGGACCAGCTTATTCACAGGCGCTCAGTCAAAACAAAATCGATAGGCAAAGGTTTTCGGTTCCAGGTCAAGATCCAAGAGTCAGGCAGAGGGACAGAAGATATGCCGAGGCTAAAACTACGCGTTCATTTAATTGCGCGTTTTCTTGTACTTATCCTGTTTTTGTTCCGTCAGAGGTTGAAAAACAATGTTACAAGCGGTGGTGCAACAATTTGCAAATGCAGCCACATACAAAAATTAGACAATGTAGCGGTTGCGAGTCACACGGATATTGTACTCTTGCTTGTACAATCATGCATACTTGTGTGAGGACGCCGGTTCGCATACCAATAGTGACTATTAAATTTAAATCTCGGGCTAGCAATCCACGGGACCCTAAGCAGCGTGGTGTCCATTCAAACGGGCAGCGGTGGTGAAGTCCCGTATAGGACGGAGGGGGCTGAGCGCTTGTGAATTAGGTGATTCTCGCGACTTAGCTGTCATTGGGTGCTGTAGAAATCTCATGCTTATGATTACTTGTAAACACTATATACTCCTTGGTGATGACCGGAAGTAGAAGTTTCGAATTCAATTGTTTTGTTTTCGGCGTGGGCCAATGATAAACTTTGCGGTACGATCGCTAGAGTAAAATTTAAACTGTTCGATTAAGAATCTGTTAATAGGGAAAACTGGGCTGGATTTAGTATTATTTGGCATTCGTCGGATTTGGGTTAGTGGATTTTCACCAGAACTTGCAACAAGAATTTCGCAGCTAGGGTAGAAATAGAGCGATCAACCCGTGGGCAGGAGTAAGTATACTAGAAATTGAGTTTACGAGATATTATTAGAGTACGCGTATATTATTAAGTAAATAGACATTACTTAATAATGCGAACTCGTGCTAAGGAGCTATTCGAAATTGAGAGGAAAGAAGAATGTTTACACAGGAATTTTTTCCATAATACACACTCAAAAGTCCTAAGTTCTTAACTTCGGACACAATTTACACCAAAACCAGGCTGCAGTCAGGGTAATAATGGAAGGCAGTCCATAGTTAGATGCAGTCTTGGCAGCAAGTCCCAGCTGGAGGTAGCTTGCCTCTTTTATTAGTATGTAGTATTCCATTAACACAACCTGCCTTATTATGGAGCTAGATGAATTTAATCAGCAGTGCTCAACAGGCATTATATTTGCAGTTGCTACTTCTTGACTTACTGTATGAGTGCAAGTTTGCAAGCTGCAGCTTTGGGTCAAATATTGACACCAAGGGACTTGTTTATTTGGGCCGAGACGCATGTTTTAGGCATGAGATTCATGTATGTCTCAGCTGAAGACATTGATCAACATGAGAAGAACCGTAGATTGCCTGATCTTAATTATTCTAATTCTGTACTTTCTGTCTTAAATAACTTTCAGCTAACAACACTTGCAGAGGTTCATACACATATTTTCCTTGCCGAACAGGAGTTGTCTCCTGATGTTACTATTCTACATCTCTTGTGTAAGAATGCTTTGATGTCCTTGGTCCAACCATTAAATCTATTATTAACTTCTCATGGGATGAAGGATCCTTTTGTGTCTGCCTTTGTTCATGCCTTGGTTCATCCCATGCTAAACAAGCCTTCTGTTTATACCAATTTGCAGCCAGAGGTGACTGAAACCCAGATGCATATCTTCCTAAGGATCTTAGGGAGATATGCATCTGGGTTTCAGTCATCTCTAGCTGAAAATTCCTTCACTCTTCTGTCCAAGGTGACTTGGTTGTCCGGCTGGAATGAACTTCCACAGCACAGCATAGAAATTGCACTGTGGCTGGTCCATCTTTTCGGAATGTCTAGCCTATTTTGAACATTGTGTTATGATTCACTGAAATTGTTTTACGAGTGCTACGTTTTAGCCATTCGTTTAATCTAGAAGGCAGGTTCAGGATAACTGTTAACTATTGATTAACATTGATTTGCTTACGCTTGTCACTGTTAAAGATAGAAACTGCTAAAATGGAGTTGAACAAAATGGTTGATAATAAAAACAGTTAAATGAAAATTGTTCCATCTTGTGTGGTGGAAGATTGTTGTTTTTGGGTCAGTGGTGGTGCTACATAAACATTTATATTTTAGTAAGTATCTGCTAACTTTTACTCATAGGTTTGTGGCAAATTAAATGCTTACTTATTTATTCTTGCAGATTTTGGTTTTGATGTACATAAGTTACTGTTATAAACTCAAAATGCTCCTTAGAATAAAATATATTATAAATCTTGTTTCTAAATTTATTTTTGTTCAGGTTCAAACTTATGCATTGGGATTGGAGTTGCTGGCCTGTTGTCAAATATGTGTTCATTAGTGTTTTAATCTGATCTTACGTTTTTGCATAATCTGTAGATTTGTGAATGCAAAACAGCAGAAGAATACTCTGAAGCGATGAAGCGCCAGTCTTCCGTTGTTCAAACGCATCCTGTAATTCCAGACAGGGTGCAAAATAAAATTTCAAGATCGTGGAACAACCAGCTGACGAATTCACAATATAGCCCTGTCTCTCAGCAGTCACAACTTATATCGCCATGTACTGTTAAAATTGGTCCTGATTTTGGGAGTCCATATATTGACTTAGACAACTGCTGCTCCATTGATAACGTACCCAATGCCATGAACACATCTACCTCAACTTCAGTGTCCTTTGCCCATACATCAAAAGGGCAGCTGAGATACAACAGGCATGAAACTTTGGTACGTCATGAAAATTGAAGTAAAACAATTATTTTATTAATTTTACTGTTATTTGAGATAGGAAATTAACATGCAAATAAAGTAATAAATTCAGTTGAATTGTAAAGTAATATCTTCTTGTGCTAAGGCAACTGTATGTATACTTATACATACACATCATGTGTATGTACCAATATGTATCTAGGCATTTATATAGCACCTGCGGTAAACCTCTTGAAGTGTATGTGTTACAGCTGTTGTTTATCACACACTGGTTCCATTTGGCCTTGTTTTGGTCGTTCATGTTGCTGGTTCATTAATCATTTTAAAAATTGAGATATTTAAATGTTAAACAGATTAGATGCATGAAATGATAGATTCTGTGATGAATTGCCATCGTTTGTCTGCGTTGTTCATAAACGTTACAATTCTGACCATGTATTGTAAATAATTGTAGTCATGCTTAGAAAACTTCTGCTCGATAACACCTCTTTCCACGCTAACGGTTGCATGTATGGACGAAAAGAAGGCTAAAGAAGAGGCTGCACTAGCTGAAATAGCGAGGAAAGAGAGCAAAACCAAAGCCAACATATTGATTATGCCTAAGAGGTCAGTTTCTGAACTACAAATATTCAGCATCATGCTTTGTCACTATCGTCTGTGAATAGTTGCTAAGTGACTAAGTAATTTGAATGGTTGCCAAGTAACAAGTAATGTGAATGTTTGCCAAGTAACTAAGTAATGTGAATGGTTGCCAAGTAACAAGTAATGTGAATGGTTGCCAAATAACTAAGTATTGAGAATGGTTGCCAAGTAACTTCTTGGCCTTCATGTTAGTCAACAGTTGAAGATCATCCCATCTATGGGAAGTTTCGTTCAGTTCTGGAAAGCCACTGAGAACTTACAACATATGCATTAATTTCTGTTAAAGGCAAAGGCGTGACTGAAAATTTGATATCGGTTAATAAGTTTAGGAGCATTTTTTGTCGTTTATATTTAAAACTGCTTACTAAGATTTGTGATAAGCTACATTTTACTTTCCTATTTTTTCATTCTGTGTTAAATATAGTTATTTAATAATATATCTGCAGTTTAACATGGATGATACAATCGTATGACTGAACAAGTAGCACTTGAGAGAAGGGAAGGTTATTGACTGCAGGCTCTGAGCACGGTGTTGAGCTGGTCAACGTCTTCATGTTAGCAAATGCAAGGCTGTTAACAATTTTCAACTTGTTCTGAACTACATTCAAACTGTTACGAGTGTAGGTAGTCAGGTAAGGTAAGGAAAGGTAAATGCTAATTTAGTATATATGTGTGTTATCTTCCACATTCTCAGTGGATTTGAGATATTTTCTTTTTTCAGTGATGTTCGCTCACCAACACGGCCCATCATATCAAGGTTGTCAACACATGAAGACCTGATGCTAGAAGTCAAGGTAAATATGTATTGCCACTAAGTTGTTGCATTTTCAAAGATCTCATGATGTATCAGTTTAAAATCCTTAGAGTTCTTTTCTGCATTTATCATCAGCTTTTTTCTGTGTATATACCAGGATATATTAGAATTCTCAACTTTAGACTTACCTTTTTCAAATTGTTTATCGACTTTAGGCTGCCTCTGTCTTAAAGTACTAACCTTCAGGATATTGACCTGATTTTGGCTTGGCTTTGGTGCGCCATCGTGTGATGCTTTGTGCATTAGACACTGGCGCAATAGTAGTCACTAAGTACAATTATTTGACTGTGCACACCCTTGCATTTGGATCCATTTAGTTCTCTAAATATTTTATTTCAGTGTTTTTTGTTGGCAATTTGATCTTAAGATCAAATATGTGTTGCAAATGTCCTTATGCAGCTGTTTGTGATGTACAAAACTTGGAAAAATATTGGTGGGATAGTTAAGATTAAAATTTACTGATGTGTAACCGATTTTTCTTTCTAGTGTGAGGGGTTATGACTCTGTCTATGCTGTAGATCAACCAGCCGAACATAGACAGTTAGATGATAGTGTAGCTTAGTAGGATACGTGCTGGTTGGTTTGTTTGAGGACTCCACTGTTTAAGGGTTTATAGTTATAGCTATGTTTCATGAGATTACAGTTATATTATTAAAATATTAGCATATTGTTTTGGAGTTGAGTTTCAATCTGGCCAAATGTAGAAAGAGCACCAGGTACTTGGAAGAAACCATGATGGTTGATAATTGGAGATTGAATGATGTTACTTGAACCCTGACCTGCCAGTGAGATGGATTCTTGTCCAGAGATGGGGCAGACAGCCCATTTGAGGTGTTTCTCATGGGTGACAGGCCTAAGTCAGATAGGCCTTGACACCAGAGCCCTAGAAGAGGACAGCTCGAACTGTGATGGGCGCCGACTGTCCAACTTCACACTAGTGTTTTAAAAAAGAGAAAATGTTTTACCAAAATTAAATGCAATTACACATTTGTTAAGCACCAGCTGCAAAGCCAAGAGATCAATCAGTATACTTGCAAACGAAATCTTGCCTGCTGTTTAAAACTTACTGATCAAAATGTCTGACCTGGTTACTGTTCACAACCTTTGCAGATATAGACTGTAATCTGTTAGAAATTTTGTTTCTTGTTTCTGTATGTTTTGTGAATCTGTTTCACTGCCAGGAAAAGGTGGAAGACAAACATCGAGAGTATCTTGCACATGATAAACTACTGAGGCAGAAAGCTGAAAGAGAATTCCAGCAGTCAATGCAAGAGTTGAACGAACACACAAAAAGAAATCTTGAAATGCTCAGAGAGAGACAAGATGCTGAGTATGCTTTGTATTCGCTTTTTTGCTCAGACTTTTTTGTTGGCAAATGCAGATTTATCAGATGAGTTAGCTCTTAATTTTAAGCAAGTCATCACAGGTAGAGCAGCCCAGTTTTTTATACCATAAGATTAGGATGTTGATCGTTTTGACCTATAAATGTAAATTCTTGTTTAACTTACTTATTAAATGTTACTGATGTGATAAAATAAAAATGGATATTCCTTAGTAATGTAACTGCAGGTGGAAATATTATACTTAAGGATTATACATATGTATATACTACTTGTGTGTCAGCTGTGTATGCACTTACCAGTGTATATGTTGTATAATATGCATGTATGTGTCAAAACATTTGTTTCATGCCATTTAGGAACCTCTCAGAAATGATGTATTCATGTCAGTCTAACTGATTTAAACAGGTGCAACTCAAAGTGATCAGAATTATGTTGTACTGAGTGCCATTATGTGTACATCGTATGTATGTAAGTACCTACAAGTGATTGGCTAACAAGAGTATTGTTATTATTATTACCATTATTTCTGCATTTATTAAACGCCTGTTTCTAATGACTAAGCATCAGTTGGTGATGCTGAGCAATTGTGAGTGAGGGCCTGCTCATGGTCCCTACACAGTAACCATCTCCGCGGAGGCTCAAACCCGTACTCTCCACATTACAAGCTGAGCGCTAGATAACCAGTTGGCTACTGTACCCACTAGTATTACATTTTGTTTTCCTAAGAGATAACTATTCTTATGGAACTCTCATACTTGGAGCACCTTTGAATAGTCTTTTTGTTGGGTATGCTACATAAATTTAAAATAATGATGTATTACTATGTATGTGTGTATCTTGACCTCCCACAGCCTTTAAGAACTTCTCCAGAAACATCACCAGTTCTCCTAATATTTGCAGGTATATTGAAATATTTGTGGAGCTTAGTGTCCAATATGATATTAATTTCGTTTTGGTCAGATGTGCTGAAGTACTTGAACTGGCCATGTGCACAAACTCATGCACGCAGATTGTTATGTAGATTTTGCCATTATGTTTGTTACATTTCTTAGTTCTGTAGAAGTCGAGCGTCGAGAGCAGGAATTGCTGACAGCTTACGAGCAACATGCAAAGGTTATTTTGTCGTTTATATTCAGTATAATCTTGCCATTGAGCCCTTGTCGTTGATGCAGGTTGTGCAGGTTTGAGCTTTTCCTTAGGCTGTTACAGTGTTGCATCTTAAAGAAATCAGTTTTCACACAATTTCTTAGAGCTTTTGATTTATTGTCAATTGTTAGTGAAACTCTTTGAATGTCAGAAAATGAACGCTCTGCTCATAGGGTGCGTAACGAAGTGTCTTCGGATCAAAGCTGAATCAAATGATTATGTTAGACCACCATGAACTGTGAAAGCAGATCAGTTCAGAACAACGCATGAAATAATTAATTCGTTAGTGAAATAATGCAAATTTGTAAACATGTGCCATCATTGATAAATTCCTGAACTTTGCTGTGATTAAAGTATGTTAGTTTATTATCTAGACATTTAGTATGCAGTGTCTGTAAGTACCTTGCAAAAGCACTGCTACATCTGTCTTTTGTTTCTAGTACTTATTAAGTCAGTTAAAGAGTTTTGATCAAGCTTTGTTATTTTAAATGTCAATGAGATCAAAATTTTACTTTCTGTGAAGCTTAAATTTGAATTTATCAGCAAGTTAAGATTTATAGTACTGATAGTAAAATTAATAATAAATGTTTAATTTACAGAAGACCGCATTCGTGCGACAGTAATCCATCAAGTAGTTGACTTGTGCTGTTGGTTGCTTTAGATTCTTGCAGCTAAGATGCATCAGGCAGATCAGGAAGCCAAGCAAATTGAGGAACAGAGGTAAGCACTTAAGTGACTTATCCCAAGCTCTAAGCCCTGTCTGTGAAGTTCATTTCAAGGCAGTGAAGTTAAACAAGGTCAAGGATCAAAGATCGCAAAAAATGAGGGGAAACAGTTTCAGCAGAATAGTAAAAAATTGGGTACCCTACATAGAAAATTCTGCAGCAGTGACTGATAATAGTGGATTAATTTGTAGACAACAGAGACATGATATGCAAATTCAGGAAATCTCTATATTGGATGTTTCAAGAAGAGATGCTGTAAAAGTTCAAGGTTGGAGTTGAAGGATATTTTGGCTGATACGCAGCATTGCAAGGACAACCACAAATCTGTTATCACCCATCTCCGTCAGCTTCAATAGTCCTCATAGGCCTGGTTTTGGTGTTAAAAGATATTTAGCTGAAGAACAAACATGGTAACAATTGGAAAACCTATTGTTATATAATACTTGAATTATCAGTTTCACATGACACACTTTATTTATGCATGGCTCTGAGCATTTATATAGCACCTCTTGTTGGTACCTCTTAAAGGCATTTGAGTAGGTTCTCTTGAAGAGGTGCTAAAAAAACTGCTTACAGTTACAATTTCTAATTACAATTGCAACTGTACAATTCTTACCAATATGGTACGGTACATTATGAATTAATGATACAGTTTTACAACTTAAACTGTTGAAACAGCTTTTGATGTTCCTTTTCATTACAAACACTTTGCTTAAACTAAAATGCTTTGAACATTTTCAATTAAGATTAATTGAGGAAGGTGAACAAGTCCATGACTTTGATGTGATTTATAGCATGTCTTAAAGTCTCTAACCCATCATACACTACACTGCACCTAAACGCTGGAATGATCTCCCTCCTAAATTTTGCAAATTCTCTGTTCTTCTATCCTTTCCATCAATCACCCATCATCATCTGTCCCAAGCCCCTCTATCTGTTACTCATCAGGTGTTCCATTCAAAACTGAAGTCTCACCTTTTCAAGAAATCCCACCCTGATCCATCCAATCCACTGCCTTCCCATTTTTCTTAACTTAAACACAACCCAGCTCCTTTCCCCCTTCTCTCGCTAGTCTTTGGCAGCCAGACTTGGTTCTTGACATGGCATTTTTGGAAAACGCCACTGACTTGATGCAGCACTTGTGCGTAAGCTGGTGCTCTGCGCTTAGTAGCACTTTATCAATTTAGAGTTTACGATTACAATTTGTCATCATTTCTCTGTTGTATTTCCGTAGGAAACTTGACCTACAGCAGAAACGAATATTGGCCGTTCTTAAAGAACAGGAAAACGTGAAGTCGTGTGCAGAGGAATTTGACAAGCTGTTGTCTTCGTGTCAGTTTCCCCAGCATCTTTTATCGCAGACCATTCAGAAGTATTCTGATGTACTGAATCAAATCAACGATAAGATATCGAGTTACCTCACGATGGCACAGAATGGCGACAACTTTGATACAGAAAAAGTGAGACCGTATGCAGAACAGGCAAAGAAAATCTTGGCTACGTTCGTTCCTGTTATCGGTTTGTTAAGCATTTGTAATTACAAAGTAAATTTAATTCTAATGCATTGTAATGTTTTTTGAAAAACTTTAGTGATATTTATTGTTGAATTTATTAGCATGTGAAATTGAGAATTTGTTTTTAAGTAAAGAAATGCCATTTGGTTGACGGGTTGTCTTAAACGTTGGCTGTTACGATTGCTGTTAAGTGGGGCATTTAGTTACTAAGCAGTCACTACCTCAATAGCTGGATCGTGATTGTAGTAGTAACTACACATGTACAGCACCTCTTCAAGGGAAACTTCTCAGAGGTGAAGCTATGAAAGAGCAGGATGGATTTCAAAGGAAGATCAAGTAGACCTATTCCAGCAAGATGACTCAACAGTGACAGACTTCTGCATTGCATTGTCAGCGCTTGGAATGAGAGTGTCTGTTGTTTATGAATGTGAAAAACATCCAACTGTGCATGCGTGCGTGTGTTCCAGAACATGCCAGCATGTTTACAGTGGTGAACAGGAGCATCAAAAATGATAGGAGGTTCTTAAGGAGGGACCTGTTTGTACGATAACATGAACAATCTGATCATCCTGTGCTTCAGAACAAAGTTTCCGATGGATTGAAGCCAATAAAACAATTGCTCTTCAGCATTAGGATCTTAAACTCGACGTGGCTGTGCACGGGAATAAAGTTACCTTACCTGTTTTCACGGTTCTGCGTTTAATACATTCCAGCTGTAAGTGTTAATTTATTTGAGCTTATTGATATCCTCCTCGGCAGGAATCGGTTACATTAAGGACAGAAGCTATCCCGGCATAAATACGATACAACTTCAGTTTATACTTGTCTTGATTTGAATTGAGGGGCACTTACTGACGCACCATCTGCAACAAAAGATTTTGCATCTCATCGGTGAAAGAATGTAGGAAGCAGTTGTGCAAGAAATGCTATTCTGCATTTTTTATTGTAATTTCAGTTAGATTTATGTAGCTCCTCTTCCAGAGAGACTCATTGGATATGCTCCACACCTGACGACACAAACCAGCGGTTCAACAAAATGGTATTCAAGCGCTTACAGAATAGAAACAAAGCTCTTGGTTTAGGTTGCTAAGCAACCGATTTTGGAAAGTAACTTATTGTATTGTGTTATTTTGTATTGTATTGATGAAACTACATGAAACTGAGATTTCTGATGGACAGAGGAAGCAAATAAAAAGGGTGAAAAGGAGATGAAGCGACGCCAGGAGGAGGAGGAGGAGGACAAGAAGAGAGAAGCAGAGAAGCGATCACAACAGGTGCCAAAGAACACTGAGCTACGGCAACAGCTGCCGCCACCTAGTGGCCAAGATATTCCAACGCAGGTCTGTGAAGTCTTTTCGATTTTAAATGTTCTTCACTATCATGCTACCGTTTCGTAGAACCAAGACTCTGATCATTCATTCAGTGCTAATCTTGTGGAAATTATCAAATTATACGTAATTATTAAATTGCGTACATGCATATACACATGCATTCACAGAATGAAGTGGTATGTTATGATAAGAAAGTAAAGGTTAATGTGTGGTTCGCTTAAACTGACAGGTTGGAGACGGTGGCAGCAGTGATCCATCGCAGATGACTGACATCTTGGAATCCTATCTGGCTTTGCAAGAAACACGGAAGGCTGCAGAGCAGAACTGTTCTGCCCTTATAAACGATTCCAAGGTATTGTGCAGTCTGTCTTTCCTAACGCCGTGGATTCAAAGACCAGCCATATTTAGCAAGTCTCTGATTTTGTTTTGTTGTGTTAAGATGTGCCTTTGAGGCAAACGCTGCATTCCACTAAGTCTGTGTGCCTTTGAGGCAAACGCTGCATTCCACTAAGTCTGTGTGCCTTTGAGGCAAACGCTGCATTCCACTAAGTCTGTGTGCCTTTGAGGCAAACGCTGCATTCCACTAAGTCTGTGTGCCTTTGAGGCAAACGCTGCATTCCACTAAGTCTGTGTGCCTTTGAGGCAAACGCTGCATTCCACTAAGTCTGTGTGCCTTTGAGGCAAACGCTGCATTCCACTAAGTCTGGTTTCATGTTTCATTCGACTACTGCAATTTAACCAGACTGAATTCATTATTAGGTGACTATTGTGATTGGCATGGTTGCTGATTGCTAACTTGTCCGCCCATTAGCTCAGCATCCAGGATTGGAATCCCAGTGCCATTTCATTTGAAAGTGACAACTTTAACCATGTAACCTGCAAGAAAAATTTGTCCTGCTGTGAAGTGACTGTTGCCGAGCAGTGGTGTGTGCTCCAGGCAAACGTTACTTCACCCTAAGGCCATACTTCTGAGGACTGTTGTAACAAATTCAGCTAATAATAATAATAATATTTAGTAACTTCTAAAGCGCCGGTGGCAAATGCACAAGGCATCACCCAGTGGCACACCAAAACCAAGCCAGAATCAGGTCAATATCCAGAAGATCAGTCCACTAAGACAGAGAGAGGCAGGCTATGGCGGATAAGCAGTTTGAAAAGGCAAGTTTTAAGGTCAGAATGTAATGATGTAAGTGACTGAGCAGAACGAACAGACAGAGGGAGAGAGTTCCAAAATTTTGGTCCAGCAAAAGAAAAATTCCAGTCACCAAAAACAGTTCTAGTCCTCGGTGCGACCAGAGAAAGGTTCTGAGCTGTGCACAACCTATCTTTCTGTTATTCTTCTGTGATTTGCAGCTAAAACAGTACAGATTCGATCTCCAGATCGCCGTCAATACCCCATTAAACTCGATATCAACAGAGTCGGGTTCCCATCTGCAGGAGAAGATTGTTCGTCTGAATAGACTGCTGTCAGGTGACGTGGTGGAAGTTAGCGGGAGAAAGGTGTCGACCAGAGGCCACGTGGCTGGTGCCATCTTTGCAAGAGATCTCCTGGCCAAACAGTTGGTCGTAAGTGTTGACTTAATATTTCCATATGCGGTAGATTGACTTCTGTGTGACCATCAGTTATTTTAAGAAAGGACTAAATTACTATGGCAGACAGATGCGACCGAGTAAGCTTACAAAGCCCAGGCTATAAAGGCCTTGAAAGTTGTATGTAATATAATATGTAATGAAAGTAATATGTCAGTATAATAATAATTATAAATAATATTATAATTATGTTATAACATGAAATAAAATAATTATGTGATAATAATAATTATCATAATATATGCCTCAGATCAGATTTATTCACGTGATAATAATAATTATCATAATAAATGCCTCAGATCAGATTTATTCACTTTCTGTGCATAATTAAGTGCCTTAAATGAATGCATAAATAAATTATATTACTATTAATAATTAATTCTTTTTGATGGTACATTTCTTGCTCTGATTAAAAAATACGGGAATTGCACCCTGTTTTAATTGGTTATTAGCGGAAAAATCTAGTCTTTGTGCTCCCAAGAATGACCTGCTTTTGCAACTAGACAACTAAGCTGTAAGAATTTGCTGCTGGACTTTGTCTCAGGGCAAGTATTTTTGAGGTACATTACTGTCCTTCTGGACGCTTGGACTCTCTTGCTGTCTTGGCCCTGGTCCTGACATGCCATCCTCAGTGACCTGGTCTGTTGGAGCCTTACTCTTGCTGGCTTTGCAGCAATGAGAGCCACCCGAGCTGTCTAGAACAGACGGAGAGAGACCGGATGGGCCCACCCTGTTGTCGTTGCATATGAGCTGCTGCCTGATCTGAGTTGTCACAATAAACGACAGTGTGACTCCCTCTTACTTGCAGGCAAATGTTATCTCAGCTTGGAAGTGACGGCATCCAGAAAAATGCCAAGTATAGTTAACTGCTTTTAGCATACTTCTTGAGACTTAGAATAATGTGGTTATTAAGGTTGATTTTGCGCTTTTTTGGTGGCATTGCGGTGATTTGGTAACATGCAGTCTGTTCACTGGAGTTCAGGTCACAGTGTGTGATGTAAAATTGATGATTCATTGTTGAGCCATATAACTAGTATGTTCAGTTTGCATGACAAAACTGTTTCGTTAAATGAAATTGTCTGACTCCTAGTCCAACTTTCTGTTTCAGAAAAACGGCGACACCGTGGCATCGTCTCCGGAATCGGCCTTTGCGATCGCAAGTGTCGGTGTTGTGGTATGGTGTGAACATAAGGAGGTCGGAGATCTGATCTTGTCCTACTTCCACCTGAAATGTCCTTACACCGTGCCCTACTACATTCCAAAGGGACAGGAATCTTCGGAGGAATACTTCAAGTTAGTGCTGTATCGTTCAGTTAACTAGTTCAAAGTCAGCCTTTGGTCCTTTATGTGCATCTTGTACAAGGTGTTGGTTGATAGCGCAGCTGCAAAGCCATTCTAATTCCAGTTGGTCAGTGTTTTGGGACAGGAGCAGCCTATGCTGAATGAGATCGCTTACTGAGGAGTGCAACTGTTGAGGAAAGATAGAAATGATGTTGACAGATTGTACAAGAAAACAACTAAGTGAAGAGTTGTCGTTGTTTTCTTTCTGATCGTTGGCTGTTTTCATGCTGGTTCCTGCTCAAAGGCTGCCAACACTGACGAATACCCTGCTTCAACATTTATTCAGGTGCAGCTGGTGTTTCCCTTTGCAAATGCCTGATTAACGGTAGCCGAGGTGCCATGTTTGCCCATTTAGATTTTTAAAAATTAATTTCTGCTAGGCCTAGGTCAGCAGCGTGTTGCATAAAGGGACAGTGTAACAAATCCTGTGTTACACTACATGTTGTAATATATGTTTAAAATAGATTTAGTAGTATACAGATTGAAATCCTAAGCAATTAGGAGTGCTAAGAGAGGTTGAGGTGTGCACGAAGGCCTTTTTAGCTTTCATGATGATCTATTTTTGCAGGAGTCTAGGATACATTTATGAGGATCGGAAGATAGAGGAGCAAGACAAGTTCCTGAAGCGAATGAGTGGATACATCATGCTTTATGCAGCCATCATGGTCTCGTCTCCTCTGAACCCCCGCCATCTTCACCCGCACGGCCTGGAGCACGCCTGGCAGTGGCTCGGCTGTGTTCTGAACTACGATCCCCGACCAGACATCACCGCAACTATTTTGTTCAGTTTCCTGGATGTTGCTGGACATTCGCTAATGAATTGCTACGGACGCCAGTTCTGGAAGCTTCTCCGGTTGATCAGTGACGACTACATGCCGAGGATTGTTGAGGCCAAGGGCGCCAGTGGACCAGTCACCCGGCTGCAGGGCTTCCTGAATGAGGCACTGAGGACTGGTCGAATTAAGGAGCCAAAAGGCTTCTTGAGACCCGGATTTTGGAGCACGTAATACATGTTGCTGTGCAGCATAGTCGCAGGATGGGTGTATTGCTGTCTTTTGTAGAAATATTTTAAAAGCGTTTGTGTTCAGAATGCAATGGGTTTTTCACGAATGTATTTACCTTAAACGGAAGTGTCTCTGTTTATTTGTTTAAAATCAGAGTTTCATAGAGTTCATTTGAATTACTTGTGAATAGGTTGATTGAAGGGACAAAGAGAAAAAACTAACAGTGGAGAGGTGCTACATTGCAGTTGGAGGGTCAGTAAACTATACCCTCGTCAGGTTTGGCAGGACCATATTTTACCAAAGGGTAAATTATGTGAGTCAAAGAAGTTGCATACCATCGATGTTTTTGTTCAGTGTTGGAGGTTGAAAAATCTGTTCGACAAAGCGCAAAATGGCAACAGAAACTGAATGACCCTAACATGTAGAATGTAATTGTAATCATAATTTGAGATTTATAAAGCGCATCTTGGAGGATGAACTCAATAGAGGTGATTCTGACCCGAAAAAGTAAAATCACTGTTAAACAGTAGTCTTCAGGCGCCTGCGGAACACTGAGAGGGGAAGAGAAAGGAGCTCAAGTTGCAAAGATTGAACTGTAGCTTAGTGAGAAATTGGGAACCCCAGGTGTGCTGTTATCTGATCACCCGGCAACAGTATTGTACACTAGAAGCTCTTGTAGCATTTCACGTGGATTAAAAATTCCAAATATGAACAGATGTCGTCGATCCTAAAATCATTGCATTGGGTACACTTAGAAAAGAGAATTATCTTCAGTATGAGTTCCGTCACGTACAAGACTACATTCAGCCAATGTTACTCTCCACTTTATTTCAAGTCCCTAGCTTTGTCTCTATGCGACCAGGTCTGCCTGTCTTGTCTGACTCTTTCATGGACAAGGACGGCTCTTGGCAGGCGTGTAGTTTCTGTCACTGGCCCTAGATTCTGAAACTCTTCCAGTCAATATTCGCTCTTCAAAGTCTGGTTTGGCCTTCAGATCTTGACTGAAAGTTAACCTATTATTGGACTCATTTCCTCCATAGGCTGTTTCTGTACCTTCTCAGACTCCTTGGCTTTTGACAGGACTCACCCCGGAATTGGCCTTGCACAACAGTTTTGCTTAATGGTGACCATTGACTGAAACCTTGAACATTAAATATTAAATTACAACATTGTTACAGTGGCGCAGTAGACGGTCAGATTTTATTATTAAAATATGACATTGGCTAAAAGCTGTCATACCAGGGTTCGGTTTTCAGCATGATTTTCTACGTCAGCTTTGTAAGCATGCTGCTCAAGAGCGGAATATTAAATAATAATTTACAACCTAGAAAATTGGTTAAAGTTACGATTCATTGAATTTTAATAGTCCAAGGAGAGAAATTGATATCAAACTTAATCAATCCCATGTTTATGCCTTTACATGCAAATCGTATAACTAGATGTGTGGATAAACGAACAGAGGCGCATAGTATTACGAACGTTACATACTTTTGCGCGCATTGCGCTATATAATGACAGGCTGCTTAATTATGCACAGGATTATGGGGCATATGGGTTAAAATCCGGTTTAGTTTGTTGTTGTGCGACACATTAGCCCAATGCAGAGAGCGCTTGCGAGTGCGAGCATCCTCTAAGATGGTTACTGTGTAGGAACCTTGAGCAAGTCCTTTACTCACGATTGCTCAGCGCCATCGATTGATGCACAGTCGTTAGACGGTGGCGCTTAATAAATGCAGAAATAATAAACTCTTAAGTGGCCGAGGCTACTTTGTTGCCCATTTACTCACGTCCAACGATGCCCAGTAGGCTACGCCAGTGAAAGTTGGACCTTTTTAAAGTCCTCCCAGAATCATGGAGGTTATATTTATTACAGATAACTACGATAATATAGGTAGCGTGACATCACCTTCCATCTGTTTAACCTTTAGTTTTACTCAGAAGTGAACCTCGCCCAATCTGCTTAACATTTTTCAACCGTCCAATGAAAGCTAAGTCGAGGAAATCGGCTTATTCACATGAGTCTTAGTCAAAGGAAATCGATAGGCAGGTAAAGTTAGATTCGGTTTCAGGTCAAGATCCAACAGACAGGCAAGCAGACGGTTACGGTGGATGGTGTTTAGTTCCACAGTTTAACGAGAGCTTATGGCATCAAAGGCCGTTGACGTCGCCCTCCTCCTTTATCCAGGCTTGGGACTGGCACTACCCCCAAACAAGGTGGACAGTGTTTAGAACCGGAGCGGCAAGATATAGGCCTATAAAGGAAAGAGTAGGAATCAAGATAGGTTTGTGGAAGAGTGACACCAACGCAGAGAATGGAATGGGTGAAGGCACTGAAGTATTAACGAGTTCATATGAAAGGTCAAATTGTCATCATTCTGGTGGGAGTTTATTCCAGAGGAGCGATTTTCAAATTTTAAGAATGAGGTTACGGAAAAGCGGAGAAACGTTAAGGCGGAAAAAGCGGGTTGAACGGCGTGGTTGCATTGTAAGCCGAGAGTGGGTGAGGGCAGTTAGGAGATAACAACTACTTGAGAATGAAATACAAGAGAATTTGTTGGTGGTGACGTTGGATATCTTGTCACCAAAGAAGTCTATGAAAGCATCAGCCAGAATGGATAGCGAGGATCGAGGTCTTTGGTAGCTTGCATGATGCTTTCCTATGAGTAACTTATTGAGGGTCCTCCAAAGGGGCCTCGGGAAAGATAAGTTTTCTTACTTAGCTTTTTTTAGGTAGATAGGAAGATTTGGCCTTGGAAATTCTGTTAGGAACAACTTTACATTGTTCTTTGAAACGCAAATGATAGAAGGGAAATCACGAGTGACGCCAAACCGTTCAAGTTGGCTACGGGGGCATCGAGTTTCCGCATTTTAACAGTTATAGCTTTGGGTTGCGAACATCTTTGAATTTAAGAGGAAATTTTCTTATCAAGCAGTTCGGTTAGAATAGATTAGAATTTGCGAGAGAGGGCATCTAGGGATAAATTTGACCCGAAGCAGAAATGAGGAGTAGGCCTAGATGAATAAAGAAGTAGTTCCCGCAACCTAACTGTTTTGAGCGCTGATGGTGACGCCTATGATTGCAGAACGCTAATGGAGACTTGTAAAGCGTTATACTTGAGGTAAAACATGCTTAGGCCTACATGCTCAGTCTGGAGTGAAACATCAGTAGGCCTACTCAACAGGCAGGGACGAGAGACACATTACACAACTTAGCAGCTCCAGTTTACAATATGACTATTACTAATATAAAAATATTTTAAAGCTAACAAAAAACTTGTGCAAAATATTTGCTTTAAAAGATCAAATCATCCAGAGGTACGAGTTAGTAACGAGCTTCATGGCCCCATATTTCCCAACGTTCCAAGACATTGAAATCATAAAAATCTATCGTCTTTGGCGCTAACGTTTCACAAGTATTATTAAAGGACAATTACACCTAGTAAATTGAGATTAAAATTTTAATAACTGAAGTTTTTTAACTAACAAAGGTCAATGTTAGGGCTAGTTTTATTACTAAGAGCGTATTTTATAGTTTCTGGCTATGATTAAGCTTAATATTTCGTTACTATTCTATGCCGTGAGTGTCTATAATGAGATACCAATTCGTACAGCACCGGATGCCGTTTAGTCGGTTTTGTAGCTACATGTATGTAAATGTGGCGTTGATTCACGTTGTCTAATTATTGATTGTACGGTCTCCAATCTTTGTCCCAAAAACGGAATATTTTACAGTTTTAGTTATGGTGAAATGGTGATAAGAACTGCTTGAAGGTAGGATGATCTAACTGTGAACTGTATGCTTTAATAAAGCAAGGGTGACTAATGCTGAGGGAGATCTGCGCCGTCGAGCTGTTCGGTGCTTCATATTTAGTTCGATTCTTAACGTGCTGCTGAAATATTCTTTGCTTTAGATTAATAATTATTAGTTCCGCCGGATTAGAGCTATAATCTTGATTGACGCCAGCTATTGTGTTTTGAAATCTCCCGATTTGATGATGTTTTTCAGATGCTTGTCATTAAATTCGCCAGTGGCGACATCTTTTAGAAAGTATTTCGGACGTGGGGGCCTTTTGGGGGTAACAAATGTAACTTTGTGACTGAACCTTTGTAAGTGAGAATTAGGGTAAAGTATTGATGTATGAATCGTTCTTTGTACATCAAAGAAGACTGGTCGAACTCTAGTCAGTGTAAATATATTTTGTGTTTTACTGTTGTTTTGTCTGAATTTTCGACCTATTGTTCATTGGTGACCTGTTCAGATTTAAATAACACGTTTTTAAGAGCATTTATAGAGCGTCATGAAGCATGCTGCATGGTTTCAGCATCTGGTTTGAATGAACAGTTCATTTTATGGTCAAGTGCTGCTCTGAAGAATTGGAAATGGGTGGTTACCTTTAGTACGTATGCTCAGAAGTTCGCAAGTTAAACTCAGACTCTCAAGGCTATGATACATTTTCTGCTTACTGACATTAATCTCGAGGTTTGAATGCTTATTAAGACATGTATATTAAATGCTTCCCAAAGAAGTTTGTGTGAGAGGGATTTTTAAAATTACTTTTTTGACTTGCATTGCAAGTGCTAATTAATATACCTGCATAGCAGTACATTTAAAACACCACTTTTTAGAGATTCTCAGTAACTGCTTTATAAATGTGGAGATGCTCAGATACAGACTGTGAGAAGAAACTGGCCAGTTAGGATTTCCTGAATGCAGAGTGCATTATTTGTTATGCCTTTTTGAAGCATTTTGTCAGGGTGGTTGAAAAGTTGTTTTTCTTTTGCTACCAGCATACTTGAAATAATTGTGCTCAGATCATCTCCGATTCACCCAAATTTAGCCCAACTTTTATAAAAGCTGTCCTGACTAGATATCACAATGGCTGGTAAATTTTAATATTGAATCCACGATAGGCGCTACACCCAGATGCATGAAACTTAAGCAGATTTGTACAATAATGATGGTAGCAGAGTTAGTATTCAGATATCTGAGGTGTTGTATACTGTTGTTGCTGCTATCAAGTTTGTGGGGTTATGCTTTTAGGCCATCAGTGTTTCATTGGCTCTGCCGGAAAGTAGGGCACCTAACCGGTCTTTATAATGGCTCCAGAGTTCATCTTCAATGCATTTCGGTGTGTTTGTTTGTCATTATTGAGGCATGCTAATTGATTAAACTTCTGGAATAGCATTAGACTTTGAAATTGGATAGTTGTGTGTGTAAGATGATAGGATGTTTTAAGCTTCACACTCTGTGTACAAATTAACATTTTGCCTATTGGCATTATAAGCAGATATGAATACTTTCAGCATGGCAATGCATTAAAAGCGCTTTCAGATGTAATTGTAATTGTAATCTGACATTTATAAAGCGCCACTTCAAGAATAGACTCATCAGAGGTGCTCCCGACCCGAACCAGTGAGACCACTGTCAAATAATACAGACTTCAGGCGCTTGTGAAACTGCGGAAGGGACAGACTGAGGAATTCAAGCCAGAGATGGTACCAGTGGTGTCTGCTTCTTTGATGGGTGGCCTTGAATGAACTGCTAACCTTAGCTGTCACTTCAACATGCCTCTTGTAGATGGACCTATGTATATCAAGGCAACACATTTATAACACCCACAATTAATTAGCAGTCTGCAATTAGCAGTCTGCTTGAGCTCTTAGCAGGTTGAAATACAGTGACACTTAGTTGTAACTCACAGATTTTTGTTATTGTAGATAGGCATATTAAAGATAGCATTTAGACCGGCAAGTTGACGAGGTCTTGAAGCATATACTAGAATGCATCTAGGAATTTCTGTAGCGCCTTTTAAGAACCTTCTACAAGTTTTCCATGCTGTTCTAAATGATGCTGATGTTCTGCAGTGCAGTGATACTCTAGTACTGTGTGGTAACCACTGGCAGTCTACTGCAGACACTTTGAGACTGACCAGTGGAATCTCACTTAAGGCTGACAGTATTCAGATACCCTATTCCTGAGCTGAATGAAGTACTTGCAGCCCACAGTTATGTTCACTGACCGACAATGAACCCCAGGGTGACAGTTGAGCAAAGCTTAGTTGGAAGTTGCTCTGCTGTGCGTTATGAAGAACTCGAAGAACTCGTAGATGACAGAGACAGATGTCAACAGCAGAATTGTGAGCAGCTGATGCTGACTCAAAGACTGTAGATGCCACCATAGAACCAAATTCCAGTTCACCGGTGGCATTTAGCTCCTCAGTCACATATGGGATACATGGGCTGACTTGCATCAAACAAAACCCATGGATCATTATGGCTGCCAATAGTTGTGATAGAACAGTTCGCACAAAAATCATGGCAGATTAACTCTAAAATGTAGTGATGGAGTGTCTTAGCATATGAAAATTCATGAAAAACCTGATTGCATATCTGGATATGAGAAATGGGAGCCACGTCTTGATAGCAACATAACTGACTTCTTGCTTTATGCTTAGCCGGTATCTAAAGAGTTTTGTAGCAGCACTGACATGATGCTTTGACAACCAACCTTCAATTGTTGGTTGCTTCCATGCTTCCATAAGCTACATGCAACAGATCCAGTCAAACAACAAGCAATCAAAGCCAAGAGGGGAGACATTGACAAATAATCGAGTTGGAAAAGATGAGTGGAGATCCTGTAGATGATAACTAGGCCCTTCAGGAAATTTGGTCAGGTCAGGAACAGCTGGATGTTAAGTGCATTTGTGTTCATTTTACATTACACTCTGTTCCATTGCAGATGCTTTGGTTATCTGTAATGCTGGCCAACAGCTGGTGAGCATTTGGATGCTTCCCTGGTATGTTTGCACTATCAGGGGCTGTGTACTGAACACTGGTGTACTGGTATTTGAAGTGCTGTACAATCTAAAAGTGATGTCTGTTTACTGCAGACAATAATGTAGCTAAGCAACGATAGGCATCGTGGCCTTCAGCTGCTCACTTGTGTAAGTATGATACTACTGGTAGTAAGCCACAATCTAAAAGTGATGTCTGTTTACTGTAGACAGTAATGTAGCTAAGCAACGTTAGGCATTGTGGCCTTCAGCTGCTCACTTGTGTAAGTGCGATACTACTGGTAGTAAGCCACAGTAATTCTGTCTTTGTATCAGTAAGCATTCTAGTTCTATTAGTATCTGAGGTTAGCAGATATTACCATTGAGAGTGTATTGAATTATCTGACCTCCTTGCACTCTTTATCACAACTGCCTCCTTCCATGTTTACAGTCAGTAAACTTGCTCCATTTCCTTTGGGAATTCCAGTACTGTTATGTTTGTCACTCTTTGAAGATGTGTTTGCTCCACATTTTATCATGCTTTGCTTTCTCCTTCCCTCCTGTTAGTACTCTTCTTGCTTTTCTTCTATGTTGTAGTAGTAATTCTGCTATGCTTGAATGATAAATTTCCTCTTTCCGGACAGTACACTTCCTCCTACTTCGCTGCTTCCTGCTCTTATTCCTCTTTCTTTCTAATTCTTGATCCTCTTCTTTCTGTAATTTCGTCTTGCTACTTCACAGTTATCTGTGTACCTGCAGTCGAAACTGGTTGTCTTAACATGCTGTTTGTGTTTTATAGGCAAAGGTTATGACCTCCTTAGATCATGATCTTGGGTTCAAAGTTTCTTTTTCTGCAAACTCTTAAAAATTTTTCCAGTGCCACCCCTTCATCAGTCGATCAATACATTTGTTCATCCATTGATAGATTGATCCATCCATCCATCCATCTCTGACATCATTTAGGCTAGCATAGAGAGTAGTTTTGATCAGATTTCTCTTGAAGAGGCACTTTACAAATTTACAATTGCAATCCATCCATCAGTCCGTCCGTCCCTTTGTTAATCTTAGAGGTCTTGGCTTAGATGCATTTATCAGTTGAGAATCTCCTCTTTGCCTTAGTTAGAATTAATTTAGATAAGATTAGAGCTAAATTTCATAATTAAGTCCAGAGGCCAGATGAAGCATAGGCAGCGCTCCTGGCTGGCGGAACACAGCCCCTTGTTACTTACCCCTGTTTGACTTGGAAACCCTATCTCTCACCCCTATCTTACAGCAGGAAACCCAGTCTGTGGTCTACAGCAATAGACTGAAACTCAATTCCGAGTGCCTCATTGCAATAACAGTAATGCAGACGTTAAAGCGGTTGTTATGCTTTATGAATATGTCGGTTGCTGTGGCAATGATTGGTTGGTATGGGTACTTATATGTCAAATTGCCATGTGAGGCCATAATACTTGTGTATCCACTGCTGGCAACAGTGACTGTGCGCTGATGCTAGACATGTAATGTCGATGAGCATTTAAGCCACGGTAGTGGCTGCTGTTAAGTGTAATAACATTTAATAGCCTGTTTCCTGTCATTGTGATCAGTGCCTTAGTCATGATATTTTTGCTGATATCAAGAATATATGTCTGTCAAATGAAGAAGGACATAGGATCCTGTTCACCATGACCAGTAAGCAATTTATTTGTTAAAAATATCAGTGTGTCATGCTTCAATTTTAGATCAGCGTTTTTGAGAAGTGATAAGTCACGAATTTCATTTCTAGACCGGAGTCACATTGTTTATTTGGTGTTCAACAAATTTTTAAAGGAAAAACTTGTAATTCTCTGTATGTTGTATAGGTGAACTGACTCAGGGTTTTGGCTTGGCTATTGGTTTCGTTCAGCACTGACCAATGATTGAAGAGCGCTATATAAGTGCTTATTACATTACATTACATTACATGATGCCTTGTGCATTGTTACTGGTGTGGTAGACGTTTTTAAATTAGACTACATTTTGAGTTTCACTTCTGGGAAATAAAATGTCTCAGTTGGCTTCTGGAATCTTCAAATTTTACCAGAGCTTCATTAGTGGATCTGTGGAATTTACTTCATTTGCTGTTTTTAGTATATGCTGCGGTAAAGGGGTTCTGTATTGGGTTTAAGGGGAACGCATATATCTGAGATGATGGGGACCAACATTGGCACAAGTCAGTATTGGGGACTGTTCATCTTACATGAAGTATGAAAGCTTGGAAGAGGTGGGGTGAAAGGCTTTAGCTGCCTAGCCACTGCATAATCTCAAAACTTAGCTAAGCTTTTCATCATCATTGAAATCATCATCATCACTCATCATCATCATCATCATCAGTTCCTGATACCAGCCACTTGTCAGCAATGAGTGTAAATAAGTGATGCTCAGTCCAAGTCTTATTATGCCTTTGCTTATGTTACCTATCCAATACAGTCTTGGTCGTCCTTTGTTGATTGCGTATCTTACCTCTTCCTATGGAAAGTCTGACATCTGTTCATCTGTATTATTTATGGGCAACTCTGTGAAAACTGTAATAATAATAGTAGTAATAATAATAATAAGACGATTTATAGAGGGCCTTAGTTCGGTCGAGGCCGAAAAATGAAGTTTAACATGTACATTTATTTGCTGACTGAAGCCACATACGGTGCAAGGGTATGGATGTACACTGTAAATACAATGAACTAATTGAAATGACATAGACATGAAGATGATACGCATGGATTTTATATGTAAGGGTCGTGTGTGTCGACATGTAGTAGTTGTTTGAAGTGTTTCTTCTAGCATTTCTGCATGCTTGCATCGTCTTCTAGGAGTTCACCGTTTCTGTCTTCGATTGATACAACTTTAAGTTTGAAACACCCAGTAGTTTATCTTACTCTACTCTTGAAAGCTTCTTCTGCTTTTCTGCATCATTTTCCATCCAGTTGTTTTTGGTTGTTTAGATCCATAGTTTCCGTGCAATTTCTCTTGTGAACCAGTTAAATTTTTCTGTCTGTAGTTTTGGTTTATTGCTTGTCTATATTTTTCTTTCATCCACAGATTCAGCACATTCAACACTGGTTCCACTGGTCTCTAGGCTTCTTGCAAGGTCATCTGACTATGTTATTGGCTGCTGTTCCTAGTCCTTTTTGTATTTTTTCCTCAGGTTTTCTATATTTTCTTGATCACTGATCTTTATCTTCCTTCCTGTTGCCTCTTCCTATTTCTGTCAGATATCTTCATCTTTCAGCGTCTTATCATACTTGATGTTCTCTGTCGGTTGGATTCCTCCTTTTAGTCTCGTCTTCTTGTTGGTGATTACTGCCTTGTGATCTGAACCAATTTGTGTGTCAAATGATCCGCAGTTTGTCACATGTGAGCTCCATCTTTTATTATTGTGATATAGTGGGTCAGGTTATGTGTTTTTCTGTCAGGCGATGGCCGTATCCATTTCCTCTGTGGCTTCTTTTGATTGAAGAATTTCTTCGTTGGCTTCAGGTCATGTGTAGTACAGAACTGAAGCAGTTTTTCCCTTTGTCATTCACGTCTTTCCATTTTTATTCACCAGTGTTGCCTCTCCAGGTATCGCTGCACAGCTGACTTTTGTGTTAAAATCTCCTGCAGCAACAATAATATCGTGCTTTAGATTTCTGTGAACTATCTGCTGATGTTGTTTGTAAAATGTATTAATTTCTTCATCCGTAGGCTTGGATAGCTGTCATCTAGGCAAACTGGGATATTAATTGGTGTGACATCAGATTGTATCCTGTATGTACTTGGGTTTCACCTGCCATGATATGGATCTAAGCTGATGCAATCTAATGACTTCTATAGGACCAATGCACAAGGCTTCAAGTGAGGTCACAGTCAAGAATCATGATCTGTCGAAGAAGCCCGGTTGAAATCCGATGTGCCGGGGAGACCAGAAATCTGGCTATGATGGGTAAGCAAGTTGAAACAGTCTTAAGTTTAGACATGAATGATGTTAAACAACCGACAGAATACTCTGAACTGGGCAGTGAGCTCCAAAGCTTTGGAGGTTTATCAGGCTATAGAGAAGGCCTGAGCATCCAACACCGTTCAGGTGGGGGTCACAGCAAGTTATCCGTGTCAGCAATAGTTGCTCGTTTTAGGGGTGTGCAGGCAGCAGAGTTTGGTCGGCCGATTTAACTGTAATGCCGCGTGCACAGTGAGGCAGGTCTTGAAGTGGATTCTTTGTTCAGTGGGCAACCATTGCAATAACTCTATCACCCTTGCCAAGTATGCGGCTTCTGTAGCTCAGTTTGCTATAGATGCTTGCTTGAGTTCAAGGCCTAGGGGTTATTTAGCCAAGTGTTTATGGCCTGTGTTGTCCTACCATTTGTGTCGGTCCATGTCCTACTGGTTTCTTGGCCCAGGGGTTGGCCAGTCAGGCCTAGTCAAGTAGAGCCCAACTTTGAAGAGAAGCCAGAGCTATTGAAAGAGCCCAGAATAGAGCGCACATAAATAAGTCTCTTGTGGTCCTGCCTTCACTCTGCCTATATTCCAAAACCTGGATGCCAATGGCAGTTGTATTAGCACCTTATTAACACACATGCAGTGGGTTCCTGCTAATGCCTCAGCTGAAGCTGATAAAATACCTGGTACATGCTGCAGGGTTCGTTAGATTCCCATGGCCTTTCTCACTAATTCGGACAATCCTCTTATCAGAGAAATCTCAACACTTCAGATTCAGATTTACTGACTCTGTGCCCCTAATAGGTGTTTTAAAATAACAAATAAATAACGATTTTTGGCTGTTTGTTACCTAACCCAGAAGTTTAACTGATCCTGTGCATGGTATGGCCTAGGTCCGAATCTGTAATAAGAAAACTTAGTAATTGCTCTCCCTGAGGGTTAAGTCAACAAAAACTGGGTACTGATGATGATGATGATGATGATGATGATGATGATGATCACAATTAAAGTGAAATAATAACTTTGCCCTAGTTTTTTTTCCCAAAACTCGTGAAAGGTAATGTAAAGTAAGCATGAGAATCTTAAGCATCAAGTGAAAGCAGTTGGAGCCAGGTTGAAGCTCTTCCACCATTTCACTACTTGGTATACATCCTTCATCCTGAATATATATATCAAGGCAAGAAGTTGACTGAAGAACAGCGAGAAGGCAGCTGGAGAAAGGTGCATGCAGCAGAACTCAGATCTGTGCTCAGTTTCGGCTCTTGTGGCACACCTACTGTCCGCCCCAGCAATTTCTGCATCTGTCAGACACATATTTTCTAACTTTGGATTTATTCACAAGATTTGAAATCACCTGGAAAATGAAACAGCAGTAAGGCTCGTGTTCTGCTATCCGATGCTTCTTGGCCTTTATGCATTGGACACTGAAGAGAGAATATTGGAGTTAATCAGTAATGAACAAGGCAGTCACAACATCATCGTCAGCATGTCAACCAATGCTGATGTTGATATTGAATAACATCCTAACAAATTGATAACTGTCACAACATGATTATCATTTTTACTCGTTCCATATTCGCTTACAGTTATTTGTAATTTTGTAACGAATCAGTACTGGTGAGTGACATTTACACTGAGTTATTCAGTCCTTTCAGTTCACAGCTGGCTTACTCCACTTCCGACATTTCTGACTTCTGTAATTCAATCAAGAAAGTAAACAATAAGTCAAGCAATTGCATTCATTAATTATCATGATAGAGTGAAGCTGGGATATTTTACAGTGCTGACACAGAATCAAATACACCATATTTTATGTTTAGTTTTGTTATTTTTTAAGAATTTGCCATGGTTCCAACAGCTGTGGTCTGCAAGTTTTTGCAGGGGTATTTGCTGGTTGTTTCCAGTTTTTTCCACTGTCCCAGCAAAAATACTTTTTTGTCATGGCAGATTGCTATCTCTGCTCCCAAAGGTGTAGTAACAGCAGACATTAATGTGTCTGAACATGGTGTCAGCTATCAACTCTGGATGGGAACTCATTGGTTGAGCTCTTCATGTCTGCTGGAGCCTGCTAGCAATAACTTGAAATTCTGTTTATGTCAGCATTGGTTGCTTTTTGATTATTAAGTTTTGTTGTTAATGAACTTTTAACATCATTTAGGCTAGAATAGGTAGTGCCACTGATTAGTTTCTGTTAAGGCGATGTTATACAAATTTGTTATTACAGTTGCAGTTAATGGGCTTTCTGCTAGCAAGGCCTGGCCACTGTGGCCAACTGTTATACACTTGTCCTGACTACCCTAGAAGGCTGCGTTGACAGTCTGATTTTCATTGGTGGCTGTTTTTCTGTGTTCTGGCAACACCAGACTGATTTGATTGGCTTTGATTTATGTGACTCATGCTGGACATTTGAGACTGTTCAAAAAGCTCAAAAGGGCTAGAATTTATGAAGTAAAGACTGAAAACTCGGCTACAGTGTGTTTTGTGAACAATTGCTTGTCATTTGGGTGACTTCACGTTGATAACGACCATACAATTTTCAGATGATGAGCACCACCCACAATAAAATTTGGTAAATTATTAGTCAGACGGATGGATAAACGTTCATGTTTGAGAGCTTGGCTAAGTTGGTGCTTGATTTGGATGTTTCTGGTGCAGGTCGCCCATTGGCTCTAAACTCTTGGAGCTTGAGTTGTCCTCGATTGGTGTTGAGTGGCTTACTGGCAGATCAACTCAAATAAGCTTTTGTTTGCTGTTTGTTTGCGTTTATTAAAGAGCAGCACAGAGCGTCACTGTGCTGGACCATGAACAAAGAAGTCAGTGTGTCATTTGGCTTGAACCTTTTCTGATCTTCTGGAAACAGTGATTTATGTATTATGTAATGAGATGAAGTAACTACCATGGTCAGGGTTTGAACTTGTTACATGAACTTGAAAGTCAAAGCTGTGGTCATGACCACTGTTCCAGTGCTTTTGCCTTGCAGGTCAGATTAGGACTAAGATTAGAGACGAGAATGTGAGGCCATAACAACGAGTTGACTAATGCTTTGTGTCATCTGGCTGTCTACTTTTGGGAGACACAAGTGCAGCTAGACACAAATTGGCTGCTAGTGGGGTAGTTGCCTCAGCCAGAAATTACTGACTTTCAGTGAAAGACCACTTGAAATTTTGGTCAGATATGATGAGCCACGAGGATCTGCATCTATGGGTTCTGCCACACTAGTGCTTGTTGTTGTCAGACATTACTGTTTTCAGGATCTTATCTTTTCAGTGATCTTATCTTTTAAAGCAATCTAACCCACCAGCACACCCAGTGGCCGGGGACTTTGACTTTTATATGCTTTGCAAGTGGGCTTCCTGTGCTTACCTACGATGATACATCAGAGTTGAACCGTATTGGATGGGGTTACAAGTCAGGGTTACCCAGTGTTACTCAGAGATGCTAGAAACCATGGTTATCAGAGAATGTAATCCAGTCCTCAGATGTGGTGATTGTCTGCATTTGATAAGGACATCGGAGACACCGAGACACCGTGGTTTCTCTGATAGTCCACCTCTTCTGCATACACTTAAGTAGTTATATAACAATACTCTTTGTTATTCAGTCCCAGGACGGATCCTCTGTGGGGTTTTGTTTCAAAGGGCCCTTATAATGTATGAGCTATAGTTAGCCGTTTGCTTACTCAACAATTGGGGTAATCATTTCAGTAGTCAAGACACTTAATATAGCCCCTTTGAAGTACCTCTCAAGCCAGCACACATAGCTGTCTAATCCATCCAAACAAGTGGGTACTGAGGTAATCTGAAAATGTATGTCTATTGTCCAACAGGAATCAAATGCAAGTTGTTATAAACCTAGCTGCCTTGAAAACACAACAGCATCATATAGATGGTTATATTTCTGTAGTAAAGTTAGGCAACACAAGCTGATTTATTTGTTTGCTTATATTTATGCACATGCTTACTGTATGTTAACAGTCAGTTATGCTTGTTTTGTGTGCTGGTAATGTATTTATGTGGTATTCTTTCAGAGACTCTTGAAGGTTGACATAACGAGTATTTTAGATGGCATTGTATACCATAATGCTTTAAAGAAATCATTCAGGAGGCCAGATTTAGGAATAACTTTACATCCTGGACCTTATGATCTGTCAGCAGAATCGGTGAACCTGGTTTGCTCACAGAATCTTTTCTTACATTTTGCATTTGTGACTGCTGCGGTGTGAGGCCCTTTCGACTAAGTAAATTAATTAAGCAGGTATTGTGGCATTTAGAAGTACGTTAGGTACGCATGTGTCGTATTGCCCTGAAAGGCCATGCTTTTGTCTGGCTGCTGACAACAGTAATTGTGCTTAGATGCTAGACATAAAATGTCAGTTAGCAGCTGAGCCACATTAATGTCTGCTGTTAACTGTATTAATTAATTTGCTGTGAAAATATGACCGTGTCTTGGGTTTAGCTGAGGCACTTGGAAAGAGGAGATGACCAGCAAGGTATCACTTAGTTCGAAGATGTCATTTTTGCTTTGGAAAGATGCACCCTGTCAAATCTGAGAATTTCCAGAGGCGCATGGCCTTTGGTAGCATGCCACACCCTATACCAGTCCTAATCTGAACTGGGTAATGTGAACTAGAACAGAAGCGGATCGGTTTGTGTGGGTGTGTTTGTGTAATTGGCTGAATCAGAGGCTGGATGATGACTATCTAGTTTACAGGTCTAAAGGACACTAAATATCCAAGCAAACAGCTAACCAACTATGACAATGTATTTGAATATTCATAAAAGTAAAGTGTAATCTGTAGTGCCTCTTCTGGTATTTTACCACTGTCCCAGTGGCTATTCAGAGATTATTCTGGCGGTTAGTGTGAGAGGGGGTGGGCTGTTTCTGCCGTTTATATGTGTGTGTTTATGTGCCTTGAGTTTGGTTCATCATGTAAAGAATCACTGTTCTGGGGACTCCTCCACAGGGAATTTTACTCTGCCAGCTAGATATACAGGTACCATAAAATCCCTACTGGAATTTTGTTTCTGATGTTAGAATTTCCAATGACACAAGAACCCCAGTGTTACGCTTTCTCATATGAATAAACAGCAATGGACTGTGGATATGCCTCACGCTGTGCATATGTAATAATGTGATATAGTGTTATAAAGTAATTTATCACTTACTGATATATAGCGTCATCGCCGTATATCACAGTTTGCATTAGGCATCAGTAACTATTGAAAAAGGTTAGGTAATGACATCGACTCATATATTTGTGCACTTTTATTTCCTAAGGAGCATTGGTACTGTGTCTATATATTTCACATGTGCCTTTCATCTGGTCCAAGGTTCAAATCCAGGAATGTCATGTGAAGCTGACAACCTATTAGGGAAGGTTCTGTTGTTGGGGTGTTTTTGTCAGATTCTTAAAAATCGTGATCGGTATACTGGTTGCAGATGATGCCATGTAGCAAATAAGCAATTATTGTTACCTTACGTTGTGGTACAGTTGCACTGTCCAGGAATAGTAGGATCTTTCCTCTGAAGCACTGCTATAACATTCCAACAAGTAGACAATTAGGTCTTGTTGGTTACAACTGAACCGCAATAGGTCCATTTGAAGCACGTGCGAAGATTCAATCCTCTGACGCTTCAGTGAATGGCTGTAATTGCTCTTCCAGCCAAGGGACCATGGCCTTCCTTGTTGAGATCGAGGTGGATGTCAGAATTCCATCTGTGGTGTTGTTGAGATGTTATACTTAGGTATAATGACATTAGTAACATTGTTATTATGGTTTGTTTTCGTTGTAACAGCTTGCTTTGCATTGCCACATCGGTTTGCCTAACATGCCACCACCACTACCACCACCATGACCGACTTACTGTTAAAACAGTCAGTTATTTCTAATCATCACCATTAATTATTTTCTAATTATCTAGCTGTCAGTAGAATTGGGTTGTCTTTCGGCATTGGTAAATATTCCGGAAGAATCCATTCATAAGGGTGTGGGTGATGTGCCCTCTGGCCTTACCACCCCATCACCATACCCATCCCAAAATGGGAGACGGATGTGACATGGGCCTTTGCCGATGAACTATCGACCTATTTGTTTTTACCAGATATGCCAGCTGTTTGCACTGTTTTTGTTGTTGATGTGTACGACAGTTGGACACAACAAGCATGTCTGCAATGTAATAGAACAGAACATTTGCATGACTGTTATGAGCAACGGAAACATGCTGTGTTCGGTGCTGTCTGATAGATCAGAGAAGCTCTGGCAGATAAGCAGAAAGTGTATTTTTAGCTGCTTAAGATGGTGCAGTACCAGTGAACATAATAATTTATGTAGAGTAGACAAGAGGTCCAGCTTTTCAAGATAGACAACCTGTAGGGTTTCCAGTCAGCTGAGTGCTTTCAACTTATTTGCCGTCCACCAGAAATATTCAGAGATGTTGTTCTTAGTACTTGTACTCGAGTGAAACGCGGGTACAGTTTTAAGTACTTGTACGTAAAATCAAAGTACTTGTACTTGAAACCAGAGTTCTCGTACTTGTACTCAAGACTTGAAGTGTGCAACAAAAGTTCTTTGGAATGAAAACATAGAGCAGATGAACGAACTGATGGGCTTTTACAGCTATTATGATTGGTTGCCGGTTACCAGGGTAGTCATTATTACCTCTTACAAATTTGACATATTTGTATTTTGTTGGTACCAGCCAGTGTTTAGATGGACCATGTCTTAATTCACCTCTTTCAGTTTCTGCACAGGTCTTTCACTCAAGACTGAAGACACTTCTTTTCCTGAAATCTTAAGATTTGCGTTCCAAAACAGCAACAGTGCTTGGTTCTTCTGTGCCAGAAAATCTAAGCTAATTGGTACTGCACAGCAACTGAAGAAATTAACTCAATGAATTCTGTTGGCTTAGGCAATTCTGTCACATAACAGTTTGTTTGGCATGTGATTTTGGTGTTGTATTTGATGTTAACGTATCATGTGAACACATTAACTCAGTGTGTAGATCAACCCACTGCCATAGTCATAACATCCAAAGGATCAGACGCCACATTCCCTTCTCTGTGTTGATTTGTCTGGCAAATGTCGTGGTTTCTGTGCTGTATTGACTATTGTAACTCGCTTCTTATTGGCATTTCAAAAGCTAACTTGCGGCTTTAAAGCGTTGAATACTCCCCTTGTCTGAGCTATCACTAAACCCCAAAGTATGAACATGTGTCTCCATCTTAAAATTGTTGCATTGGCTATTTGGCTGCCCACTGAAAAGAGAATAATTTTCAGGACCGACTATTTTCTATAATGTTCCACATTTTGGCCAACTTTGCTATCTTCATACAGTGTTGGCCTTCAAGATTTGTCACTACGTGACCAGGCCCACTAACTGTATCATTCTGACCATACTGAGAACAAGGACAGCTCTCGGTGAATGGGCCTTTTCCGTAGCTTGCCCCAGACTCAGGCCCCAGACTCAGGAACTTGCTTCTGGCAAACGTTCACTCTGTAGAGTCTATGTTAGCCATTAGATCTTGACTAACAACTCATCTCTTCTTTCTTCTTTTCCTCTCTATGCTGTTTCTGTGTTTTCTGGGATTTCTGCATTTGGCTTTCGACCCAACATACCCTGGATGTGGCATGTGCACCAGCTTTATCTTACATCGACCGCTGATTGATGCCTTGAGCATTATTACTGTGGTGCTATAAAAGTTCTGGGATTATTATTATTTTTACAGCCCTGTAGCTTCAACCAAGCAAAGCATTCCGTCATCACAAACAGATATGTTGACTGGTGAAGGCCATGTTTGGACTGCTGGAAATGCAACAAAACTGTTCTAGACAAACTGCATGAGCCTGCGCTTAGTTCACTGAGGGTACTTGCATCCAGTGAACCCATTGAACGTGTGTTTAGTTATTGTGGTTAAACGTTAAACACACATTGATTGAACATCAGTGACAAGATGCTCACATCGCTAATATTTCTCAAGGGCAAAATTTCTAAATGAATGCACGTGTCTCATGGCATGAAGTGTGAAAATATGCTTGTGATTTAGTCACAGTTGTTCAACAGATATCTTCATGTTTTTTCACAGTAACGAAGTGTACTTGTATTAAAACCTAAGTACTTGTACTTGACAACAAAATACTTGTACTCATGCTTGTACTTCACACCAAAATACTTGTACTCATACTTGAAACCTGTGTACTTGTGACATCTCTGGAAATGGCTTGGAAGTCTGGATTGTAGATGGGTCTGCAGTTTGAATATACCTGAGCAGCTGTAAGGTTAGGTTTCCATTTTAAAGAATGGTTTGTGTGTGTTTCTTTTTTAAATAACCTGTGCAGGTGTGCTTTTTGTTTGAGGTGTAAACTTGACCAATCCAACAAGTCAGCTGTGTTTAGTTACAGATTATATGAATTACTTGTTTCATCATATTTTAAAACTAATTTCATTATGTTTTCAACTACATGTTTTGAACTAATTTCATTATCTTTTGAACTAATTCATCATGTTTTGAACTAATTTCATTATCTTTTGAACTAATTTTGTTATGGTTTGAACTAACTTCATCTTGTTGAATTTCGTTATGTTTTGAATAACTTCATTATGTTTTAAACTAATTTCATTGTGTTTTGAACTAACTTCTTCAAGTTTTGAACTAACTTCTTCAAGTTTTGAACTAATTTCATCATGTTGAATTTCATTATGTTTTGAATAACTTCATTATATTTTGAACTAATTTCATTATGTTTTGAACTAACTTCTTCAAGTTTTGAACTAATTTCATTATGTTTTGAACTAACTTCTTCAAGTTTTGAACTAATTTCATTATGTTTTGAACTAACTTCATTGTGTTTTGATGTTTTGAACTAATTTCATTATGCTTTGAACTAACTTCATTGTGTTTTGAACTAATTTCATTATGCTTTGAACTTACTTCATTGTGTTTTGAACTAATTTCATTATGCTTTGAACTTACTTCATTGTGTTTTGAACTAATTCCGTTATGCTTTGAACTAACTTCATCATGTTTTGAGCTAATTTAATTATGTTTAGAACTAACTTCATACTGTTTGGAAATAATTTGTGATGTGTGGAACTAATTCATCAAGTTTTATATCAGTTGAGACCATATAAGATTCTGCAAAAGAAGGATGCAGTGAAGTGATGGGAGGAGTAACTGTAGCAGCATGAGTTTCAGAATAAAGTCTTCACAATCTATTCTGAAAAAGTATCTGGTCCTATGGCTAAATGCCAGCTGGCACTGGTTGTTATAAACTGTCTTTGGGGTAGGAGGCTTATTAAAAGCCTTATTCTGTTGTGACCTGTGTGTGTGTGTGTGTTTGTGTGTGTTTGTGTGCTGGTAGGTAATTTGAGCTTCCTGTGTGTGGGGTTGGGTGGATAGGAACCTTATGGAAAATTATTAGGTTTGGCCCAGTTTCTTCAGCTGACGAGGTAGGATGAAACCTTGCTACAGTCTGTGTTCTATTATAAGATGGTAGGCCGACCTCCAACGTACTGTTATTGTTGGGGTTTGGCTTTCAGTTTCGGATAGTGTGTGTTGGGATTTATTGGCAGACCACACAGTTTTCATGTGGCCTTTTGTTGCCAGCCTTTCATCACTGTGTCTGTGGTTAGAAGCTTGGTTTTTCAATTGAAGTTATTGCCATGCACAGTTTTGTGAATTTTTGCAGGAGAAAAAATTATTTTTAATGCTCTGAATTGTAATTGTAATCTGTAGTTTGCTGTTGTATGTATTTATGTATGTATGCATGTGTGTATGTTTGTCTGTATGTTTCTGTAGGATTGTCTGCATGTTTGTGATGTATGTGCATCTATATGTGTATGTATGTCTTTATTTCTGTGGATGTAAGTCTGTGTGTGTATGTTTGTATGTATTTATGTGTGCTTGTGTGTGAGTTATGTCTGTATAAATGTAAATGTATACGTTTAACTGTAGTGACTGTATGTCTGCATATGTATGTCTGTCTGTCTGTATGTATGTATGTGTGTATGTAAGTATCTGGATACGTTTAGATTTTTAACTTAAGAACCTCTTACAGGTGCTGAGTCCGAAGATATACAAGCGCAGGATAATGCTTCTGAGAAATATCATTGCAGAGTAACATATTAACTGATTGAGGGAATAGCTCTGTCTTGTTTAGCTTCTGTAAGGTACAACCATAGCTTTAGCTGCAATGAGGTTCAACTGTAAGCCTGCATAGCTATCAACAGGACCTACAGCATACATTTATTGTAGCTCTGGGCATTGCGTTGAATGCTTATTCTTCATGTGGGCCATTATACATTTATGTATTTATATCTCCTGGTAGAGGTGATGTATTGTGTGACTAAAAACCTTGTTGGACAGGGTTTTCTTTTGAAATAAGAGCAGAATGATAAGAGGCTGGCTTTTTGCAGGGAAGACCTATGTAGCCTGTGCTATGTCTTAAAGAGATATGACCAACAGCTTGGCTTTTAAATTACAACCTGAATGCCACGCATGTATACGCAAGTCTATTGAACAGGTCTTTCGTACGCCATTAAATGTCTAGCACTGCAATCTTGTAAATAATGTACTTATATAATAGCCAGCAGATTATGTAGGTCATGCTTTTCATATGTATATCTGAACATTTATGTAGAGCCTTTATCGACTTCTCATGCTTGATCATCTCATTTACATGAAAAGGTGTGATGCCTTAAGATAATGTGAAAATGATCAACGATAATAATGATAATTTAATAATAAAAATAATAAGACAATTTATATAGCACCATAGCATGGCTGAGGCCAAAAAGGGGCGCTGTACACAAGTGCTTCTAGGGTTCTTTAGGGTGATTCGCTGATTGCAGCCCCATGCGACACAGTTGTCTGCATATGAGTTGTAAAAACGGTTAGTTAACAATTTACATATTCAATTTAGTTGATATGAGCAATAAATAGACAGCTGAACAATTGAAAGATATTTCTGTTTCATCCTCTGCTGCGTTGGCCTCTGGGTGCAGAATGGCTGAACTGACCATGCTGCACACCTTCTTTCAAATTGATTCTCGAGCTACATGATGTTAATGGGCTGTCAAGCTTTCTGTGTTGATCAGGCAGAAGTGTTTGACTGTTGGCTATCAGAGGAATGTTTTACATCACCAAATGGTTTGTGTCCATGGAGTGCTCTGGCCACACTACCTTTAGGAGTATAGAAGAAGAGGAAGAGGAGGAAGAAGAGGAGGAGGAGGAAGAAGAGGAGGAGGAGGAAGAAGAGGAGGAGGAGGAGAAGAGCGATCCCTTATGCTTGCAGCCATGGGTATGAAGTGGTAGCAACTTTTTTTAGCCTTAGCATGTGAGGGCAGGTGGCCAGCCCGCTATGGCTATGTGAGGGCAGGTGGCCAGCCCTCTCCCTTGCCGCCTGATCTTCCCGCTAGCAGTGTATGGTCAGTGTGCTCATTACAGCTGAGTTGGCTCTAAAAGTGTACGATTTATGAAAGCTGCATATCGTGACTGATGTATATTGTAGTTCCATCAGACTAGAGTTATTTCTTTTCTACCTGTTACCTCTGTCTAGGGTTTGAGTCGAGGTTTGTGTTAAAACATTCACATCAAAGTGTTTCTGTGATAAACAAGTGGCCTGTTACGGGATTTCTTTGGTTCAATGTTATCAGGTGAAACTTCTTTATCTTGAAGTTTATATTTAATTATGTATTCTCTGTTGTATTATAAGTGAGCCATCTTTTGAACCTATAGAGCTATATAAATTGACTGATTGACTGAATGAAGCAATCAGTGAATCAGTTACTTTGCAATGTGTGATAAGTGATCCATTTTCTTGTGTCAGTTGGAATGGACTCTTAAAAGTAATGTTTGCCAACTGAAGATTCTAGTGGGACAGAATGCTCGTAGACGGAAGCTATCTTGTGTCTATGGACATTTATTGTTGCCTAAAGCCACAATATTATGTCTGATTGTTAAAAAGGCCACATTTATTGTATGGCTGTATGTCACAATAAATGGTTTTTACTAGCCAATCGTGTTTACATTAGCGTCTCCTCTTTCTAGTTTACAGGTGTCTTAAAGTAGAAATGTAAAGACTAATTTCTTCCTAGGGTTCTTCATTGTGGGCATTGTTATTGCCTGTTGGCAGAATTGTAGCTTGTTTGCTGGGAGTTGTGGCTACTGACCCGACTGGTGCCAGATTTTATTTGATGCCACCTAGAACAGTCTGTTGTTGCTTCTGCCAGCATTGTTTCTTTGTAATAATATTTCAGTTATTATTAGCCAATACCAATTTGCTTGGCAGTTTCTGCCTGAATGTCTTCCGTTCATCTTGCATTTTTTTGCATTTCTTTGACCAATGGATGCTTTATGTATCGTCCCTGTTTTGGCTGCTTCTGTGTCTCTTTATGTCTCATTGTCTGTGTCTTTCTGTGTATCTGTCTGCATGTACAGTGTATGGCTCTTGTTTTCCTCTCTGTCTACTCTTGTCTGTGACAGTATGTCTTCAGTTTGCAGTTGTTTGACTAGCTTTCTCTTGCAGTGTGTGCCTCTTTGTCTATTTCTGACTGTCTCATTCTCTGCCAGCTTGCCTGTTATCTGTTTGTCCATCTGCCTGTGGGTTTGTTGGAGTGTCTGTTTATCCCTCAAAAAGGCTGGTTATTGATTTGATACTGGGCGGAAAATTACAACTGTTCTGTTGGGTGGCGTTGGATATCCACCGACCGACCGACCGACCGCAGGGGCCTGAGATAAGAAGGAGCAATGGACGATGGCCAGAAGCCTCGCGAAGTGTTGTGTACTTATGCACCTGCCGAAATTATTACTAGCAATCCATAGCCGAGAATAAGATGATAATTGGACTGTGTTCCCCTCAAACGTTTATAAATATCCAAAAGCAAGATTCCATGTAAGGACGGGGAAGGCATCTGTGTACTGGCTCTGCTGGAATTGGTCTTTTTTAGGAACGGAGGAAATCGAGTTCTGCACTCGTTAGCCTGTAGCACAAGACTATCAGGAATATAGTGTGTGCTTGCTGGTGTGTACCATGCAGCCCAAGTGCATCTGCTGATTGGTGGTGAAAAAGTAAATGCAGATCAGTCAGAATACTGTGGTTGTGTTACCCATACAGCATCAGCTGATGATGCACTAAAACCAACTAATGCCTGGTAGCAGAAGACACTAGTGTGGTTGAGACACTTGTAGACACACTTTCCCGTGTCAGAGCGTATTCTGTGTGGCCTAATTCGAGATAATTTTGTCTGTTTACGGCAGAAGATGTCTGGCTGTAAAATAAACTCTTTCTGAGAGCAGATTTGTTTCTTGCTAGAATGCTCTCTTTGGTACCAAAGCACAAGCTGTTGCATGCTGCCAGACAGTTTTGCATAGTCACTTCACTATAATATGTGGCTCTAGGCCACAGTAACTGTGCTTTATTGCTAGACAGTTGATGTGTAGAAGTGTTGAGGCTACAGTAGTGTCAGCTATGTTCCAGGGAGTACTTAAATTAAGGGAGGAGTACCTAGTACTGTACTTCTGCTCAGGTGGGTTTGGCAACAAAGGGTTGGCTGTTTCCAATCTGCAACGCTTTATTACAAGTATATATGTATATATGATCAGCAGATCAACGCATTGGATGCAGACACCATAGAAGTCATTATATTAAATGGGATTATATATTGAGATATGCCACAAGGTGTGAGATAAAGTAAGTGGATGATTACGCCCCATAATCAAGCTCGGTCAGACACATGACCCTACCGAGGCCCAGTAGAGTATCCCCATGAAAGGAATGTCTGCTAGAAGCAGATACTAATGTGGCTAGAAAGCTCAGAGTGCACTGGTATGCTGTAACCAGTCGTTACTTTCATGAGTTTACAAAAGACAGTGAAGGGCCATGCTCAAAATCTATGAACTTTGGACTATGCTGTCTGGAAGTTGGAGAGGACAGGGTTAGGAATAAGTAGGTCAAACACTGGAGTGAGTGTAGATGATAGCCATGAAACAGGTGGCTGTTTTTGTTAAGTAGCGCTTGCTAATCTTTTACTTAGGCGTCTCAATCTCATTTCCTTTAATTATTGTAGGAAATTATACTGCCATGTGTTTCCTCGGTTTTCAGTTTCAGTTGGCAGTTTGTGTTCTGTTTCTCTGTTTCCTAAACTGTAAATGTTTTCTTGGATAGCAGAACAGTTTGCAATTTACTTATATTCGTGTATGGCGTTTCGTGTGGAATGTTGAAATGGCTTCAGAAATGCATTTTTGGATTTAGTGATGGAAATGTTGATGAAAGCAAAATGTGTTTATTTTATTGAAAATTGTTTTAAGCAGTTAACTTTCTATGAACATGTGTTGCAGGCTGCTATGATTATCCTACCTTTGGAATGCCTTTTGTTGGCTTGGAAAACAAGGGAATGAAGTTGTCATTGTGTGTTTTATAATGTAATGTAGTTGGATAAGTGTAGAGTGGTGTTTTCAGAAACTTCTCAGCAGTATTGGGGAATTTCCAGTGTGATTTTAATTGTCTACTGTTTCCTGTGTTAGGATCATGTTATATGTACACGTAAAGGCAATTTCTCATTATTGTTGTCTTTAATAAATAATAAGAAAAAAGAGTAGTCTCTTAATCTAGTCCTGAGAAACATCCATGGGTTCATTTGTTCATAACTGAATCTAAAATGTCTTGTGGAAACAGTTTCATTACGGAATCTAAACTGTGGTATGATTGCCTGACTATTTAAAAGAAATTGAAATGCCTAAAGCATAGGAGGTATTTGTTGTTAATTCAGTTTCTGTTAAATAGAGTCAAAGAAATGTATGTCCGTATTTGCAAGTTTCTCCCTGTAATTGTAATTTGAGATTTATAAAGCAACTCTTAGAGGATAAACTGAACAGAGGTGCTTCCGACCCGAAAAAGTAAAATCACTGTAAACAGTACAGACTTCAGGCGCCTGCGGAACACTGAGAGGGGCAGAGAAAGGAGCTGAAGTCGCAATTCTCGAGGGAGACGATTCCAGCAAATGGGACCAACGTAGAAAAAGCTTCTGGACTGGGCCGCAACGGTTCGCATGCGAGGGACAAACAGGGGATCTTGAGTGCCCGAGCTAAGGGTGCTACGGCCCGGCAACGAGGAGACCAAAGTGCCGAAGTGAATGAGGTAAAGGGGAGCAGAGCCAACAGCACAATTGCGCATGAGGGAGAGGATCTTGAAGTGGACACGCTGGTTCAGTCTGTTTAGTTTCCAAAGTTTCCAACTTGATTTTTAATTCAATGCCAGGGTGGCAGATACACAATCTTTGACTTTTAATTCAAAGCTAGGTTGGAAGATATTTAGATTAAAACCAGACTTGAAATATTTTTTATTACATGAATGTTCTTTGATATTGTCAGTTATTTGTAGTTTATTGTGAAATTCTTGTTATTGGTTACTGTTCATTTCCAAGGACTTTTTTATTTTGTAATTAATTAGATTGAGGTGCTATGTGAGTACAACAGATAACAAATAATGAATTATGCACAAGTAGAGCTCATAATTTTAGATTTACTCTACTCATGTTCTATGTTGTTTTTCTTTGTTTTAAATCTTCACATATATATATATATATATATATATATATATATATATATATATATATATATATATATATATATATATATATATATATATATATATATATATATATATGGGGTTTGAATCCCATTGATTTCTGTTGTCTTTGCTGAAATTGATAATTTAAGTTAACAAGCCATGTAATATGTCAGGCAACATTGTCCAGTCTTTGGGTTGTTATTGTCAGAAATATGACACATCCTAAATAATCATGGTATAAAGGAGTGATTACCTTAGCTTACCGTGCTCTGCCTTACTTTACTTTGTTACCTTACCTCAGGTATGATCACTGTTTGGAGACCTTATTCTGCAGTCTTTACACCATCATTTAATGTCTTGTTATTGGTAGTGTGTAAATATGAGAAAATAAGATGAAATACTTTTGTGTAATTTTAAATTATCTGTTTAGATTTGTGTGAAGTGGAAGATGCAGTCACCAGAGAATTACGCATCTAAGTAGGAAGTTAACTTGAACATTTGCAAAATTAATGTCCAATTGTGTATGCGTGAGGAAATTACATCTTTCTTTCTGTTTCATTGTTCATTAGTTATCCTGTCTGTTCCTCCAATCCTTGGCCACAGTTGCTTTCTTATCCCACTTCATCCATGGGTATTAGGAAGTTGGGGATCAGAGAATCTGGTTAGGAAGTGCTGTATTTGTGGCATCTGACCTGACCTGACCTGACCACTTAATTGTATGCAGGGTGTTATATATTATTGGTCATTCTGAAGAGAAACTGTTAAAGCCTGCATCTGTTTTGTGTACTGATCTTGAATTTGTGTTGAACGTTCAAAATACTGAGTTCCGGACATTTGTAATAATTTCAGCCACCGTTTGCAAAATGCTTGCAACTGTCGGTAGAGTTAAATTGTAAATTTTGATATATACAGACCTTAGTGTTAGGTAAAGGTAAGTTTTGCATCCAGGTTTAAAAAGAAACTGTAAGACGTATGGGAGCAGAATGGATAACCAGTCATAACATTTGCTGTGTAGCCCTGGACATTTACTCCAGGGACAGTTGGGTGACCAGGGTACCTGGAAAAGGGTGTTGATATAATGGGTGTGTTTGTATGCACGTTTTGTGTGCGTGTGTGTGTGTGTGCGCAGGCATGTGTGTTGAGTCATTTTGGTTTGCAAAACTTTGTATGGCTTTGTTGGCATGGAACGAACAGACGTGCTTTGTTACTAGATTAAATTCCAGCAAAGTTTGTGTTTGTTTTGTTAGGCAATTTGAATGAGTGAAAACATGTGAATGTGGCAGCAGAGCTTTTTATGGCAGTGATTAAGGCAGAATTTTAATGATTTCATTGGCATTACTGCGGCAATAAAAGGTTCAGTTTTCTATTATTTAGTGAGGGTATTGTTTTATAGCTCTTGTCATGCAGAAATTTCTGTTTTAATGTGTTCTATGGTGATGTTTTAGATTCATAAGATTCGATAAGTATGGGAAAGTGTGGAACAAGGTGATTTGAGTCGCTGTTATAATCTGGATATCTGCAACATCTGGAATCATCTGTATGGGATCAGAGTTCCTGAGATCTTAAGAGATGGAGAATGAATCGCTGAGTGGGTTGCAATCAAGTCGTATTCCAGAAGCCCAGGCCATGCGGCTAGAACCAGCTCAGAGTCAGGTCTCCTTTACGAATGGATATTCCGAGTCTGTGATACGCGGTCGCCAGCTCCAAGCAGATGTTGGCCACGAAGAAAAGGATGTCCAGACTGCCATGACACTGGAACAGGACCTCGTGGTCGCAAAGCGGACAGAAACCGTTCAGCCGTTGGCTGGAGCACATTCGGATACATGTGGAGCGCATGCAGCTGAGAGTGATGTTGTTTGCTGTACAGTGGAAGTGTTACGAAACGGAAGCATTTCCGAACTGGATGTAAATTTATGTCATTTTTCCGACAGCAGTGGATACTCTTCAGAGAGGGACTCGATGCCGTTGTTTTCTGTTAGTGAAACTGTTCTGACTCCAGTTACATGTAATGCATTAGCTCCAGATTTTAAAAAGAGTTTGTCCACCACTTCATCCATACAGCTTTCTTCTGCCAAAACCAGTGACCTCGAGAATTCTGTCTGCCAAACTGTTGTCAGCATTTGCAACAAGAGTGGAGTAACAACTCGTGCTACTAGTGCGCCTGTTGCAGGTAGCTTTTGTGATGTGGTTGCAAGTACTACCGATGATTGTGTAGACAGTAGCTGCAGGTGTGTACCTGCATGTACAACGAGTGTTCAAGTCGCCAGTAGCTACAGTGATACGGTTGCAAGTGCTGCTAGTACTCCACTTGCCAGTTACCATAATGATGTGGTTGCTAGTGCAACTAGCCGTTCAGTTGCCAGCAACCAAAGTGACATGCTGGCAAGGGCTAGTACCACTGATGTATGTAGGGCTGAGAGTTGCTTGCATGAAAATTTACCTCAGATGGACAAACTTATCTGTGGCAAAACTGTGGAGAAACGTTTGTCAGCAGGTGACGAAGAATCAGTGCGAGTGCGACCGTCGCTGAATTCAAAGCAGAGGTACTCCGACGTTCCAGTGCGTGGTCTGTATAGTGATATTCTCCCAGGGAATCTTGATCGTGACAGGCACAGTTCCGTACTACTCCCTCAAGAAATGGAATCTCCAAAGAGACTGGTTGCTGAAGAGAAGATCAGAACCGAAGGGATCTCATCAGACGTCCAGTCAATCACAGTAGTAGCTGCAAATACTGCAGCTATTGCAGCTGGTACCAGAAGTGAGGTTCCACAAGAACGAACTCTTGTGGAGGATCCACTTCTGAAGAAACGCTATGACCGACGATCCGTGACAAGCATCAGCAGCGACTCGCGCATGGAGATGCGACCGGACCTGCCTCCGATCAGCCCCGGTTGCATCGTGATGAGCCAGAGCACCGAGAAGATAACTGGTCGAAACAACGCCCGTGTCCAGTTCTTTCCAGGCGGGGGCATCGTCCGAAGCAGCCGAAGTCAGGAGAACTACTTCGACAGTGGCGATATTACTTGTGTCGACATCGACCTTGACGACAACATCGCTTCGTCAGTCGATGCGCTTCATTACGATACGTCCAGTATGGCATCTCTTGACAGCATGGGAGTGCCTGACTGGCCCATCGATGGATCCGAGTCTGATCTGTCCATACAGGCAGACGACAAATGCTTCAACAGTTCAGATCCAGACCATGCCTCGCTCCCAGTGACGCTGGCCCAGACCGAGACACATTCCGCCTCCATTACTTCAAAAACCGGATTATCAGAGAATGCTTTGCAGGTGAAGTCTTCTGTTTTAGGACAGGTTTTGCAACCTAAAGCCAAGATGGCAACGACATCAACGTCCCGGTCGGAAGACCAGCGTTCCACTGCAGGCCATGGCATTGCCCTTAGCATCAATTCACAGGAAGTCGAAGCTGCGTTTGGTCCTCAGAATCGATATGCAACAGACAACGTTCCGCTAAGCATTCCATTGCTTTCAAATGACGAACCAAAGCAGAGCACTGCGGGACCAAAGAGCACAACGGTTGCTGCAGCTGTGCAGTCTTTGGGCGGTGCCACGCATAAGGGGGACTTGTCGGTGGATCAGTCGTCAAAAACAGACGTCTCAGCATGTACACCAAGTTCAGCTGATGCTGCAGATGATGAAGACGAGGATGATGTTGATGGCTTTAGAAGTGAAGATTTGGAATTCTTGTTAAGGGACGAATCTCTTTTCCGTCAGCCAACCAAGGATGTCGATCGTCCATCTGCGGCTCGATTGGCTAAAAGACTCTTCTACTTACACGGCTTCAAAAAGAGTGATGTATCACGACATCTGAGCAAAAAGTAAGTTCGGTGACGTGTGTCTGGATGGTGGGCTTGCTCAGCTGTCTATGCATTTGTTATAAGTAAGTAAATAAGTAAGTATGTTCTTTATTAACCAACAGCTAATCACACATTGGTTTACAAGTATTTAAGAACACAAGAAAAACTTAATATGCATACAAGTATTTAAGAACACTAGAAAAACTTAATATGCATACAACATCCTAATAATAAAACATTTACATGTTAAATTATCAGGGAGAGGAATAATACGGTCATGGGTGTGGAGCCGTAGGGAATAATAGAGGGTTTTAACTGGCTTTATATGGTGGTGGCAGACTGCCAGTGCAGTTCAGTTTGTGAAAAATTGGCAGGATATTTTTAGATGAGGGAGGCTGTGTGGTAATACTGGCTCTTCATCTGTGTTGTCAGGGTTTGAACCCCAGTGTTTGTTGTAAAACTGTCAATTTATTTTAAACTTACGTTGTCCAGTTGATGTCATGTTTGCACTTAAAGTCAGAGTAGTCTTCAACTCATGGATCTTGCGTGCGAGGGTTTTCTCGATCAGAACATCTATTACCGTTCTTTAGCTCCCGTCTCTCCCCTCTCATGGTCTTGCAAGCACCTGAAGATTGTACTGTCTTATAGTGATTCTACTTGTTCAGGTTGGGAGCGCCCCAGTTGAGTTTATCCTCTAAGAGGCGCTTTTAAAAATTTTAAATTATAATTACAATTATCTTAGCTTTCCCACTGGTAAAATATCTCTGCATTATTGAACATAATAATCATACGTTCAGCCATCCTGATATGCTTTAAATAATGAGGGTGTGTGAATAGAATTCCTCAGAATAATCTATTCTTACCTAATAGCTTGAATAGCACTGAATAGCTTAGGTCATAACTGGGTGGCCAAATGGATCTCATATGATGTGTGATATAAGTACATGATTGCTATTTACTGAATTGCCTGTAGAATATCTAATCGTCCTAATTGCATTTATTATAATTGCCTGTCAACAATGCACATATGTCACTATAATATGCAGGTATATATATATATATATATATATATATATATATATATATATATATATATATATATATATATATATATATATGTAGATAACTATAAGAACACTTAAAAGTCATATCTCCTAACAAGTGGCATGATTGTGGCTCAAGAATATGTAGAATATGAATATATAGGACAATCACTGTGGCCATTTTATGTCTGTAAGAGATTTAGACACATTTTTTTATATGTCTAATGCAACTGGACATTTATGTAGCTCCATGTGTAGCCCCTTAGCAGCATTCATTACCCAACTGAGCCAGCAACCTACCATTAGATGGGGAGTTGGCTGTTGTTAGCCTTTGATGCACTGAGGGCTGAAGAGTTCTTCTCTGAAGTTACTAGGTGACCCGTCCCACTGTGATAACCTACCTATATATAAGCTTGTATGCATATATATATGTATATATACCTTACAGTGTTACAGGCTGGCACTTGTTTGCTTAGGCTGAGACTGAAGTATGTTGTTGCTGAAAGGCATTGCCCTGGAGGGAAGGAAAGTAAGCAAGTTGTGTGCTTAAAATACAAACCATTACTGTACCTTAGCATGTCCAGATGTAGACTGAGTTAGGCATTTAGAGATTGATCTGAGCTTATCAAGAGACAGGCTGTCTTTTGTCTTGGGTATCTGTCCATGGACGAAATGCTATGGTCAGTTCCTCAGAGATGGGCATATGCAGCTTGAAAGGAATTCTTTGGACACGATTAGAATAAGACTAAGGATGGTCCACAGAATTTAAGCAAGAAAAAGGATTAAAGTTCTGGAAACAAAGACTATTGGCAACTGTAAAGCAGTGTTTCCTAACAGTAGACTCTGTTCTTGTGAGAATATTGTTAGTCGTCAATTTGCTGGAAATAAACTGTGTTGTTGCAGTCCATAACAACTTCACAAGACAGTTAATGTGATCTCTTACAGTTATCAGACAAGTCTGATTGTAGGCTAGAATGATTGTGCTGTGCAACCCTTGAAAGATACTGTCTTACTTGAATATGGGAAATGAAGTTAACTGTCTTACATGGATATGGGAAATGAAGTTAACTGTCTTACATGGATATGGGAAATGAAGTTAACTGTCTTACATGGATATGGGAAATGAAGTTAACTGTCTTACATGGATATGGGAAATGAAGTTAACTGTCTTACATGGATATGGGAAATGAAGTTAACTGTCTTACATGGATATGGGAAATGAAGTTAACTGTCTTACATGGATATGGGAAATGAAGTTAACTGTCCTACATGGATATGGGAAATGAAGTTAACTGTCTTACATGGATATGGGAAATGAAGTTAACTCTTCAGTTAACTCTTCAGTACTGCTGCTACCAATATGTTTTAAAATCCTGATTATACTATAATTATATGATGATTATGATTCAGACCAGTGGATTATTATTATTATTATTATTATTATTATTACAGTGTGGACCCATTGACACAGTCATCAGAGGGCAGGACAAGCCATCGAAATTGCGTTTAACCAGGCCATGTGTAAAATGGGATAATGCTGAAAGGAACTAAAATATTCTCTAAGACCCTAGGTACATTCTTTAAATAGACTGATACACAGTACACGTCAGGCCTATCTACCATCACTTTGTTTCATTTAACAAAATTAAAAATATTTTACATGTAGTTTGCGATCTAATTTTAAAAAACATGACAAATGCAAAATACGAATAGCCTTTTAAAATTAAATTTAACAATGAATTTTGATTTAAATGTAAATTTAATGGTACTACGTGCAGTGGAATGTTTTGAAAATTGATTAGCACAGAGAATGCATCGTCTGAAATATGTTTCAACAGTGTCCACAGACTTTATATTTCAAGATTCACACCTTATAGCTAGGTTCAGTCAGAGGTGCTGGTCCAGATGTAGGTTTATAAAGTATGTCTGTTTCATCTGTTTCTGGCTTTTACGGTAGCTCTTTTCTTTACAAAATCGGTCATGTGGCATAAGTTTTAAACTTTTGTACATTACATATCAGCGGATTCATTGTACCAGCATTCAGCAGACGGCAACAGGAATTGGTTTTCTCCTGAGCAATGCTTTATCCACAAAATGGATTAAGCATTTTTTCTCAAATCCCACTTCTGAAACTAAATTCTTTAGATATTTGCACTGCTTTTTGTCATTTCTTACCAATCTTGTAGCATTGACTCTGCCCAGCTGAGATCTTTAGACACCATGGCCTCCATTTCTCCACTGTGGAACCGTTTTATAGCAGCTAGGTTTTCCTCAGCAGTGTAAGAACACTGACAGGAGACTGCCGTTGTGAAATAAGGCGTACAAAAAAATATCTAAACATATGTAGCATGACTAAGTGTAGTGTGTCTTATCAGAACGGCAGTGAAAGGAAAAGGAAGTTAGCCTGTTAGAGCATATGTTCAAGTGATTTAATTACATCTAATACCAATATTTAGATATTCTTTTTGCAGTTCTTTGTACCATGTGTTAACAAACACAGTTTGTTAAGTTAATTGCTTTGGGGGACTTGATACCACTTCACGTTGTGCAGAAATGGGGGTAATCTGGGAGCACATAAATGCATGCACACTGTATATCATAAATATTCAAACTAACGGATGTTGCTACTAGGGCAGCAATTAATTTTTAAGCTTTCGTTCTTGTAACCTTTGAGGTTAATTTAAAATTGTTGTGAAGTAAGTTTATGGTATGTAAAAGAAGTAATGGCTACAAAATATTTAACTCATATTCTGGGAATTTGAGGCAAACTATGGTATTATTTTCGTGATGACATTTAGTACCATTACTGTTGTCTTCAGCACCTTATATCATTTAGGTCTTTGAGTTGTACCCTGTCCTGGGACTGTTTGTGATTTATAGACATTTTTCCATGATACTTGCATCTTTTGCACCTTAAGCCTTAAGAATAAAAACTAAAAAGTGATAATGAACTTAAGAGATTGGTTTTGTTTTCAGGTGGTAATGTCAACGCTAGTAGTGATAATAATGGTGTGCTTTTGCTGTTGCAGGAACAGTTTCTCTCAGTTAGTTGGCGAGGAGTACTTGAAGTATTTTGATTTTTCCGGTGAGGCACTAGATGGCGCCTTGCGTCGTTTCATGAAGCACATGACAATCTATGGAGAGACGCAAGATCGGGAGCGACTCGTGGCACACTTCTCCTGTCGCTATCAGCTGTGCAATCCTGACATCTTCAAGTCTGAAGGTCGGAAGTGATTTTGCAGCTTTTACTGTTCTTTGCATTTGTTTGTTTCTAAGTGGGAGATTGTTGATGCATTAGATTTTATTTGCCTGTGTCTTCAGTTTGGGTCTTTGCAAATAAATTGTGATGTTGACCATTTTTAGCGACATTCTTGGTGTGAATCCAAGTGCATCAGTTATGAAACTGACAACTCCTGTGAAATCAAACTGGATTCTTTGGCTTGGCGTTTATTAGTTACCTGTAACACCTGTAATGAGTTGGTCTTCATCAAGGTGTATACTGCTACGTTTCAGGAAAATTGAAGGTGGTCATGTCAGGGAGCGTCTGTTGATCTAATATGCAGTGACTCAGTTGTTGTTGCTGTTGTTGTTTTCAGACTGTTGTCATACGCTGGCTTGTGCTTTGCTGTTGCTGAACCAGGATCTTAATGGGCAGGTGAGTTGTGTTAGTTCTCTTATGACTAATGAAAATAATTATAAACTACTAGACTGATAACACGATCCTTCCAGTGTTTTTTATGCTATACATGTATGTTACCTGTGGTCGTTGGTTTCACTGATGTCTTATTAATTCCTGTGAGTTATCACTGAAGTAGGGGTTTGATTTTAGATTCTGGACTGGATCTGATTGCTTTGTTGTCTGTGAAACTGAAATTTTTTAGACCAGAGTTTTTCAGCCACAAATAAATTTGGAGATTTCTCTCACTGTGTTTCTGTCTCTTTTTCTCTTTCTGTGTTGCATGTTCAAACTGCTTTGCTGCGTTCTTGATGTGATGCTTTGCGTCCCTGCTTTTGGCATGATGTTGTGTTCAGCTTTGTTCAAGATCCATTTTCTCCAATTTTTGTCTAATTTATGAGTGGCTTTGCCAAGTTTGTGTGTAATAGTTAACTTCCTGTTATAATTGTCAGCTACTGTAGCACAGTAGCCAACTGGTTAGAGTGCTTGGCTTGTTTTACAGAGAGTACAGGTACAAGCCTCCCTTGAAATGGTTACTGTATAGGGACCTTGAGCAAGTCCTTCACTCACAGTTGCTCAGTGCCATCAGTTGATGCTTACTAATTAGATAGTGACACTAAATCAGTGCAGATTATTAGTAATATTTCAGTCGAATTGCTGTGGTGGACAGTTTTTTGGCGTGGTCTGTTGTGGATGTGGAATTGTTCTGTTACCAAGTAACATAATTCTGATGTAAGAAATTGGATCACCTTGATGCAGTTCTAGTTGAACACAATAGTCGAGCGGTGTGCAACAACCAAACTTTGTGGTTGTATCAGCTTTCCACGGATGACCTGTTTTGCGGAATGTCTGCTGTAGCAGAGTAGCGTTGACTCGTCAACAGCCTGACAGATTGGTGTACACTGGAAAATGTTTTAAAAATTTCAGGCTGATGGCAGTGAGGAACAGTTGTACTTTGCCATTCGGTCATTTGCTGGCAGATTATCATTAGCTGCTACTAGAATTTACTAAAGCTATTTACATGAATTTACTGCATCAGCTCCTCAAGTAATTATTGTAATTGTAATCAGAAATTATGTAGCACCTCTTCAAGAGAAACTGATCAGAGATGCTCCCAACACTATCCTTAATGATATTAAGAACAGAACATTCATCCATTAGTAAACGTTGCTCAGGTAATAATAATAATAATAATATTAATAAGACAATTTATATAGTGCCGTAGCACAGCCGAGGCTGAAGAAAAGGGCGCTGTACATGAGTTCAAAAATCACCTACAGTCATAAGATATCCTAAAAAGATGTCTTGAGTTGTAACAAGAAGAGTAACCAGAGGCAAGCTCGTGTATTCACGTACAGAGCTATGCCAACAGATTCCCTGCTAAAGTTGAAAGATGACAGCAGGTTCAGAGTTTCTGAAGCACATAGCATCAGCATGAGGAACGACGGTGGACGTTGGGAGGATGAGGCAAGCATTTTTAAGCATTGTGTAACACTACATGACATAGGGATTCAGAACACTCTAGACCCGTATGTGATTTTCATATAGGCCTGATGTTCAGATTTTGCCACAAATATCACTGTTTATGAGCTTATATGATACTGACATTCGCTGGCATGATGTAGCTGCCGTGTATGCTTTTTCCCAAAGAGCGTATGTGACAAAATGCAGATGCAGAACTATGTGATTTCGGCTTCCTCCACAACATCCCCGAAACGGAACGCTAATGTAACGACCAACTGCATATGTTATATTCATGCAGTTTGGTCCAGATGTAACTGATTTTGCAACACTATATTATACCAACTTTATGAAACCACAGACAGAACTGTAGAAATGGACAAAAATTATTTAGTACCTGGCAAGAAGTCAAACAATATTTATGCATGCGTTAGCTAAATATTTATATTAGTCGTGGTTATGATCAAGCCATAATTTCAACCCAAAAACTACTCTTGGTGCCTGTTTATGGACAAACCAGGTTTTTCAACATCTCAGCTTAATTGATATTACATTTCATTGAGTGCATTGAGTAGAATTAATATGAATTTTTGATCTAGTGTCTCATTTTTGGAACATTAGGCACTAATGGGTTAAAGTGGTCATTTCACACCCAACTATTAAGTGAGTCCTCATATTACTTTCTATGACTTTGCTCCATATGCTTTCGCTTTTTATCTGTTGATGTGTTTTTCAATCAACTTGTTAACAACGTTTGATAGATATGAGCTATTTATGTAGTTTTGGACGTTCTGCCTACTTTAGAAACTAGATTTCTCATAAAGGCTGACTTTAGAAACTAAATTTGTGTTATTTATGTTACCATTTATAGAAACATAAGTTTGACTCTTTGCTTGCCAGATATCTTTAGCCATGTTTCTGATCCCGGCTAGATTTTTGGGTAGTTTTTTGGTCCATTTTAACCCTTAAAGGGTAAAAATATTATATCTCATTAATTGCTGAAGACAGAGTTAAGGTGTAAATGTGAATTTTTTAGAATGAAATTTGAACAAGCCTATGTCATTAAAGTGTTCGTATGTTATTGTATTATTTTAGGTATGACAAATTAAATGTGATGATGTGGCATATGTGTTACAGGTGTGGCATATATATGTCTTTGATGATATTGTCTTTTTACATTCTGCCAATGTTTCAGAAATGTATTTATGTTACTAATAAATATATAGCGTTTCTTCAGTTATTATTAGGCCACAGCTTAAACTAGAGTTTAGGCAACTGGCTTTGCCATGGATGGTTTGTTAGGTAGGCCTACAACCACCATGTCTGAATGCACCATTGCTTTCTTCAACACTCATTTCACCATCTGGTTGATGTGCAGACCTCCAATGGTCACTGATATTAGATAAGGAGCAGTTGAACTGCGCTTACTTGCATGTTTTGGAAGGCAGAGGGCTAAGAAATGGCTTTGCCATTTAGGTGAAAAAACTTCAAAATCTTCTCTGAGTTTTTTCATGGCATGATAGATCTCGAACCAGGCTTCTTCACGTAAAGTTGTTTCATCCAGTTACTATCGCAGAGGCTTTTGCACAAAGCCCTAGAGCAGAATTAAAGTGATAAAGTCGCATGGTATGTGCGCTTTATTTACATTCACGCCATCATAGCGCTTTGAGTCCGCGGTTGCTAGGCAAATATCCCAGTTCTTTTGAAACTACAGAAATGTATCAAATGCCGATATCTATCATACCAGCTCGCGGGCTAAACCTTCTCATAACAGTTTTTGACCAGCCTTTATTTGAGGCTGGTGAAAACCGTAGCCTAAGTGACGTTGCTGGTATTGCCTTAACATTGGAAAGTTTCATAAAATTGTTGGTGTGAACACTACTTACAGTACGTGTTGATCTTGCTACCCATAAATGCGCCAAATCCTTCCCAATTAACATTACCATCTGACACTGAATTACTGAATGTCATATGCCAAATTTCATCGTCGTTTGCCATCTTGGTCATATAGCATGATTGCAAATGAGACAGATCCTGACTTTCAGGTTTAAGATCTGTGTAACTGTTCCACATTTGTATATATAACCCATGAACAAAATGTAGCCTATTTATCACCCTAATTAACTTTTTTACATAGGACGAATATGCTGGTTTCCTGATTTTCAACCGCTTTAGTAAGTGCACCGATACTGTCTCAGATTTGCACCAATGTACATGTGTGAAAAGTTTTCCGATGTCACAGTTTTGCACCTGTTGTATGCAATCAGTTGATTTTTTGTGAAATTGGATCTTGCAGAATTTTTGTCATCTTGATACTTCATCTGTATCTGGAGCGAGATTTTGATTCCGAAGTCCATTTCTAAAACATTTGTTTCTAATAAAAAATATCGAAATGTCAAGTGGAGTGCTCTTGAAATTGTCATGAATCAGGTTGAATGCTTCCCTTTTTTGCTTGATTTTTTCTCACTGGAAAGAATGTTTCATTTCAGAACATTGGAAGAAAGATCACATTGCCGGAATTCATTTCCAATCTTGCTGACATGAATGATGGGGAACCTTTTCCAAAGGAACTACTCAAGAGTTTCTATCAGTCAATCAAGGACCAGCCACTGGAGTTTGAAGCGTAAGTTATTAAAAAATGCCATCTAAGAAATTTAAATAAATTGAAACAGACCAACATCCGGCGTCAGATTTGTTTAAACTGTGCTAAAAGAGAGTAAACTAAAACAGATCAACTGGATAGCTCTCCTGAGCCGGTGTTTGGAGTTTGAATTGTAATGCATGAGATCAGAATTGCCAATGCAACCTGTAAGGATCATTTATCCAGTGTGTCCTGTTGCTGTAAATGTGTCTTCTTATCTGTGAACTTTGAACTGTGTTTCAAGGTACGGCCTGACCTTTGGTGCATCGATGTTTGTAGCATTGGGGATTTCATGCACCATTGTTTCATGCCTTCACTGTTTTTTTTTGCCAAATTAGAAGTCTTTGGATTAGCCCCAGTTAAATTTTTAAATTAAAAATTAATTCCAGCAGCTGGTTCGTTGACCATATGTTGAAACTGAATGCCTGTTGCACTGCTGCAGTATTTGCCATTATTGTTTAGATTTCATTCGATGGATGGTTGACCAGATAATTTTGTCCAGTAGTAGTATCAATGCCTCTGTGTCTAGTATGGTTGCTTTCTGCTGACTGCCCCAGATCTAGTCTATGATCGGCGAATTAGCCAATTAAAACTGGAAGCCTGTTGTCAATTTATTCGATTAGTGGCCGACCAATTGGTCTGTATTTCTGATTACTGTCAAAGATGGAACGAGTTTTATTTGTCATCCTAACCTTATTTCATTTGGCTGGATTCGAGTTTGTTAGGAAGAGCTTAGTTACTTGATCCATTATTGATTTCTCTTGTTTAGGGTAAGGCCTCTGTTTCTCATCAGCTGAATGAGAACAGTCAGACACCTTCTGTGAGTCAGATTTTGCATTGGCTGAAAAATTTGCCCAGTTATATGCGTGTATTCATCATGGGCTGTGAATAGATACGAGATAGCTGCCGTGTGCATGTGCGCTTTAACATGCTGACACAAACTGAAACTCAAGATATTGTAATTTGACATTTATAAAGTGCCACTTCAAGTATAAATTCGTCAAGACAATCTTCAGGTGTCTGCAGAACAGTCGAATTGACAAACTGAGGAGCTCAAGTCGCATAGGAGCTCAAGGCGCATAGGAGCTCAAGGCGCATAGGAGCTCAAGGCGCATAGGAGCTCAAGGCGCATAGGAGCTCAAGGCGCATAGGAGCTCAAGGCGCATAGGAGCTCAACGCACATAGGAGCTCAAGGCGCATAGGAGCTCAATGCGCATAGGAGCTCAAGGCGCATAGGAGCTCAAGGCGCATAGGAGCTCAAGGCGCATAGGAGCTCAAGGCGCATAGGAGCTCAAGGCGCATAGGAGCTCAAGGCGCATAGGAGCTCAAGGCGCATAGGAGCTCAAGGCGCATAGGAGCTCAACGCGCATAGGAGCTCAAGGCGCATAGGAGCTCAAGGCGCATAGGAGCTCAAGGCGCATAGGAGCTCAAGGCGCATAGGAGCTCAAGGCGCATAGGAGCTCAAGGCGCATAGGAGCTCAAGGCGCATAGGAGCTCAAGGCGCATAGGAGCTCAAGGCGCATAGGAGCTCAAGGCGCATAGGAGCTCAAGGCGCATAGGAGCTCAACGCGCATGATGGCCCATGGTCAGTTTGCGTCCTCCGTGTGGACATTTAGATCACCCGTCACAACCATCTGCGGGTTGAAGGTGGCCAGATGTGCCAGCAGGAGAGTAAATTCCTGGATGAAGGAGTCCAGCTGGGATCCCGGTCAGTAGATAGCCCGCAATCGTCGGAGGTCCATGTTTTGTAGGAAATGAGCTAAGCAGGACCTCCTAGGCATCAAAGGTCACTGCAAACTCAATTCACCTTGCGAGTAGGCTGGCGTGATGGAAGATGGCCAACCTGTGCCTGTATGATTCTTAGTAGTGAGCTGTGAGTCATAGGGTGGGGCCGATCTCAGTAGAGCGACGTGGGAGGAAGACTGGTGCCTGGTCTTGAGCGCAACCAAGATTTAAGGGTGTGGCTGGTGATGGCGTCTGTGACAGAAGTTGATGTGTAATTGTAATTGTAATTACGACAGTTTATATAGCATCGTTAGTAGCATGCTACTTCTAGGGTGCTTTACAAAGTCAAAAGTCAGCCCAAGTACTAAGAGTTATGAAGTAAATAGAATTTCAACTGATTTTTAAAGAGGTTGACACTTTTGGACTCCTGAATGGATGCCGGAAGGCTGTTCCAGGCACGCGGACCAGCGACTTGAAAGGCCCGGTCACCCATTCTAGTCTTAGATGATTTGGTTCGAATGCTTCTGACATTCCATGCCCGATTCCCAGCCCCAGCACTGATTTGCCGCCAGTAGCCAGTCTGTGCTGGGACAGTTTTGGTGGACTAACTCACTGAGACAGTGGCCACCAGATACGCGGTGAGAATAGACTCTTTCTAACAGTTCGTACGACTATTTCGGCTATGCGGTCAAGTTGCCTCAGATATGCAGGGCTTCTATGCCAATGTGGGCTTTGTTGAATGATACTTCCTTCATGAAGCACTGTCCACAAGTTGTCCAGAAGTTGATGGAATTTTTGTAAACAAATGCTAGCCAGCAGTTTTGAGCATTTGTGCATGATAAATAAAGTTCATCCACGAAATATGTCGAAGATAAATCCAAAATTTGCCTGAAAAAGCAAAATACGTGAAATGCAAACCAACCATCATGTATGTATTTACATGTCGTTATGATAAGGAAAGATCCTTAACAGGGTGCCACCATTTGCTACTGTCTGATGTTATTCATTGGTTACTGGTGGTCAGATAAATAGCTATGCTATGCCTGTGTCTTTGTGTGCATATGCTCATGCGTGCATACGAAAATAATTTTAACAGGCGTGGGAGCATGTTGCTTCAGAGATTCGTATGTTTTCAAATTTAAAGCTTTTTGTATTTGTCGGATTCTGACCTTTGTCGTTTAATTCGTTGGGGTTTTTGCAGATGTTGACCTGGGACCCACAACTGCATGCCGTGTGGGTCCGTAGTTTATTCAACTACATCTCGTAAGCTTGTTTTTGAGTTTTGTGGAACTTGTTTTTAGGGAGGAGTTACACGAAGCTGGAGGAGGTTCTTTGGCTGGCGCAACAGCATTGGCTCAGACTGCAGTTCCTGCTCAGCCGCGTTTTGTTAGTTATAATCCGTTTTATGAAGTAAGTCGTGATTCTCAGCCATGATCACTGGTGTATACAGTTTTTAGCCAAGCAGCTGGGTACATTATCACACAACACAGGACAACAGTTTCTCTGGCTTTTCACGCTGCTTTTGCCAGGCAGTTTTCCATTAACCCAGTGGACATAAAACTGCATGGTGACTGCTTCACGGGTCACTTACTATTGCAGGTGTATGTAGTTTGGACAGCGTTTACTCAAGCAATATTTCACTTTATCTTGCAATTCTGGACATCCATTGGAGTTTGGCCCAGTTACTTTGCATCATTCAGCATGACGTGTGTCTAGCATCAACCTTGCAAAGGTCCTACTGATGAGCATTTATGCCGTTGTGATGTACTAAAAAGGCACTGTATAAATAACCAATTGCATCACACAATTATCAGTGACTGTGGTTTGCATCTGCACCATTTTGAGGCTGTGTATATGGATGCTGTTTTACAGGGTAACCAGTTTAATATAATATTTGACACCTACTTTCGTTTTCCCACTGTTCTTATTGAAGCAACATAACCCAGATGAGCCTTAAGTTCAACTACATCTGTTTGTATATACATGTATAATAGCAGTATACGTATGTATAAATGTGTGTGTGTGTGTGAGTGTGTGCGTGCATGTACATGTATGTACATGTAGGTGTGTTCATGTAAGTGTTTTCGTACATGTGTGTTGATTAAGGCTATTGTTTTAATGACAGTAGTGATCATTGCTGTTATTGTTATTGTCAACAGCATTATTATGAGTGCATGTGTTGCATCTGTTTCTTTCCCGTAATTGGAGACGAGTTTTTCAAGAACCGTCTGTTTGCTGCGGAACCACAACAAACGCAACGGAGTTCGGGTGCGCGGCACGTGTGTGTTCCCGATTTCAGTTGCTGTCTGTCTGGTCGTTAGGATCATCTCAGTTGCTTCAGTTTTGTTTTTGGCTGTCGTATTTTGCCGGTTTTATGGTTGCCCCTTTGTCACCAGGTGGCCCAGATTGGATTTCAGTCGGGCTGTTGACTGTTGTTTGCTTGAGGTGTGCATGACGCATTAAAAAATGCTCAGTCGTTTTGCCTTATGCTGAATTATATTGTGTTATGTTGTCTCGTATTGCATTACCTTATATGTATTATATTGTATTACTTTGTATTTTATTACCTATTATTGTAGTGTATTATATTACTTTGTATTGTATTACAAGGTACAGTCACTAGCCAGTTGGTTAATTTCTTGATTTCATTTGAACTGATTGATTTTGAATGGAGGTACATGTATTCAGTACTGACCATTGATTGATAACTCAAGTAGTACTTCCTTGTTTCATTTCTTGCATATACAAATGCAGATGATTTTGGTGATCATGATCGTAATGAGCCACGTGATTAATTATACGTGTAGTTGATCCTCTTTGTTTATGTTTTGTCATTTGTCTGTGCCATTAAGATCAATTTCAGACGAACAATTGGTTGTTGTCTCCAAAGTGTCTGTCTAATTTGTAGTCTAAAAGAAATTTTCGTTTTGTGTTCGCTATAGATTCCTGATCCAAGTAATGCTGTTGAATTCAAGAAGGGCTACGTGATGCGCAAGTGTTGCCTCGAACCAGATGGACGGAAAAGTAAGGACTGGAATATATCCGTAGGTTGATGGATGGAGGTGCAGGTAGCATAAAATTCGTGCTGTGTAAAACTTGTTTTATCATATGGTAATGTAGAATTTGTTTGATATTTAATTGACTCTCTGCTCTCTTGCCAAAAACCACTTGGATGGTTAGTGGTATTACATTAGTCTATCACAGATACGTTTAGAGTTCAGTTCTTGATGCATTGCAGTATTCCACAGCACAGCAGAGAAGCTTTGCAGTCGTTGGTCCATCTTTGGAATAGGTTGCCTAGCAAACTATGACATGCCTTCTTGGCCATTCTTTGCCTCTTTTCAATCAGCATTTGAAAAGCATTTTGTTCAGTCATAGTTTTGAACTGTGAGGTCAGCAGCAAGCGCCTCGGAGGAGTTTATGTTGAAGAGGTACTACAGAAATTTGCAATTAAAATTTACACATTACGATTACTTTATTTTAATCTTTCTGATGCTTTGTTTTGCAATATGATACAGCGCCTTTGGGTAAACGTGGGTGGAAGATGTTTTATGCGACGTTGCGTGACATGGTGCTGCACCTGCACATTGATGAGCACGGCTTCAAGCGCAACCAGCACTACACAAGCGCCAGCAACGCCATACACATCCACCACTCGCTGGCAACCAAGGCGACTGACTACCAGAAGAAGAACCACGTCTTCCGACTGCAAACAGCAGACATGGCACAGTACCTGATACAGACGAGGTCAGTCAGAGTTCCAGCAAGATTTGCTGTCTTGTTTGTTTGATGTTGTCTGTCTGGTCTGGAACAAGCAATGCCCCTGACAGAATAAGTTAAGTCTGTTCTTGGGGTTAGAATAAGGAAATTGATCCCTCCTTGGAGTTAGACTAGGGTGAATTGTCTCTGGATGTTAAGTCTTAAGGTTGGTACGTGGTTTTAAAGACCTGTCATGATTCTGGTCTGGATCAAGCAATGCCCCTGACAGAATAAGTTAAGTCTGTTCTTGGGGTTAGAATAAGGAAATTGATCCCTCCTTGGAGTTAGACTAGGGTGAATTGTCTCTGGATGTTAAGTCTTAAGGTTGGTACATGGTTTTAAAGACCTATCATGATTCTGTATGCCTTTGTGGTTAAGCCACTATGGCCTTTGGCTGGGAGCTTAAAATCTCATCCGAATTTAATGTAATCTGACTTGTGTGTCATTTATTGTAATATACAATGAATGTTGCTATGATGATGAAAGTATTTCACTGATGTAAAGTATTTCTTCAGAAGATTATAGAGCATCCTCTCAAGATGGTTCGCCTGGTGAATTAGTCCCAAGATGGTAAATCAGCCAATGGGCAAACTGGTTCTAACAGGGTTTCTTCCCTGCGTTTCTCCTCTGATCTTGGAGTTAAAAGTTGGTAACTTTTTCATTCATGTCTGCATTTAACATTTGGGCATTAAATTCTATGCTTGAAAGGTTCTTGAGCTGATGAGAAGAAGTTGGTAACAGGAAAGATGTCTAATGAACAAAATTCACAAAACTTTTCAGAACATCATAACACTTGGCACACGAGATTTTGTTTGTAGCGGTAACCTGTTAATAAGGAAAAAGTTTTATTTTGAAGGACGTGTTTGTAGGGCAGTCTTGATATTGTTTTTTGTTTTGGTTTAGTGATAGCAAGGAATGTCAGGAGTGGATTGATGCCATTAACTTTGTGGCCGCGAGTTACTCTGCGCCATCTCCGATATCATCTATCACATCTCAGAAGCGGTTCCAGAGACCTTTGCTGCCATCGACCTACACCCGGCTCAACCTCGTTAGTCTTTTGCAAATCACTTTTCAAGCTTCTTGAGGGAAATCTAAGCTAAATGTTAGGAAGTGTGCATACCATCGGAAAGGAGCCATTCAATATCTGTGATGTCTTAGTTAATTTATTTGGTTTCTGCTGACTGCTTTCAGCTCAAGGTCTTAAGGAACTAGTTGATTTGCTACCTACCTTTGCTGGCTGTAGAGTTCTTCAGATGTGTGGTCCTGAGGCGGAGTACTGCTTCCCAAGGCACAGACATGACTACTACAGTCCTTTTACTGCAGAGCCTTCTTTTATGGATTGCATGGTTTATCATTGTATTCCACTAGGATTGGAACCTTTTGTGCAGTAGTGGAAGACCTGAATGTGTTCATGTAACTGTTGTACTATTGCAAGGCTTGAAACTTCACACAGCAATAAATATTCCAAAATTCTGCACATTTCATGCCATACACCTGAGAGATGTCTATGAATATTTCCAAATAAGTTTTGCCTCAAGAAATTCATAACCAAGAACTTTCAGATAAATTCTTGGCATTTTCTATAAATAAATCTCAGTTTTTCTTATATGCAGGCTTTAACAATTTCTGCCATATAAAATTTATAAAATAATTGTCCACTCCATGTTTGGCTGTGCAGCATACAACCTTGAAGTTTGCTTTCTGGTGCATAACATATGCTTGTATACCAGCTACATCACAAGCACAAACTGAAATCAGTAACTTGATGGTTGGATAGGTAGAAGAAATGTTCATGGCACTGCAGAAAACCTGTGCGTCGATTGGCAACAATGTCAGGATGGAACTGTTGTTGGTTATGGAAATGAGTCTTGTTGGTTGGCAAATATTTCATCAGTTTATTATTTGACCACTGCCTCACTCTCATTCATAATGACACGGTGTGCTATTTCTGATTGTCAACAGAGAGAGCAGATCAATCACCATGAGAAAATGATTGCAGAATTTGATCGAGAGCTGTTGGAACATCGGAAGAATCCGCCTGAAAAAGGAGCCAAAACACGGCTGATACAAGACTACTGCAAAAAGGAAAATTATCTTAAGTTTGAGGCAAGTGTAGTCAGAGTATCTAGTTATTTATCAAGCATCATATAAAATGTCAGTACATTAATAGGGTAATTAATTACAGTGTAGAGATATATGCATGCAAAAGTGTGGGTTAATTGTAATTATGGCACAAAACTAATTGCAGTTCTTATTACTCTTTATTGCTCAATTATGGTCTATTTAAGTTTTTCTGCTATGCCCTTAAAACAAGCATCTACATATAAGCACTTACCAAGTTAAGCCTCAATGTTGAAACGTGAATTGGCTGATCAATCCTACTTATTTGTTTACCACAGTGTAGAAATAATTAAGCCTGAAGAGCACTATTTTTATGTTTTTTATGGTCATTTGCCAGAAGTCAGATAATGCTGGCCTATTTGATTCAAATATCTATGAAAGGTGACTCCGTTAAGTGATGTTTGCTTGATGGAAGTGTAACAGCCAAATGATACCCACTGTCTTTGATTTAAAGGTTTTATTTAATAAACCAGTATACTGATTTTTTAGCGTTTTTACTGGGTACAGAAACTACTAAGAACGAGGCTTTTGCGGGCTGTGATATGTTAGTAGGGTTCTTTCACACTGGAGTGGTCCAGACAGAGATCTCTGTTGTCCGTCACTTGATACTCTAGACAGCTGTTTTGGTTTGATTTTGGGCTTTTTCCAAAATCTCACTGAGTGACGACCTGCTAGAAGCACTGGCTGTAAGAGGCTAAATCCTCAAAATTGTCTCCAGACATGGCTACTCTAAAGCAAATGAATGAATCTGGTAAAAAATAATTAGCCACTCCTGTCCTGGGGAAATCGTTTTACAATACAGCTGTGATTTGGTAATGCTCTCCTTACAAAGTTCAGAAGTGCACATTGAACCCAGGGAGCAAAAAACAATAAGGACCATAAATGGCCTGGAAGAGGTAAGTTTTCGGTCTGGAGCAAAAGATAGTCCTGGTTGTAGAGTTGCCAACATGAAGAGGTAGAGAGTTCCAGATGGTGGGACCTGCGGCTGTGAACGAATGCCAGCCAAAGACAAGATGCATACGAGGAATAGCTTAATTTCCAGAAGATGCTGATTGAAGAGATGATTGACCTTTAACAGAGCTACAGCGTGTAACCATGGATGGTAAGAAGGGTGACAGACGATTTGGAGTGCAAACTTGAAATGGATGCAGGAATCCAGTGTAGGGAATGAAGAGCGGTTGTGAGATGGTCTCTGTAAGGCAGTCCACAACGTTTGTGATGCCTGGTGCCTCACTGTAGTTAGTAGACGCAGCATGCAGTCGGGGAGATCACAGCATGTAGAGTTTTCGAGTCTTGTCAGAATAAGGCTGTGTACTTTACACTTACTTAATAATATTTTAAAGTTTTTATTCAGTTTATTGGCTTATTGGTTTATTTTGAATGAGGTTATATGACATAATGCTACAAATGGTGCTAATTATTAAATTACTTACTACTTTAGAAGTTGATTATTGGCTTTGTTGCCCTTTGCCTTACATGCCTGAAGTGGGTAATTCATCTTGATTCTGCAGTACCTAGTAAGGCTGGCACAGGAAGAAGGCTTCAGAATCTCCCTGTCTGGTCATCTGTTCGAAACTGTAGTATAAATTTCTAGCTTCCAATCTCCTGAAATTAAATTAAATTTAATAAAGCATTATTGCTTTCAATTACTGTTGTAGCTGAAGAGATACAAGACGTATTGTCGACTCCTGCAGTACAAAGTCTCTACGTTCCCCGAACTTGAACCGTCGCTTGCGGAAATTGCTATTGGTGAAGTGGACGAACCGACTCTTTCCAATTCTCCAGTTGAATCGCCATTTGACAATCATGGTCCAAAATTCTTTCAGTCATCTGCAGATTCTCACACCCACGCATCTGGTTCTTCCGATCTTCATTACTAAGAAGTCCATTGCTCAGTTAGCACCATTTCTTTACCAGCTATCTGCACCATGTTGGCTTGCTCTGGTCAATGATAAAAGCATGCACATGATCTCACGCCATTTTGAATGATCTGTATGTCCTGTGCTGTTCATGAATTAAACAAAGATTCATACACAGTTTTATCGTCTATGTTTGAGTCTTTGCACACTGAAGATCTTTTGTTGGCATATTGCATTGTTGGACGTTATTTCCATTTTCGTGAAGTTCTAGATAAAATGACAATAAATTATCATCATTGTTACGCACGTCTGTACAGTGGAACTTCTTAGTTGGAGTGTTTTTCTTTAGATCAGATGTACTTAACTAATCTCCTAAGAAATTCTGTCTTCACCAGCTAATGAATTTCTGTGTGTGCATTTAAAGTTCAGAATTTAATCTTGGTAACTGTATTTTAATTAAGCTGATGCATTTTGGTAGAGGTTGTTTGAGCTGAAACCGATTTTTCGATATTTCTCTCAGAGACTGACTGGTATTGTCACCTTGCAGTAACATGACTTGTTTTATTTTTTGATGCTGTATATCCCGTAAAATTTCATCTTCAGTTCTGATGTTGTTTTGTGCTTGGTGGAACTTACCATCTGCCGTAGCAGCTGTTAAAGTCCAACTAGCCATTCTATTCGATGTAACTGTTTGTCTTACTTATATACACCAGTTGAGTTTAACGATGGTAATGAACACTTGTTTATCGATACTTGGCTATCGAACATTCTTGCGTGACCAAACAGCCTGTTTCACCAGTTGTATGCAATTTTCCTATGCCAATTGTCATATGATAATTTTTTATGGTAACTTCTATGACCCTGGTGTCTAATATACGAGGTATTGACCAATGTCTGACTACCATAATACCTTCCCCATCACTTGGGCTGATTGATTCACCTGTGCCTCCATAATTCGCATTGATTCACCAGTACCACCCCCGCAAAAAAAATTACGTATTCAAATTGATTTTCTGCTACACCTGGCTTCAACTGATTCACTTGTGCATCCATGATTCTGATATGGTAATTACTTCACCAGATTCTCCTGTGGTAACTGATTCACCTAATCAGGTTACGTATGAAACTGGACTAGCCTTTGCATAATTCGGTACTTTATCCGTTTTGTCATCCATATTCGGGTTTAGTTGACTGCAAATGTTATGTATAATTTTGGCATTTGCTTCATCTCGTTCAACATGTTCACTTATAAAATTTAAACTACTGACATCTGTAGCACTGACTTCTACTTTCCTAAAATGAAAAAAAAAATATTTGTTTTATATAGCATTCTGGTCAAACAGTTATCTCCGATGTTGCTCTCAGTTATGTATGTAACGTAATATAATCGTGGAAAGAGCTACAGCTACATAAGTAAAGCATTTGATGTAGTTTTCAATTCTGATCTTGTTTGGCATTCATTTTCTGTTTGTTTGCTTGTCTATCTGTCAGGCTCAGTCAGTGTTACTATGTTCCTATCTTTCTTTCCTTGTTTTTGTGCATCTATCCAATATTTTCATAAATCAATGAGTTTATGAATAAAGAAATTTCATAAGTAAATGAATGCACAATAACTAAGACTTTCGTTGCAGGTACTTTATCTTTTTAGTAGTGGAAAAGTGAAGAATACTGGAGCTCAGCTGTTAGTGAGCCTGTAGATGAATACTTGGAGACTTGTGAAATAGGGCCTATGCATTTTATAGATTTGTATTATTGTCGGCAGGTGAATTCTGTTGTTTGAAAAAGAAAACACTTACACATTTCTTGTTTGGTTGTATATTTGCCATTGACTTCGATATTCTGCTAATGACTACTGAAGTGCCTTTGTAATAAATTTTGGAACTGGGAAATGAAGTAAAATCAGTTGACACATGAGTCCAGTGACACTGATTTAAAAAGCTTAAGCTGTCTGTAAGAATCTGCAGTTGGGATAATAGTGAAATTATCTGATCAATCAGAATTATTTGCGCATGCACAGGTCCTTCTGTGAACCCTTTTGCATACTGGCCAATGAATTTACGCTGGTAGCTTTCCACCACCACAGTCGGGTTGGTTCTAACGCAGTCCCTTAATCCTGTGTTTAGTTGCAGAAAAGCACATATGTTCCTGAATTAATATTAATAATCAATGTAAACTGTTCATCATGAGGACACCATACCTGTAAGACCATACCATGTCTTATTAAGTATAGCTGCACTTTTAGATGTGCCACCAAAACTGTGCAGTTATCGCTGTTTGGGACTCCTAATAATATTACTCCTCTTCGTGTTGATCTGGGTGTTAAAAACCCTCTTTTTATCCATGTTACCTCAGCCTGTTCTGTGGTAAAACATAAGTACATGTACATAACGATGCAGTCTAAGAGGCTCAATTTTTATTGATGCATTTATTAAGCACCACTATCTAATAACTAAGCATCAATCGATGGCGCTGAGCAATTATGAGTGAAGGACTTGCTCAAGGTCCCTACACAGTAACCCTCTCAGGGGAGGCTCGAACCTGCACTCTGCGCTACAAGCGCTCTACTTGCCAAACAAGCTGACCAGCAATGAAGTTTCTCTTTTAAACTGCCATTTTATGCTTGTACATAGTACGCCTTCAGTACATTTTGGCAGAAAAGCTGACCGTATGTAAGGGTATTACGTATAAGTTTGGCTCAGACTGAATTTTGCTTTGGTGCTTTCTGGCCGTATTGTCATCGGTCCCTCAACTATTTGTGTTTAGTTGTCCTGTGTGGATGACTTGTTTGGTTCTTCGAGGTCATTTTGGTCCTTTTAATCTTTTTTACCCATTTCCTGTCACCTTCATTTGGTGGGTGTTAAGTTTTCTCTTCAAGAGCTTTCCACTTGTTTTGTCATTAGCCAAGGTGACATCTGTCATACTGTTATGCTTGTAAATAGCTTAGGAACATTACAGGTTTAGCCTATCTATGGTTGGTATGATTCCACAACTCCTAGACAACCTATAACATAACATATTCATTAGCAGTAAATTTAATATACGTATATGACGCTGTACACAAGCGTTTATATCTACATTTATACATGTATATTATAAAGTGTGTGTGTGCCGGGCATGTGCTCCATTGTGACGTTGATGGCGAAATAGGAGAGCTTGATTGGTGTGCTGCTTCTGCTGCTGCGGCGGCGTCTTTGTATTACCTACTTTGACCGTTTTTCCGTTTACGCTCTGATCAATGGTGTCTGTCCCTTGTTCTCCGTCTGTCCTCCGCTCTCTTCGTTCAGCGCGGTGGGCGACGGCCTCCCGAGGCCCAGTGGAGACGACGGTCGGGGTTGGCTGGTCGGTCAGCAGCCGAGAGTGTATACGTCTGTCGAATGACTGTACGTATGTAACGAGCTGGTTACGGCAAGCCGAGGCGCGAATTATTATTGGCCGCAGCCCTACTCGCTGCTACCGAGGCTCAGAGAAAGCGGCATCCCCTCAATCGCACCGAGTGTCGTTCGCTGATGATCAGCATCAACATTTCATTGATTCTTCAACAAGACTGACTTCTTACTTACTGCAGCGGGTTCGAGATTATTTTCCTAAATATTACTTTAGCGCATCGTTACTTTTACACACGTATGAGTCAATGTAAGATGTCCATGACAATTTTGACGACGCTCGGTGCGAATTACCCTCTGCTGCTGCTGCTGCTGCTGCTTCTGCTACGGCTGTGCTAGGGCAGGGCTGGTGCGACTGGCTTCGATGATTATGAAGGCTCGTCGGCGAAGATGCATGGGGCAGCGGCCACTCCCGTTCCGGAAGGCATAGCGGTTGGAGAGCTGCGGAGAGTGCACATAGATTTTGTTCCTGTGTAGCGCGTGAAGATCGTCGTTTAACTTCCTCTGTTGGCTTTCATCTTGCAATCCACACAAACCCAGAAGAATTTGTTAAACGAGTGCCTTGTATCTATCGGACGAAACGTGAGTAGTTCTTATGACACTGGTTTCGACTCGTGAGCACAGAAGCGTTCCAATTAGAGAAAATATCTTAACTGTTAGCCTATGCAGTCGTAAAATCGATCATGTTTGCCCTGCCTCTGGGGCGCTTGCCCTTTTTGGAGTCCTTAACATCGGACAGGTTTACGAAAATAAGGCAAAATTCCCAAATTAGAATTGTTGCAAATTATATAATTTTACTTCTCGTGAACTTATCGCGTTTTGGGCGCACTTGCCGTACGCGAGTTTTACGCAACAGTATATTGTGTAAAAACTTTACACATAGGGCCTATATAGTGTGTGTTTATATAGGGGCTGCAAAGCCTCGACTGACCGAAATTCCCTGCATTTTTGGCTGTGATTGCTATGATGGCTTCTACGATAATTTATATGATTGCAATGGGACCTATTACGCTTTCAATTATAGCTGTTATTATTTTCTTCGTCCAAGGGAGTAATGCTCCTTGAGATTTTAGTGTCATTATCATTATATTATTGTTATAGATACAGGTTGATGTTCGGCAGAAAAAATGTTGGCATAGTTTAGAGACAGAGGGGCACAAAAGTCTACAAAAGGGCCAAGTAGAAAACGACACTTAACTTACCAAAAAACCTTGGCAATCATTTTTAAGCCTTCAGGAGAATTGACAACCTTTTCTCTTATAAATTATCTGATGACCTTTAAGTTTAGAGTTAATCCATAAGAGTTTTATGGCCTTTTTTTGTCAAATTATCTCATGACCTTCCTGAACATCTGATCACCTCTTTTTGCTCTCTGCTGCCATTTCCAGACTTTCCACATATTTATCAACTTTCATCCCAGGAACCCTCTGTCTCCCAGCAGGGGCATGACCCCGTCCGACCATCTCCCGATGCTCTTGTCTGACTCTATTTTGTGGAAACCAATTGTGCAAAAGCTCTGGATGGCAATATTTCTAGCCTTTGGAACGTAACTATAGGTATTATAAAAGCCTGCAACAATATCTCGTGATTCCATCGGTGCTAGAAGATGGATGGCTAAGATCCACTCGGAAAATGTTCATTCAGTCACCATGTCTATGTGTTTGTGTGTGCGTGTGTGTGTGTGTGTGTGTGTGTGTGTGTGTGTGTGTGTGTGTCTGCCGATGAGCAGGATTGGTGTTGCACGGAGAGGGTCATTAGGAATTCCTCGGTCTCTTTTTCAGTGAATACTTGTGTTGTTATTTTATGCCCTGATATATTAAACACAAGGAGCTTTGCATTATCAGTATGGAGAGTGCTGTACTATCATCATCGCCTCTGACACAGCCATCTTCATCATGATCAGGATCAACATCATCATCATCATCATCATCATCATCATCATAGTAAGCATCGGTCATGTATGAGACAAGCGGTTTATTATTAACGACGTTTTACAATACGATCGTCATCGAACTGAGATGCTGCAAATCAGAGATAAGAGTTTTGAACCCTTTTAAAAGTTCAGTGTTTGTCTTATTAGGAAATATAAACTGGTTTGTAGGAGGGAAACGTCTGAAAGATCTTTATGACAGGCCTTTGCTCGAGTACTGATTTCTCAGAATCCTATTTGGCACAGATTTCAGTGTACTATGTCAACCCTGTATGGGTTTAAAAACATGGCACTTGGGCTCAGTCTGTCTCTGTCTTTGTCCGGCTTCTGGTCAGTTTGGTGATTACTGTGTACTGCTGTTGGTCAGGAAGCTGCCGGATGCTTTTGATCGCAAATGAAGTGGTAGCCTTTAGCAGCGGATGAGGCGCTTTTGTTGCGGCTGATGCCATAGTAGTCAATTTTTTTAATTATGAGATTATGGCAGAGGATTAGACCAAAGGAACGGACAAGAGGATAGATAATAGGAGCAGTGAAGGAGGAGGAAGAATAAACGTGAGGAGGAGTAGGAGGAGGAATAGTAGGAGAAGGAGGGGTAGTAGGAGGCAGAGGAGACAGAGGAGGAGTGATTGCTAGTGAATTTCATGGAGACACAGTGAGTAATTTGTGGAGTTATGACTTGATCACACCAGGCACTGAATTTCGCTCCTAATTGTGATGTCTCGTGCAATGATTATGAGTGCATTCGTCTGCTGCTTAATGTATGTGCATCTGATGAGTTCATTCTCCTGCTGTTTGGCTTTCAGTTCACCTTGTACAGGATTTGAACCCAGTTTCAACCATTTCTTCCTTTGGTCCAAACGAAATCTGTGCTGGCTCCGAGAGCCAGATGATCTTTTCACAGTGCAGCTGAAGTTTAACATAGTGGGTACCGTAATAGTCAGCGCTGCTTTTTTGGCATGATTTTTAAACATTTGAGTGTGCTAGAATGAATATGCAGGAGAAACACAAGTTGCATAGAAAGTTTAGCAAAGGTTTCTGAATAAAAATCCGAACCATATGCCATTTGCTGCCAGTTCATTATTCAACTAGTTTTTGAATTTTTTCTAAAACGCAGTTTGCCCCTCTGGACTGGACTTGGGAACCTGTGGGTTAGACAAGGCATTTTATTCTTCAGATTGCACTACAGTACCATATGCCATGAGATAAGATGGCCATTTGTATCCGAATGACAATTAAAATTTGCATTACAACTATATATATATATATATATATATATATATATAATATAATATATATATATATTATATATTATATTTATATAATATAAATTATACATAATTATATATATATGTTTTATATATAATATATATAATATAATATATATATATATATATATATATATATATATATATATATATATATATATTGTTATCTGAAGCCATATGTAAAATATAATATTATGGCATTGTAACAACGTGTCTTTGGAACATGATTTTGTTTCTTTTCCAGATCTTTCTCATCCCTTTCTGATTAGTACCGATGACGCAAATGCCCGCTGCCCACCCTCCGCCTACCCCTCCATCTCTCTCTGTCTCAGTCTCAGTGTCACATGCAATCTCCGTCCGTTTCTGCCTCTTTTGTCATCGTCGGCCATTAATTTTGGAGCACATGCAATCGAGCGCTTCTTCCCAGCGCTGCACAATTTCTTCTGTAAAGGGCTTCATGTTTCTTCTCGCTAGGCATGTCATCATTTGTGTCTGTGTGTGTGCTGCTTTGTTTGGGTAACTGTCTGTGTGTGTGTGTGCCTGCCTTTGTCTGGATTCGGTGGATCTTAAGAAATTCGAGAGACACTTGATGCATTGTTTTTCAGGAGTTGTTCATCTCTGCTGATGGCAGAAGTTTGGCCTATTTTTTCATTTCTCCATAAACTACTGTTTGGGAATGTTTTTTATTGGGACTTTTTCCAGCTTAACATGAACTGCCCAGGTTTTGAGCCGAGACTCGACGGTCAGCACTCAGCAATTTATCTCATAAAACCAGTTCCGCGTTTGTTTCCAGGCGATGGACAGAGTATGCACTGAGTGTAATCTGTGTATGTAGGCCTGCGTATGTACATACGTACGTAAGTACGTACGTACGTATGCATGTATGTATGTATGTATGTATGTATGTATGTACGTGTGGATGAATGTGTGTACGTGTGGATGAATGTATGTATATATGAAGACACTTACCGGTAATAAGCACACTTTTAATGAAGACACTTTTAAGGACGTCACAAGAGCACTCATGCATGACTATCTAACTGATCTACTACATAAGTGTGTGTTAAGGTACATAAGTGTGTGTTAAGGTACATAAGTGTGTGTTAAGGTACATATGTGTGTGTTAAGGTACATAAGTGTGTGTTAAGGCAGTTTGCAGATGTTTGTTGAACAGTCAGATGCAACGGAAAGTTTTGAGGTGAAAATAGGAAGTGGGGGGGATGCGTTTGAACTCCTGCTTTTCTCAGAGTTAACCCATGAAATTCATACAGGCTTGAATTGAAAGTTTTCGGATGGAGGTTTTTACATCTATAAGGTAACAGATACGAATGGGCTGCCAAATGTACAAGTTTTGTTTGATCATCTGTATCCGTGGACTGGCAGCCCATAGGTGGCCACTGCACATTTAATCGTTTACACCTTGATAGGGCAATTAATTATACCTTGATAGGGCAATTAATATTAAAGACCATTTAGGCCTTGCAGTTTTCTTGTGAACAGGTATTTGGCTCTGACCAGAAAATTAAGGGTTATTATGAAACAGATTTAAGGTATGTTCGTTTATAGGATTGCCATTCAGTGGCTATAGCAGCTATAAGACGTCGTTAAACGCTGGATCGGCTACTCTTAGTATACTGTGACTGGTCACCAAAATCAACCCACTACATATTATTTTTGGCTATAGCGGAATTTATCCTAGATTTTCGCTGTGTATCTTCTGTACTGATTTCCATTCCAGTCGAATTTTTGTGTCAAAATAATAATCCAAGAATTTTCATAGTACCACCGTAGTAATGGTTTTCTTTGATTTTGGATTTGAGTTGTAGTTTGCAGTGTCTAGCAAATGCATACACTAATGTGGCCAGAATGGTCACACGGAATGTTTTGTAATAAGGAAGTCGCCATGACTCACAGTAAGACAGCAGTGCATGCATTTGTTATGAATAGGTTTGTTCTGATGGGGCAAAAGTGCTTGGCTCTGCAAGTCACAATGAATTTACCCAATCTGTTTGTATGGTTGGTAATACTTTAGGCGGTTGATTGGTGATGTATCTCTGCTTTGGCAGAAGAATTCTTGAACCCCAACCTTTGAAGACTACCCTTAATGTTATTAGAAGTGGTAATTAATGAGTAGTTGTTATTTCCTTACCTTACCTTACTTTGCCTTACCTTGTAAATAATTCATCCATCTTATCCAAGAATCTATTTTCCACAATCACTTACATTCCAATAAAGTAAGTATGTTACCACTTCCTGTATGTTACCACTTCCTGTAAGTATGTACCACTTCCTGTAAGTATGTTACGACTGTTCATTTCTGTCATATCCACAATTGATTGCTAGTGTACCATTATTGTGGCACTACAGAAGTCATTATATATACCAGACCGTATAAATGGTCCTCTCTCGTATGATATTTTACGGTCCTCGTCTGGACCTAGTTCGTAGCATGTCCAGAGAAGTCTGTGTTGCAATTGTCATGTTTATTGTAAATGTTAACAGCGATGGGCGGTGCACTGCTGGCCGTGGGAAATTTGTGGCACTACCATTCCACAGCTACCCTAGTCAGGTCTTGAGTTGAAGCAGCCACAAGCTTGTCTGCAATGTCCATATCGTAAATCCGAATACCCGAAATCATTCTGTTTGCGTACTAGTCTGTTTTTTGGCTGTTAACTTGATTTAACCATTCTTGCATCTGAATATCAGGAGGCTGAAGGGCAGCTGCATATTGGATTTTTTGTTTTAGGTGATTGCCTGTTGTATGTGTATATGTCACTGTGTTTGTGTGCTTTTGTGTGCATTTATGGATATTTGGATGTGTGTGTGTATCTCTATAGGTTTATGCGTGTGGTGTGGAAGCCATGTATTTCTGTCTGAGTTGGTGCATATGTAGTAGAGCAAAGGTCAAAGAAATTTTGTTAGATTTCTGCACTGATACCCATTCCGCTTTGACTTATGATAATTTGCAACCGAAATGAAGTGTGATTCTGGTCCTATCTGGGTCTGTCATCTTGTTAGATATCACATGGTGAAATTGGAATCAGTTATGGAGAGAACGATGATTATGATGATGATTATGTGATATCACAGAAGATAAAGACAAACATTTGCTTTATGTGCATTGCAGAAGCATTTGGCTGCCGGTTAGCTGCACTCCTGGGCTGGATAGCTGCATTGGTTAAATCATACATCAAGGCACCTCTTTGCGTGAAGATGCCGGGTCGCATACCGACTGTGGCTATATTTCAGAGATTTAAATCTCAGGCTAGCACGGTCCATACATGGGGACCTTAAATGGTGTGGTACCCATTCAATGAGAAACCAGCAGCAGTGGTGAAGGATCTCACCCGATGAATTCATTGAAAAATGAGCAGGGTTGAGGCCATGCGGTCGCTGTAGAAGACTGTGTACGTTTACATTACAGTTAGTAGCTTTATGTATATGTATGTTCAGTTGTTCATTTTTGTATGGCTTAGGAGGTATTTGTGCATATGGGATATATTTGTTTGTAAACTTTGTGATGATGTATATGTGAAAGTGTGTAAGTATGTACAATTGTACATATATCTGTAAGTATGCATTCATGGATATAACTGGGGAACTACATGGTGCCTACACTGTTTCCAGTACGTTGTGATCCGTTTTTCTGTCTGTCGGTTTCTCTGCCTGCAGTGCTCGTGTGATGAGATGATGTGGCACTTGTGGCTATTTTTCCGGCTTTTGTCGTCATCTCTCCCTAATAAAACATCTTGACCAAGGATGGGCGATGGCTTTTCTGAGATGGTAATAAATGTCCTCAGACGCACTCGCAGTCCATCGTAATTTCTCGTTATACAACATAAAATTTATGCCCGCCCGGTAGGACAGTGCTTGCTCGGATGTGTGAGTGGGCGACCGACTGTCAGGAGACATGGCCTTGGGAGTTTTCGGTATGGCAGTTCTACCTGCCTTATTCGGGAAGAATGCTTGCCAGGGCTTTATCATTGTCAGAACGGGCGAAGTCACTGAATTTGGAACTCTCGTCCCCAAATTGATTTATGCGTGTAGTGTCAAAATCCGTAACGCTGAGGATTTAGATTGTGAAGACCACATTTCGTGGTGGAACTGGCCGTTTTGCTGGTGGTTCTGATTGATTCAGGAATTCTAGTCGTAGTGTGTAATTTGCTTCTATGCCTGCAGTGACAAAATCTGTGTGTGTGTGTGTGTGTGCTGAATGTTTATGGAAATGTTGGCGTTCTAGGGTGAATAATATTAGACGTTCATGTATGACAATATATAAATGTAAGCTGTTACTTCACGCTGTGTTAAGACAGTATTCTTTAATTTTATGATGTCGTAAGGTGCAAAATATTGTAAGTTCGGTAATAAATATCATTTTAGAAACACTGCCATCTCAACCAATCACAATCGATTTTGCAATAATAATACACTGCTTTGTCAGCCAATCACAGTGGAGATTACAGTTCCATCGTCCACTGATGTTTGGCAGTTCAATGATGTAATCTGTGAGATACACAGCTGTGGTTCAGATATAAAATTTCGTGTATTGTTATTGCGTTTGATAGATTGAGAGTTTGTTAGGTCAGAATTGGGATCAAGACGTGCCTGTGATCGGTGTCAGTTTTAACCAAGATCCAAAGTAAGTGGTGCGCATAATTCATAACAAGTCAGAATTGTTGCTAACAGCTAAAACAATCCATGTGCGATTACATGAATGATGTAGTGCCAGATTTTTTGTAGGTTTAAGCCAATATAAAAAAGAATTGGCATTGCCTTTTTATTTTTTATGAGGTGTAATACCATTATCTTCACTTTGTATATTTTGGTGTTGTTGAGAGAGTCGTTAAAGGCCAGCTAGACTACATACTTTTGCTACTATATGTTAACAGGAACTTTGATATTTGGTAGAGCCATGTTATGTGTCACTGCTTTACTTAAATTACTTGATTGGCCACTTGATTGATTGACTGACATCGTGCAGTCACAAAACAGTTTATGTTCAAAGGAAATGTAATCTAGGAAATGTAATTACATGTAACATGTGTAAGTTGGAACTGCTGCTGTTGCATTGTTGCTGCTGTAACATATTGGTGTTGTTATTGTTTCAAGATTGCGACATGAATGTGAGACGAAGAGTGAAGGGAGCAGATGAATCTGGCGAAGAAGCAAACAGCAGAAGAGCTGAAAGAAATCAAGCTGGAAGAGATCAAAGAAGCAAGAGAAGAGCGAATGAATTGGCCGAAGAAAGAGGCATATAAAGAACTTAAAGAAATCAAGCTGATAAAGATCAAAGAACACAAGCTGGGTGCAGTTTGGAATCAAGAGGAAATTGACTAAGCAAGAAAAGGCGAAGCTAAACTATGTACAATAGATTGATTGGATGTGCACCAGAAATTATAATTTAAGGCATTAATAGCTTTTAGCTTTAAAATCTTCAAGACGCTGAAGAACATAATTGTGGAAGTATGACTCATATTTGCAATTCCTGTAGGGCACTTTATTGGCTGATTTGTGCAACATTTCTATAAAAAATACACCAGATACTGTCACAATGGAAAAGTTTTGCTGGAGCATTCGTCAGAAATGCCTGATTTACTGAAAGAATTATTAACAACAAACTCATCTGAAGCTAAAACTAGAACATATCGAGGAATACAACGCTGCTTTAGCCTTTGCTTCAGTGGGAGCTGAAATCAAAGCATCGCCAGGAATAGGACCCTAACTGTATTCGTATTTATGGACAAATTTACCACTAGGTTTCTCCAATATACACAAATGAACAGGCCGAACGAGGGTACAGACAATGATTTATGTGAAGCAACAAACAAACATATGGATAATAACCAAGGCTGTTTACGAATTGTGATGGAGAGATTGGATTTGATGTTATGAAACATAAATCCGTTTGCTGAGTCTTTGAAATGAATTCATAATATATTGCAAACTAATCCAATGTTAGTACAAGTCAGAATGGTTGTTATGGTTTATCTAGAATTATTTTCTTTCCCCAAATACCACTTATCCCATCAGACACTAACATGCCTTTTGAAGTTAAGTGTAAGCAATTCCTTATACAATTAGCTCTTTCTATGACTATCAACAAATCACAAGGTCATACTTTTGAGAAAATTTGTCTTTCCTCATCAAAACCAGTATTAGTCGTGGTTGACTATAATTATATAGGTCTTTCAGAAGTAAGATCATTTGATTCTCCAACTACTGCGTCACCCGATCAGGAGACTGAAAATTGTGTTTAAAGAAATTTAGAATCATTGTTGAATGACTAGATTAGTTTTATAATAAACTGTTCAGTTCTTATGTATGTAACGGTTTTGAGCTTGTCAAATGTATGCTTGGGTAAAGTCCTCAAAATTGGGACAGTTTTTAGCAATGGTTTTCATGACCCTAAGCAATGAGGAGCAACACGGGATTTTTCCGTAAGGGACATTGCCAAACTAGATCACAGATTATATTTGCTGTATTACGGCACTCTATAACTCATATAATTATTATTATTATGATTAATATTCTTCTTCTTATTATTATTATTATTATCCACGGGATAGACTAATGTAGAATATTGGAAAGATTTAGTGTGTAAAGACCATGGTGAAATTGACCTTTTAATTGATTTAAGGATTCATTCATGTGTCACACTGTGATGAATTGGTGTTTACGGTTGCAGTTGAGAAATGTGGAATGCAGGAGCGTTTGTGTGGGCGTTGCGCTTCGGCTGCAGCTGACACCAGAGTCTGTGATAATCTGGTCTATGGTCTCTGTCTTCTCATGCTGGCTTTGCCGAATACACGACGGCTTTAATGCCGCGACTCGACCCCGAGCTATTCTGAATGGGATTTTCCCTGAGGCTGCTGCTGTCCGGCTGTTTTCAGAGACAAGCACTTTGGATTCGATTGGTCTCGTGTGGGTTTGATGTCGCGTGCAATTGATTCATATCCTGCGTAGCAAGCATAGACATCTAGATAATTTAGCGTCTAGACAGGCTGGCTATACCGGCTAATGAAGTTTCCTGTACAGGTGTGGGCCGAGCTGGGATCGATGTGTCCCCAGACCAGTAGGTCCTGTATGATCTAATTAGTATAGGCTTATTGACATTCAGTTACAGTGTGGTAGTTGTGGTCTGCCCCTGTATAATTGGGAATATCTTTGTTAAAATTTGGATTATCTGAGCTGCTTTATTCAGCAGATATTTGTAAGTACAGTTTTGATTATCTGCAATTTCGGGTGGATTATATTTGATATTCTGTTTAACTTCTGTCGGAGTCAACACGCGATATTCTGAGTTTCTCTGAAGCCCACGAAGGCGAGACATCTTGAACTGGAACTGCTGGTTTCTTAGTGTTAATGATAAAACTATGGACCATTCATTATTAACATATACTAACTGGTCTGATATAATCGTTCTAAAGTTTAAGTAGGGCTTGTATAAATTTGTGTCTGCTCTCTGTTATTAAGAAATCCATAATCCAGTACATTATTTAATAAACATATAACATGGCAATTCTACAGCTCTACTGAAACGATTGGCCCAGACCCATCTAGCCCATTAGCAGTGGGCCTGTTCAGATGTTGAATTATCTAGATATCTAAGACACAATAGATGTTGCTTTCATATAAGGAGCCAGATGAGGTCTGCTTCAACTAGACATGGAGAGGTCTAATAAATTTTGATAACTGAGTGTAGTTTCACTTTGAAGAGATGCATCAGTAGGTGCCTCTGTATTTTGATAATGGTGCCATATAAATCATCAGATTAGATTAGACTAGAAGACAGTGGCACCTTTGCCAAGTTTGCTTTTCTGTACAATGACTGCAGCCTGTTGAATTGTCTGTGTCTTCCCGCACTTTGGACTCTCCCTTTGCAACAATCGGGCACTTAAAATCCGAGCTGTTATGCTTGACGAAACTGTTAAGAAGTCTTACCTGAAGCCTAAGTACTACATTGTTGCTCTATAGAACACAGCCCGTATGCAGGACTTTTGGGAGCGTCAGGTCTTGTGTTCATGGCCTTCTAACACTGGAAACGGTGTTAGTTTGGTTACTTTACATCACACTTGGTTTCTTCCTGGAATTGAAGGATCATTGAGCTGAAGTGCCGTTTAGTGAATAGCACTTCTACTACTGGAAAACACTTGCTCATGATTTGCAAGACTTGTCAGTGGATACAGCCATCCTTTGATCAGACAGTCTGCTCCCTTGCTATCAGTTAGATAGTCACGAGTGCTGCGCCTTTGTGAGGTACTTCAGAGGCGCTGTATAGTACGTACATGTCTAAATACTTACCTACATACATACTTTATACATACTTTATACATACATACATGCTTACTTACATACACTGTTGCAGGCATGAAGCATATAGCACTGATCGTTTAAAATATAATTGTTTGGCAACCCGTAACAAAAAAGAACTTTGGCAATCTTCTGGTTGTTTGCGTGTCTGCGATTTGGCCAAATGGCCGCACAACTCATGTTTACAGTCTGTGCTGGAGATATAATCGGCTTCACCACAAAAAATCTGTTATTGCCCAAGTAGTATTCTGCACACTTTTTCCAATCGTTATGATCACAGCATCGTTGAGTTAATGTGCAGCCGTACGAGAGTAAGAAGCTGCACAACTCAGTCAGTCAAGCACTCAAAACATTTTTTACCAAGATCTTGGTCCATTGGCCTTGTCCACGGTACAGGGACGTTTGAAATGGTCTCTATAAATCTGCACCATATGGGCAAAGCATCTGTCCTTGTAGCTAAGGCCAAGGACGGTAAGATCCAAAAGCCTTGCCCATGGTCTATGAGGACACCATGTAAAGGGCAAACTAATGCAATGGAATTTACTACAAATGCGCTAGATAATATAATACAGTATAGGAAGTTATGTCAGAGTAATAATGGAATGCATGCATGTGTGTATGCAAAGGTTAAGGTATAATTAACAGAATGTCCTCAGAAGTGTAATTTAGTCCTGAGGTAGAAGGATTCGTTGGCCGAGGGACAGACAAGACCACGGGAAGCCCAAAACAGGACACTTTTAAACCTCTAACCTTGTATTTTGATGCTTCAATTACTAGATAGCCACGGCCATTAAGCCCTATGGCTGGCCCATATTATATCACTGGCTGGCCCATATTATATCACTGGCTGCTGGCTTTGGAGCCAAGATGGGGCTGACGAGCATATGGCAGTCAGGGTTACTGACCCCAGAAGGACGGAGGGCTGAGTGGGCAGCAGGTGTCACGGTATTCTACAGTCAAATGTACAAATATCCTACTAACTGTCCTCAGCATTGCTTAACTTCAAAGCACCTGAAGTGAAGCACCGGTGTAGTATCGACAGAGCCAAGTTGCCACACGCTGTGTGATCTTATACTGTGTAATGCGTGTGTGTGTGTGTGTGCGCATGTGTGTGTATGTGTGTGTGTAGGCCTATATTTATCTTGGCGAGTATATGGGACGTTTTAAGTGCTGCTCTAAATGAGCTACAGGATAAAACTGTCCACTAATGGGTCACTTTAAGAAGGATGGAGAAGGAGGAAGAGGAGGAGGAGGAGGAGGAGGCCTCACATGGATCTTTTACGCGGTGTCTTTTGTGGAGCCTATCTGTCTTGTGTCCAATTAGATCAAAGTAACCACAGCTGATGGGAGACTGGAACTGAGTAGTGGAAGATTAGAAGGCGTTCGGAAATTGAAAGGATGGGGGCAGAGGCAGTGGCACGGGAGAACGTCGGCATGACTGATCTGACCAGCGTTGGGTCAGTCTGAAAGGAATAGGTATGGCGTCATTGCCAACAGATGGGCTTGTAATTGGGCCAGTTATAGCTCCAGTGCTTACAATGTAAATGTACACGTTTTTCTATGGTGACCTTATGGCCTCGACCCTGCTCATTTTCAGTGAATTTATGGGGTGAGATCCTTCACCACCGCTTTCCGTTTGAATGGGTGCCACGTGATCGAAGATCCCCATGTGTGGACTGCAATATAGCCGCTGTTGTTATGCGAGCCGGCATCCTCACGCACAGAAACACCTTGACGTAGGCGTTGACCAATGCAGCTAACCAGGCCAGCAAATTAGGACCAGTCTCCTAAGGAGTTTCTATAGAGATATGTAAACAACTGTGTTACCTTTACCTTCTTATACCTTTTACCTGTTAGAAATTAGGGTTAACCTGATCTCAATGCTGGGTATAGTAATGTTTCTATCTGTTACCTGAACGGATCATCGACCCGTTTGCATTCGCTGCGATGCATCCCATGTACCTGCCAATATTCTGTCCTTTGTCTCGTCTTTTTCATTTCTTTCTCACAGTTTGCTTGTCTGTGTACAGCCCTTCCTATGTCTCTCTGAATCCATCATTCTGTATTTTCTTGTTGTCCTCTCTCCCTTAGTCATCGTGCTATCGAACTCTTCGTCTATCAGTCTGTCTGTCATTCTGTCTGTTGGGCTGACTTTCTGTTTGTCTCACTGTTTCTCTGCCTTTGTCATCCTAACTCGATCTTTATTTTTTTCTTTATTTTCTATCTACTTCGTTTTCCTGCGGATGCGTCAGCCTGAAATTTCTCTGTCACTCTCTCTATCTCAGATCCACATTTAATTCCGCATTTTGCGAATGCACAAACATACACACAGCAGATTGTCTAATGAACCACCCAGATAATAAGCCTGTACATACGAATTGTGAAACTGTTGTTTCAGTCATTCAATCATTTTTATATCGCTACCAATAACAACAAACAAACTTAAGAGTACATTCATTCTCAGATACAGGAAGCAAAAGGCAGCTTCGAAGGGATAAAATCCCGCTAAATGAAGACAACTGTGATATGATACAGCATATAATATAATATATTTGCAGCGTCCTAATTAAAAATATGATTTATTCATATTTTATGAACGTCGTCGTCGTTCCCGCGTCGACCGAATTACAGCAGCAGACGACAAGCGCCAAGAAACGACTTTGATGGCGCAATATAATTTGATCAAAAGACTGCGGTTTGCGCGACACAAAAATTGGGAGCAGTGGCCGGTGGATGTTGTGTTCAGTGCGGTAGATGCATAATGATGTTCGTTACTGATGACAGATAATGCGGAGATGATCAAAAGCTGTTTACCATATTCGGGTCTCTGAGCTTCTATTGAATCTGACTTGAATCGTGTTTTGCGTGACGTAGTTCTTTGCACTGCTCGACTCAGTTCAGGCTTTTATGACCTGCTTCCTGATTTTGAATGGCTGCTGCATTCACTTTTGTTGATTTGTGATCGGTTTTGTGTCGTCCCGTGGCGTGCACCAGTTCCAGTTTTATGGCCTACTTCCTGTTTGTGTGGATTGAATCCAGATTTTGTCTTTCGAAGTTATGGCGAATTCTCACGAATTTTTTTTCCGTGATATTTTATTGTGCTAATTTTGGTTTTTGTGTGATTCATTTGTTTTGTGAATATGTCATTTGTTTGTATGATGTATTTTGTTTTCGAAAGACTAATATTCTTTTTCGTTTGGCTCGTTTCATTTGTCATGCCATTTCCTTTTAATGTGACAGTAATTTTGTCTAAGAGACAGAGAGAGTGATTGTGACTTATTTGACCAGTTGTTATCTTACCGAGTGGATTTGCTGTAAACAGATTTTTCTTTTCTAGAACAACAGTCGCCTAATGAAAGAGATGCACACAGATAACTAACAGAAACATCAGGGAAAACAAAAACTGTCTTAGACTTTCCGACTGCATAACGTCTGCCTCATTGGTCTGTGACCTGTACATGACCGCAGTCTTCAATCTGCAATAAGGTTGACAGTTTAGCAAATTGAATGACAAAACTGGCAATGACTTTGCCATGATATCGGCTTCATATTCTGGAAAAATATCAGAGATGGAAATGTCTTTGTCGTGGGATCGAGGAAAATCGCACGGTCATCACACCAGCAGCGCAGAACAACAACAACAACAACAAGATGGGGAAAATACTCGAAAGCACGTTGCGTCGCATCGTGGCGGTGGATTATTCGGTAGCGTCCAGCAGCCTCAGCAGCCGAAACACCTTGGTCGAACTCCGAGCTCTCCATCTGTCTTCTTCTCCAAAGTCAAAGAACGCATCCGTGAGAAGGTCTACGAAACGTCGGCCGAGTGGCCACACATGGCGGCCATCGTTCAGGAACGACGACAGAGGGCAGCCGACGCCTTCGAAGCCCAGATGTCCATTCGCCGGAAGAATGCTGCTCTTCAAGGACATGGTACGGTTAATGAATCAGATGTCCACGCTGTCGATGAGCCGTCCTCCAGCCACAAATGTCGCCGGGTTCGCATTAAATCCGACCAGGCGGTCCATCATCGAGCATCGCCAAGCAGCAGCTGTGGCAGCACCACCTCCAATTCCTTCGACAAGGAGGGCGCAAAGTCTGCCTTTCGACGGCGATCCATAAGCGAGGATACGTACAACCGCCAGCCGGGCATCTCACAACGCCCCGAGGACCGAGGGGGTGTCGTATGCTCCAATGACGAACTGAGGGCTATAGTATTTGAGCACAAGTTACGGAGGTAAACAACCTCTCAAACGTTCGTGTTGTGTTAGGCTGTATTTTGACACCAAAGTAATGAATAATTTAAGGTAATGAAGGTAATGAATAATCTAGATTTTTCATGAATTTTGCTGTCAATTTATACACTATGTTCAAAAACTAAAACTTCTAGTAACTGCCTTCATGTGGGTTGTGTGGCTCATCTGAAATTTTATCCAATGCTTAGGGATTTTGACCTTTTATGCAGTATTAGCATCCAGCAATTGTGCCATAAAAGTTTATAAATGAACAAGACAGTTGTCTGCAAACTGAACAGTTGTAAGAAGGGAATTCTGCTGATGCATTAATTGTCTCTGCATTCTAATGTCCACACAGCGGTATCGTTCACCACATTCTGACTCGGGCTCACTGATTCGCTTAGCTCAACTAACTCATTTCTTGTGGAAATAGATTTGAAACTGTATTTGACCCATCCTCTTGCAGATTTACTTCACTGAGTGCTGGCAACAAGCCTCGTTCTCATGAAGGCTTTTGTGCAGCACTTCAAACAGCAAGAATTTATGTTGCACTACATTTGTTTTTTTTTGGTGCATGTAGAAGTCCAGTAGCACTGAAGTACCCGGAGAAAGGAAGCAGTTCGCTGGAATGTTGCCAGGAGTCTACGATTTCTTGTGATTCTCTTTCGAACAATTCCGTCAGCTCCAATCCAAAGCTGCATGTCTGTCGCGGAGACAGCGGCCATTTTCCACCAAGCAGTGCCAAAGAATTGCCTCCAGTCTTGCCACTGTCTTCCTCGGCAACACAGCAGCAGGAGCTTGTTGCGGAGATAAACAGCGGAAGGTGTTGTCCTGTTTCGCTGACCATCACAAATGCAGATGATGTCAGAACTACCGAACCGCAGGCAGATTCAGATGACCGACTGGGCAGTGACACGCGAAGAAATTCGGCCGTGATTCGAGAAGTTGTCTTCGACGAACATGGACAGACATGGGATATCTATGGTGCAGAGTTTGACCCGGAGATCCTGGGTCAAGCGATACAGAGTCACCTTGAGAAAATTATGAAGAAGAAACTGCTAGACAGGACCAAGATTCTCAACACTGAACCTGCGCTCTGCCTGCGAAGCGATTCTCCCGAGTGTCGGCCGGTATGCGTGAACGGCGAGAGAAGAACAGAGAGGGCGCTCGGATTCTTTCTGAGATACCTGTGTACCGTTGCACGGCAGAAAGAACACATTACTGGCTAAGAACTGAGTTTTCTTAGTGACTGACGGAAGTTTTTCCTGGCATGGTTAAAGTTGTGAAATTATGATAGGTTAGGATCTGTAGGTTATTTAAATTTTGGAACATCTCAGTAGGTTCATACAACAGTAGCTTTTGTTGCATTATTTGTATTTTCTTGTTTATTTTTGAATTTTGCAAATAAGGATGTGTTAAACTAGGGAAAATGTCAAAGTAACTTTTCATGGGCTGACATACTTGTGCTGGCTGTTTGGTCAATGGTCAAAGTGTATGACCTGTGCTTTGGGTGAATTAGAATTAAGATAAATGACTCTAAGGTGATGTGATGGACAGTTGTGGATGGCATGGCAACCTATTGTGGGTGGCATGGCGACCGATTGTGCATAGCACAGTGATATATTGCTAGTGTTGTGCTGACTGTGTGGGTAGCGCGGTGATCATTTATAATGGCTTCATGGGTAGCATGGTAAGAACAATTGTGGCTGCAAAATTTGCTCCAACTTTCTACTTTCGAAGGTTTTAAACACTTTAAAGGACTGCATGTGTTGTAAATGATTCTGAAAATAGTTGCAGTTTGGATCATTAGATATTCATTCTTTGATCATTTATTGATCATTTCTCTGCAGTCAAGTTTTATTATCCATAAGAATTTCGATGGAATCCAAGTCAGTCATATTTACGTTATTTATTTAATAATTTAATATAGTATTTTGTTATTAAGTTGTTTCATTCTCTTCCTTTTTTTATTCATTACTTTGTTATTCATTATCAAAACAAATCTATCATTATATTTAGTTAAGATCACATCTGGTTTATTAGACATTTATTTGTCTGCAGCCATGTCACACTTGAGCACTAAGTTAATTTTATGGCATAGTGGCCATGATATTTGGTCAAATAACCATATTATTTCATCGAATGAACACTTAGAACAACAGTCCTATGTGGGATCGTATCTCTTATAACTGATTCCAGTAAGCACAGAATCATTGGGAAATACGCAGAGAGGCTGGAAATAGCCAGTGTCTGACCATTTCAGTTTTCTGTAGCTTTACACTGGTTTTTTGGCTCCAAAAATCAATCTTTTGAAATTAATTTTAAACCAGATATAGTATCTGATTATTAATTAATGAAGTCATTTACTAAGTCATTATAATTGTCTGAGATCTTATAACTGAACAAGATCAAAGAAGTATCGTCATTAGTAACTCGAAATTGCAACGGCTATAGAGTGATGATGACGAGCTCTGTTTATGCACCATGACTCCTTTATAATGGATGAATTCTTGTATAACACAGTTGTGGATGTTGATCCTAAACTTAATTCGGATTTAGAACACGCCCTCAGTATAACAGACTTAATAAGAATGCAACACTTTCTTTGGATCCCAAAGGTAGGGCTCATAAGGACCTTGTAACATTCTCAATTCATCATTATATGGGCAATGTTTCCTTAAGGCCCTTCCAGCCTAGTCTGTCACAGGCTCACTCAACATAACCACCTGACAGATATCAATGGTGCTGAGCAAATGTGAGTGAAGGACTTGCTGAAGGTCCCTACACAATAACCTTCTGAGGGGAGGCTTGAACCTGTAAACCACGTTACAAGCCGAGTGCTCTAACCATTCAGCTACTTTGCCATAAAGGGATGTGATCCTGACCGGATCTGTTGCTTGTACATGTATATCATGTAACCTGATAATTACAATCCTTGCAATCATGCAAAGTTTTATATATCGTTGGCATAGTAATGTGTTGTAACATAATGTAGCATTTACACTGTTTCGTGAAATAAGGTTGTATCATATATGCAGAGACTGTATCATCACTCAGGTAGAGTTTGATGTAGTTATCACGAAATAAGGTTGTATCATATATGCAGAGACTGTATCATCACTCAGCCAAAGTTTAATGCTGTTTTGGTGAGATCATATTAACTGCCAACTTCATTCTGAACACAAAACCATAACTGCTTTAGGAAATCAGTCTGTTTTGGCCATGGACTTATTTATGTTTTCTGATAAACTGGCCCAAACTGCACTCGCTGTCAGACTTTTCCGCTCTGTCCTGACTACGGGGGTGTCCTTAATGGATGACCTTTGGAGGTCTTGATGCTGTGCAGAGGGTGCTTTGCGTCTAAATGTTTAAAAATGCTGGGCTGACGGGGAAGATTGTGCCGCTCTGCTGTGCAAAGCACTTGTGCTGGAAAAAATAAAAAATATGTTGAAACACAAGAAAAGCTGTCTTCCTGTGATTTTTTGGCTCTGATTTGTTATGGAACCTTTAATTTCGTTTAACTGGTTTGTTTTGGCCAGACATAAAATCACTCTGAAAAATGTGAAGAAATAAGAACCGAGCTTTAAAACCTTCAGTTAATGGAGAAAGACCTGAAAATGCACGGCACACAGCATGGAAGACGGACAGGGTCGGGACAGGGAGGCGTTGGATCTAAAACCAAGCATTCTTTACTGCCAGGCCGACCTCTCTTGCAGCCGAGAAAAACATTTGGTTGCAGGACATCCCACTGTGACTGATCGACAGTCTAAAAACGTGGTTAACAGGACATCCCACTGTGACGGACACACAGCATAAAAAGCAATAAGAGGGATCAAGGAGTAACACAAACGCGGACAAGGACGTTCGGCCCAATGCGGACGCCCACACAGTTATTTCAGTACATCCTGTGCCGTAAGCACCAACTTAAGTCCTGCAGAAGACAGCCCAGTAAGCAGGACAATCCACAGCAGAAAAAATAAACTGTTGCTAAAGCTGCACTTTTCAGCATCAAAAGACAAAGTGTAAAAAATTTCATAAATATAATTGCAACAACCAGAATCCACTGATTATTTCATTTGATATCTCATTTTCAAAACAGGCACAGTTCTCGTGTACCTTCTGTATTGCCCTGTTAACTCCCACATGCAGTGCAGAGACATTCCCAATCCATTAGGGCTATTTACCAGAAATTTACAGTTCATTAAGCACATCGTAATCTTGAGATTTCTACAGCGCCCAACGAAAGCTAAGTCGCGGGAACAAGCTTATTCACAGGCGCTCGGTCAAAACAAAATCGAGTTTATCCGTAAGCAAAGGATGCTCAAATAGCTAATATAAGTCATTATTGGTGGGCTGTCACACACAAAAACATAAATCCCAACCAGTAGTCTCATCAGTGGTTGGCTGTTCAGACTTCAGAAATTTCAACAGGCAGGAAAACAGCCAATAATTCAGTTTCAGAACAAGTTCTTACGGCAGTGCAACAGAAGATGCATATAAACCAGCAAACTTACATGATAAAAAGGTATGACAAGTTTTGGCACTTGATTTATCAAGTTTATATACAGCTATACACACTGATGGAAATTTTGGACAACACACACCTACGCTACCACATGTTACAAAGTGTGTGTGGGTGTGTGCGCGCATGTGTGTGGGAAATGTCATATCAAGAAAACAAGCATTGCTGACGCCATAACAAAGTATTCAAATTGAACACATGCTGTGCCTTCTCTTGTAAGCTGTTCTGTTTAAAATGCTTACAATAAAAATAAAATAGTAAATCAAGTAGTGCCATGAATGGAACTTTATGCAGTTACTGGTCTTTTGGGAGCTTAGCTACAGTAGCCATTCCATTAATCTGGATTAGGTGGGATTATTCTGTGACAACACCTCAACACGCATGAAACTTAACGATGTCCGTGTGAAGCAAAGCGCGAAAAAAAGAGAACCACTGTGGTGGAGAAATGAGGGGGGACAGAACCACCACACGGTAACATAAAATAACCTCATTTACTATGCATCTGTATCAACAGCATTCTTCAGGTGAAGGGTCTGGTTGTGACTAAGATCTTCTGGCTTAAGCACAAATAGTAACAACTTTGCTTTACTCGTTACCAGGTTGCCTTAACAATGAAGTTTTAATTTCAAACGAAGCAGTGGAATTCAAGTCTTCGATACCAGGCCTAAGGCAAAGGGCTGACACGGCTTGGCTAAATGGCGGTGTACCTAGTTTTGAGGATATGTCCAGTTTCATGTGTGAGAGCTGCACTGGTTACCTATGCAAAAATGCATTGAGTTTAAGATCTTAATACTGTACTTGTGAAATTGCCTTGCAGATTGTGCACCATCTCATCTCATGGAACTAAGTGACTATGTCTCATCCATCCGTGATCACAGGTCCCTTCATTTTGATGCCCAAGGCGACCTGGTTGTCCAGCCGGCCTGAACTTCCACAGTCCAGCATAGAAGCTTCTCTGTGATTGGCACACTGTTCTGGAATAAGTTGCCAAGCAACCAGTGATACCAGTTCCTTGGCCTTTCCCAAAAGCCCTTGAGAACCATTCTATTCAATAGTGTTGTCAGGTTGGGGCACCTCTGATGAGCTTCCCTCGTATAGGTGCTATATAAGTTTGTGATTACAATTACAAAATAACATTAACAACCTGCCCCCATGCCAACCTAAGAGAAAGCAGGTCTAATAAGCACACTTAATCATGGGTATGCACAGCGAAAATAACAAAAATCCCAAATTAAACTAAATTTATGAATAGCACTCATTACAATCCAACCTCACTACTGCACTTTAAACGCTATGGCTTCCAAAAGTTGCCTGTAATGAGATTTTACCAGAAGCTAAAAAGATCCGTACTCAAGGACCTTAAATGACGTGGCACCCATTTAAACAGGCAGCAGTGGTGAAGGATCTCACCCAATCAAGTCACTGAAAAATGAGCAGTCAAGGCCGTCCAGTCACTATAGAAAAATGTGCATATTAACATTTATTTACATTTATGTAACATATATTACCACAAACAATAATATTTGTATAATTTTGCACAAGTCTGTATCTTTGACTGGTACTACCAATTACTGCATAAACAAACACTTTTATATAATTACTCCATTTCTTTTATCTTTAATTCCAAATGTCTCAATTTCAAAATGCTTAGTTGGGCTCTGAAAGGTATTACTTGTTCATGTTTCATATTTTACTGTGGTTCACTGACAAAAATTGTCCCAAAAAACTGATTCATTAGTGTGTAGAGACACTGCATCATTGCTTAACGAGCCTGTACATTCCATTTGCATAAGCCAGTTTCTGTTCCTTTACTTTACGATCTAAAAGTACTTTTAATTCGGTAAGTGTGTACTGTGAGCCCGGTCCCTGCATTGCAAACATCTTCAGCATTGAGTGAATCCGGTCAATTGGTAGCGAATCTAGATTCGTCAGCATGCCAACGATGTACGACCAGATAGTCTGCTGTTCTTCCTCTTTCTGATCCTGTGGCGAAGTCAGGACCGACTCAGTCTCGTCCTCCTCGACGCTCATCACTTCCTGGGTGTGGCCCTTGTGTTCTTCGACCAGAACGAACGTGTCGGTCGTCTCTTCGCGCAGCAGACCCTGGCTTTGCCAGAATGCCATCTTGCGCTGGAGAGCATGCGACGGCATCTGCATGACGCTGCTCAGCTCATCCACCGTCCAGCGCGCCTGCTGCTGGTAGTGCCAGATGATAGTTGCGTGAACTGGCGAGACACAGTAATTAAGCGTCTTGTTCTTCAGCTCGATCTCAAGATTAACAAGTCCAAGATGCGGTTTCCAGCTCAGAGTTCGATTGCCCTTGAGCAGCTCATAGGCCTTCGTGAAGCTCGTCAGTGATTCCTTCAGACAGCCTGGCAGCTCCACCTTTTCCTCACGCAAACGTGCTGGCCAGAACTGTGCCGAAAGAATCATCGCATTTATGGGAATTTCAGCATTTGGTTTTCCAGTCTTTTGCTCTTCCACCCGAATGCATTCTTGAATGTGCGAGTTGATTCGCCGCGAATCAGCAACATCCTTCAGCATCACCTCGCACTCATGCAAATGTGATTCGCCAAATCGCAGCTTCAGCAGCTCAAGGTATCGAATCTCACGTTCTGTATCGTAACTGAACTGGGAAAGGATACGGTCGGCCAACAGCGACCGATATTCATCAATGAACAGCTCCTTGCTGCCGTAGATGTTGACCAGCATGCTGATTATATCAGAGCTTCGACTTCTTGTTGACTTAAATGGTTCGGCATCAACCGGATCCGGTTGCCACGACTCCCAATCGCCTCCTTTGCAATCGTCATTATTACACGACTCATCCAAAACGAGCGGCTGACCCTTGGTCAGCTCATCTGAAAGTTCGCTGTTGCCATCCTCAGTCAAATTTGAAACAATACATCTAACCGTATCATCCCGGCTTCGGAGATACTTTCGAACTGGTTCACAGACGAGATCAAGCAAAACGCCCGACCTATCGAGCACACGCAAAGCTCGAATTGCCGAGATGTATGCAGTCAGAATGTCGCTTGTATTGACGCCTGGGTGAAGCAGACGAGTCTCCAGCGCCTGCTTCAGCTCTCTGACAAGTACGGCACGCAGATCAAACACGTTTTGAAGGCAGTCAGCAAGGTCAAGCAGCGCTGGTTCCGACTCTGGATACTCGATGATGATGTTGAAAAGCTGCTGAATACGAACTCTGCCGTAAGTCTCGCACATGTAATAATGAAGACGATCTCTGTGCATTGGAAACAAGCTGAGCGGCAGTACAGGAGTGCCGTTTTTGACAATGACAGAACTGAGGGCATTTTTAAAAAGTTCGTCTAGCCATTCCCCAACCCTTGTGTCCAACCACTTTTCAAGGATCTCGAGATTCTGGACATCAAAATTGTCCCTGCACTTGTCAACTCGCTGTTCAATCCGGCGATGTACAAGCAGCATAACTGGTTCTCCGAAAACCCGTTCCAACATTCCTAGTTCGTTGAGCTGGTCTGCCAGATGACTGAAGATGTCAAACACTTTCGAGCACTGACAACCCTCCTGGTCTGCCTTACATCCTCGACACAGCAGCGATTCAGACAAATCGTCCATCGAGTCATCAAGACCCAAGGAAAAATATTTGGCATCGAAAGCACAGAACGCCTGGCCCAAAAAGTCCAAAATGGCATCACAGAAATGTTTCGTCGCTGAATAAAACACGGTTCCTCTGAATATAAGCTTCAGGTGTTCAAGCGGACTATCAGTTGGGTCAGGAACAGAATGGAGCAACATCACAAGTTGTTCAATCTCCTCTAAACGTCGAGTGCATGGCAAATAAACAGATAGTTCAGTGTACAGCTGATCAAAGCAGTCTCTTACTGTTTTGAAAACATCAGCTTTCTTAACTGGTTGCACAAAGTGAGACCAGAACTCAGGCGAAACCTTACTACTCAGGTGCTGTTGGACCATGTTGAAGAACCACTCTCTGACCACCTTATCCATGTCATAGTCGTGCAAAACCTCCAAAGATTTCCGCAGATAAGACAGATCTTCACAGAATTCCATTCTCCCGTTTACAAGCGGCGTTGTCGATGTCGGCTCCACGGTCAGTGCTTTGGTCACCTCCTCCCAGGCAATATCGAGTTCAGACATTGTAGTTTCTATAACAGAAAGCAGAACTTCTTAATAAATACACCAGTTCCAGTCTCTCCTTTATTTTGGAAATTACACATGGTACAGTAACACAAAGGGAAAGTTACACTTAAGTAATCATAAACTTCTTATTTGTTGTCACTGTCAGTACTTCAAAGCAACATAGCTCCGCTGCTCGTCTGGACGCTCGGACTAGAAAGTCTGACCACATCACATCTGTGCTTCAGGACCAATTTGCTAAGGACTGGTGAGCGCGTAAAAATTCAAACTTTGCCTTCTTCTGTGCATATGTCTGAACATCTGCACACCACGCTATCTCGCAGACAGCATGAGGCCGCTATCTGATAACTGTGACTGCAAAACATCAAAGTCTGTCAATGTATTTGTACCGGCAACTAAGACTAGAGTGGGTGATCGGGCCTTTCGGGTCACTGGCCCGCGTGCCTGGAACAGCCTTCCGGCATCCATTCAAGAGTCCAAAAGTGTCAACCTCTTTATAAAGCATCCGAAATTCTATTTACTGCATAACTCAGTAGTTGGACTGACTTCTGACTTTGAAAGCACCCTAGAAGTAGCCTGCTACTTACAACGCTATATAAACTGTCGTCATTACATTACATTACATAATGCAGAACCATTAAACGGCAATATTAAGTTAGAGCAGCTTACAACGTGCAGTATAATTCAGTCATCCACAATTTATCTTTAATTTACAATTAACTACTACGATTCAAATATGGAGAATGGATTCGATAACATGTTGGTCTCAGCTCCATAATAAACAATTAAACCATAATTTTATACAATTCCACACTTCTTGCCGCTACTTGCACACCAGATTACACATTGCCTAAACCAACAAAATGAAATTTTGCACGTTAGCGTCATCTAGAAGGTGACTGACAATTCGAAATTATTGTCACCACTATTACCACCACCAGCGTACTTCTGAATTGCTGAAAGCGGTCGGCCTATTATCAAATTTCGATTGTATCGTAAGGTAATAAATCCAAAGAATTTTGCCGAAAAATTTGACTGCTTGTTGATAGGGAAGTTGGTTATAGATTTTCATATAATTATATAGCAGCGCGTACATTAACCGAGATGATTTTTTATGCGCAAAATTTTTGCCTCGGTGCATCATGTGAATTAAGGCAAAATATGTTTTAAAATTATATATGGATGTGTAAAATATAGGTCACTTAGGTGTTCTGTTGAATGAGTACAGTTGATGTAAAAATTTTCAAGTTAAGCGCCATACAACTTCTAACATAACTGTCAACTGCTAGATGACGCTAAATTATAGTTTCCGGTATCTTTAAGATGGGCAAAGGGTTTTTATAGGTAGCACGTGTTTTCATTTGATGTTTGTCATATTTTATTCCGTACTTAGTAATTCATTCGTTGTAAAGGTAAATCTACAAAGCAAACCCTGCTTTTAAACGGTGGCTGGAGAAATCTGTTTACTGCTTGCTTACAGTGCCAAAATAATGCCGTTATAATAAAATCGCATTTCAGCGCCATGAACAGCTAAGTCGAAACAACTCTTCTTGTATGATTGCTTACAAGACAGGTTGAGGTAAATTCGACTTTGGGTCCCCTATAATGTAATTTTATATGGCTGCCTTCAATATGGCCGCCCAAGAATGGGAGAGAATAGAGTGCTGCGAGCTGCGCACAGCGATTGTCAACTAAATAAACGAGTAAGTAATTGCAATAAACTTCAAAAATCTTCTAATTAACATGTCACTCAGTTAAGAATTTTATTTTCGTCTTGTTTTCAGATTGAAAGATTTCGGCATCTGCTTTAAAATGAGACCACTGACTGATGAAGAATCGAAGCTTTTCTTTGAAAAGTTGTCAAAATAGTATGTACTCGTTAATCTACACATCTCATTAAGTCTTCCTGCACTTTGACCAGAATGGCCTTTCGATTTGCATTTAGCCTTGCTTAGAGATAACCATTAAAATGCATGCATGTATCTGAACTTTTATGTAGCACCTTTAAATAATCTTTCCAAGGTTCTAGTCAACTGAATATCGAACACCTTTGACTGAATGTCAGCTTTTGTTGTAATTATATCAGCATTAGGATTTATTTAATTTTTTGTTTGTCCCACAGTATTGGTGAAAACGTGGAGATTTTGATCAACCGGCCAGATGGCACATACTGTTTTAGACTTAACAAAAATCGAGTCTACTATGTAAGGTATGAAATTCTGATTCATGAACCATTCTGCATTCAGCTGTTTTACGTTACATGTGTTTCAGTTGACTTGCTCAGCTTCTTTGCTAATATAGTATTGTCCGGTTGCTATAGTCCATCATCAGTAAAAAAATAGTTGTCAGAAATGCAGTGGACTTGCACTTTGCTTTTGTACTTTTGTTTAGAGTGCGGATCTGAAAAATGCAACCTGTATTTATAGCATTTTTGGCAAACAATGGCTAATCTCTCACGATACAGTGTTTTGAACAGCTAAGCTACTCTGTAGCAAAAGTCTGGTGATTTTCCACATACAGCTACCATGTTGCCTGCTGATGAGGCATGAACTTATATTTCTCTAATCCTGAAAATCCTTCACTTTTGCTGAACCTATCAACTTGGTTAAGCACTCAAAATGAATAAATCTGGTTTGCTCTTAAAAAGTGCTGTAAAACTTTGTTCTGTTTACTGGTAGATCTACTTGAAAGTGAAGTGAATGGGCATTTCATAAATTGGTAAAACTCGGCAATAGATAAGAATTTATAAAATAACAGCAATAGTATGGATTTGTAAATAATAACAGCAATAGAAGTGGCTTTATAAAATGATATCAATCTCATTAAAGACATGTGTTTTCTATCATTCTCAAAATCATTCATCTATGAAGAAAATATTTAAATTCATACGTAAATTTGACAAATTGCATTTAGCAGCTTACTAAAGAGGTTACAAGGCTCCTAGGAGTATGCATTAGAAATATTTATATCCTGGTTTGTGATAATAACAACAAGTATGTTCTTTTATTTTTGTTTCCAGGGATGATGTCATGAAAAAAGCAGCCCATTTTGGTAGAGAAAATCTGCTCAGTTTTGGGACATGCTTTGGAAAATTTTCTAACACATCAAAGTTCCGGTTGTACATAACAGCTTTGGACTACTTGGCTCCATATGCCAAGGTAACTGCTTAATAGAATACATTTTAGTATGATAGGAACAGTTGAATGACTGTTCAAAAAGGTATTTAATTCAAGATCATAACAGATTTGTAGAATGCATTCCTGCTACATATACTGCATATCCGTTTGAAGTTTATACAGTTGTTTATAAACCTTTGTAGCAAATTTTTAGAACATCATACCATTTGTCATAATACTTCACCATAGCTAAAGTCTGCTTATATGTGTAAAAAGATGAAAAGCCACGGAATTGTCTTTTGAAATATCTTAAAATCAGTTAAAATTATGCCATCTGAGTGTTGCTACTAATTACTTATGTCTAACTGATAACAAAAGTGCATTCATATATATATATATATATATATATATATATATATATATATATATATATATATATATATATATATATATATATATATATATATATATATATATATATATATATATATATATATATATATATATATATATATATATATATATATATATATATATATATATATATATATATATATATATTCTTTTGAGAATGGTTAACTGCTGGAATCAGCAATCAAACTTTTGCCCATTATTTGCACATCTTGAGAATGTAACCTTCAGATTTTGAAAATGTCCCAGAAACTTACGGTGACTTAATTTATGACGGTTTTTGTTTATTGGTTTCATCTCACGTATGCATGGTATTTTCTGTTTGTCTTTATAGCACAAGGTCTGGTTGAAGCCTAGTGCAGAACAACAGTTTCTGTATGGTAACCATGTGTTGAAGTCTGGCCTTGGTCGTATCACTGAAAATACGCAGCAGTACCAAGGAGTTGTTGTGTACAGCATGAGTGAGCTACCCTTGGTAAGTCATTCAAAGTTGAAATCTGATGTGTTAGCTGTTCTTTATTTGCCAGAGTGATCCCAGACAAGTTGGGTTTCAGTTAGCTGTGACATTATTACACTCCTTTAGTACGTAAAAGTTGTTACAATTGATTAGATTATAAATTTTAATGTAAGTGCAGATGGGCACGGTTTTATGTAGTGACCTTGTGGCCTTGACCCTGTACAATTTTTCAATGAATTTATCGGGTGAGATCCTGCAGCACTGTTTGAAAAGGTGCCACACAATTTAAGGTCTCCGTGTACGGACCGTGCTAGCCCGAGATTAGAATTTCTGAAACATAGCCACTGTTTGTGTTCGACCTGGGATCCATGCACACAGAGGTGCCTTGATGTATGCTTTAACCAATGTGCTAACCAGGACACTAAGGGACTGCGATGCACGAGTGCTGCATGTTTATCTCCAGTGCCACTGAGACTTGTAGCCCTAGAAGTGCTGAGAGTGTGGATTTTGTCTCGAGAGGCATGATGTCACCTGCTGCCGTGGGAGATGGTTAAGAAGCTTGCTCATTCAACACGTTTGAGTTAAACACACGATGCCTCGTCCTTTTAGGGACTCTTTTCAAGTTGGTCTTGGGAACAGGATCTGGTTCTTCAAGTATTTTTCTGCTCATTAGTATTTTTGTTTCTGGTAAATGTAAAATACATGTATTAGAAAATTGTTTTCAATAACAGAGGTAAATCCTTATTGCTTAGAAAATTATAGTAGGTGTCATTTGGTTAAAAAAACTGTGGTCAGTGTTTGGGCTACATGTCCTAAATTTGTCTTCTTCCTATTTATTGGTCTTTCTCAGGTATTCCCGATGGCCCACACCCATGATCGTATTATTCCTCCTGCTGACAATTTAACACGTAAATGTTTTATTATTAGGATGTTGTATGAATATTAAGTTTTCTTGTGTTCTTAAATACTTGTAAACCAATGTGCGATTAGCTATTGGTTAATAAAGAATATACTTACTTACTTACTTACTTCTCAAATTTGTACTATTTCTGTTAATTTGTTTTGATGATTTTTAGGGTTTTGGAGTTGCAGCCAAATCAACAGCCGATTGCAGACGTGCTGACCCAACAGCGATCGTGGTCTTTCATCAGGCCGATGTTGGAGAGTTTGTTCGTAATGAAGAGGAGCTGACATAAAATGATGTCAATCGCTTTTGACTTTAGACTTTAGGTTGATCTTTACTGGGTACACAATACAAAGAATTGTTTTGATGTTAGCGTTTGCATTCACTGAGTGTTACTGGAAAAACCTTAGAAAAATATTTTTGGGATTGGTGGTTTAAACTATGACCTTCCATCCTCTCCACCTTACCTTACACGTTTAATTCTGGTCTGAATGGTAGTGAGGATGCTTGCTTGATTTTGATGCGCTCTTGGATCCACAGCATAAAGTTACTGATTTCTTCACTCTTGGTTAATGTCTAATCGCTGGTTTAAAATACCTGAACAAATAGAACAAAATCCTGTCACAACTCACCAACCCCTCCAGCCACCTTCAGTTATTTCAAATTCTATCATTTCTAATCCACCGCCTTAACAATTCTGTCCGTTTGTGTTTAAATTGGTAAATGATTTCTGCAGCTTAATGTGTTACTGATACACGTACATGTATTTGGAATAAGAGGACGTCCACAATGAGTGGCAAAGAGGGATCACCCAATGCAGACAAGGGGAGGGTTTGTGCCAGTGGATACGTACACATAAATTCAGGTCTGGACTTGGAACCGAACCTGACCACGTCTGCCTCATCAATATTGGTTTTGACCAAGCAGCTGTGAACAAGATGGTTACCACAATTTGGCCCTTTTGACACTGTGCAGAATAGGCTAGTTTATTATTATAGTGCCGGTTAATAAGCTGGTCACTAATGCGGGTTTTGTGTAGCACTGTAAAATTTTAGAGATTTACAGTCACATATCGCTCAGAGTGTTTGAGGAATGTTGTACCACCTTATATTAAGACGACCTGAATTTTTCTTGCAACATAAGAACTAGTCAATGGTCAAAGGAAAAGCTTATATGAAATTTTCAAATGAATGTGTTACGTTATAGATAAACGAGGCAATAAAATTGTATTTAGTCAACTGCTAGATGACGCTATCTTGTAAAATGACGTAATTAGGTGTTACGTTGAAATCAAAGACTAAAAAGTGTTGTGAATCTGAATGTAATATGTAATCCATTATTTCAGGGAACTTCTATTTGCCGACATCTGGCGTAAGATGGAATAAATTGTGCTATGCGTAGTGTTTATCATCAAATGTTTTAATTTAATTTACCTATGAATTTTATCGTTGCTTTTCATTAGAAAAGATGCCAATTTAATTAGTTTAATTATTTAGCGTAGGTAAGTTACTGAATTTATTTGTTCTTAATTTGTGCGTTGTTGCTATTACACGGGAGTCCGGATATAGTAAAGAATCCATTGTACATTTTAAAAAGATTTGACTTCTACAGCGCCAGTGTACACTTTTGCGACTCTAGCCGATGGGTTGTATATATACCATTACCGTGTGTCACATCATTATAAATACAAGAGCGAGTAATCTGCGGTATAATAGATAATGCTGAACAGCACTTGAAAATAAAAACAGCAGACGGAAATTGTGATTTTTTATGTCATACAGTGTGTGTAAACGTGGAAAAAGGGAGATCGAATAAAACCTGCCGATCCCACAGTCTTGAACTACGGAAGCAGTTGTAAATTATAGCATGCTGAAGTTTATTGGATTAGTGAGAAAAATAAATAGTGAAGATAATGCCCTACAAACTTTATGCGCATTCAAATGAATCCGTCGTTGCTTTCCGTATGAATTTCGCCGCTTATGGTTTATAAATTAAGAATAGTGATGAAAGAACCCTGCTTCAGGGTGAAGTTCATCATCAATGATAATTTTTCATTTATACAAAATATGAACTGTCTTTACTTGATTTGCCACTTTCTATACTTTTCGGACCTTTGAGTTTGCCAAATAAGTTTGAAATGTCTTTGGGCTAAAACATAAAAATTATTCTCTCCCTTGTTTACAAATTTGGACTGATTTTGCAAACTTTTAACTCAACAATGTAGAATTGAGGGTCGAAGTTAAAGGCATTGAAAAACTGCAATCAAACTTAACATTGTTAGAAAAATTTGACCAAAAATTCTGATTTTTTGAGGTAACAGTAAGTACATTAAGCAGATCAACTATAATCTCTCAGCGATTATAAACAACCATTCTTGCTTATTAATAACAGTGGTCATACAAGACATTAATATTAGATTGTGTGTCAGCTAAGGGGTAGACGAGTGTTTATTAGATTAGACTTTGGAAAGATTGTGAAGAGTAATTTAATCATAATTTCTGAGGAATGTTGTTTGAGCCATTTTGTCATGACATAATGTTAACTGCTTAGTGGAAATGCTGACACCATCATTATGTCATGGCTGTTGAATGAATTTCATAGTGCTATGTAGAGGCTTTGCCTTGTCTGTATGTACAGGCATATTGTATAGTGTGCCGTGTTAGCGAGATAGTTAATGTTGGTCAGTTTAAATGTTGTGACATATTGAAGTAGCTGTATGAGGAAGAACTGTCACTGCAGTCTATACATGCAGTGGAGCAATGCATACACTTACATCATAAACAGACAGACGGACAGACAGACACAGACAGACAGACAGATGCAACAGCAACTTGTAAACCAAGGCACTGATTCAAATGCAGTTTACTGTTGAGCAGGTTGACATGAAATCTAATATTCTTTCCCATGTCAGTCTTTCATCTGTCAACCTGCCTTGATGGAAATCTGCAATTTAAATCTTACTCCTGAAGCCTTGTACTAAACATTCATTTTATTGCTTGGTGTGTGAACTTGATTGACAGCGTACTGGGCATTCTGACGGAACCCGAACAGCACTACTGAAGGCACTTGATTCAAATTAGAGCTAAAGAGGTTTAGCATGTTTTGGAGTAGCATTTCTGGAGAGGTTCCAAATGACCCCCTGTGTAAAATGCCAGGTCTATCCATACACTCGTATATTGCCTAAGGATCTACCAGTACATGCACTGTGTTAAATGCCAGATATATCCATACACTCATATATTGTCTGAGGGTCTACCACTATGTGCACTTGTTTGGACAAAAAGCTACAGCATTTTTATTTCTTTGAATTTTCTTAGAATATTTTACATGTCCATCTCTTTCATTTATGGCATTCTGATTAGTCTTTGGAAACCATTTCAGGTCTTTGAAGTCTTTGTAAATGCTTTGTGCTGGTTTTTACCGGGGGCCATTAGTCCATTTTTTCTGTTCTAATCTGAAGACATCATTTATTTCTCTTAAGGCATCAATTGATAATCATGTGGGAATGGAACTGCAGGCTATAGTCATAATCAATTAGAGACCAGTCTAGTGGGTTTTAAAAAAATCACAGAGACCAGAAGCCTGAGTTTATACATGCTGCATAAATAAATTGTGCTAATTAGTGTTAATTGGTTTGCTGTTATTATTCATAGATGTCCTACTGGATTTCATTCAATGATTCGACTGATATCATAAATGGAGACAGTTGATGTAGAGCCGGAGGTAGGAATGATTTGTAATGGTGTTTATCTGTTTGGCCTTTTTTTAAAAGAAACTTTGCAACAGTGAAGGCTCCTGGCCAAAGTTTCTTGTAACTTGGAAATCCCAGTTTAACCTAGTCCTGTAGGGCCTTTGTTGTGCCCACGTGCATGCACATACATACAGACACACTTGCGCACAGACACACCACATGCACATCCAGCCCGATTTTTCTAGCTTAGTTGAGAATGGCTTTGGCAACCAAGAATTACTGGTGGAGTATTAGACTGCTGTTAAGCTAGTAATCTGATTTATTCCAACATCTTTTATTGCATTGAAAGAATAATAGAAGGTACAAAGAGCTATCCTAAGAGATATTATTTTGTCTAGTCTTGTTAGTTTGACTAGTTACATTACATTATTATTTTAGAATAAAATTTTAGGTTATTGCTTTCAGTTAATATTTTAGAGGGCTATTTCAGATTGTTATATTTAATTATTATTTTAGCCTATTGTAGCTTATTATTTCAGGGTATTATTTTTTCGTTTTATTTTAGCTTATTATTTCAGGGTATTATTTTTTCGTTTTATTTTAGCCTATTATTTCAGGGTATTATTATTTGGCTGATCTTCTTTTTCAATATTTGGTGCCAGTGGAGGATTGAATTGCTGGAGCTGCTTTCCAGGAATTTTCCTGCTTTGTTTGGTGCTGAACATGTGATTTCAATGCCAAGTGGAACCGAATATGTTTGGTTTTCCCCACTTGACCAGTCTGATGAGAGTTTCATGATTGCTGGCTGTTCCCAGTGGAACAGATTTCCCTGGTGCTGTAAATCAAGACTTGATTAGGGATCATATTCACCGCTTTCTTTTTTGTCAATAATTGAGCTGTGGTAATGAGCGGGAGTGTTTGGGGAGGAGCAGTACCATGTACATTGTTAAATGCAGTGTCTGATTGCTGCAGACACTAATGTACTTAGTGCTGTTTCTCATTATGGTGAGAAGCAGCTCTATGTGCATTTCTAAAAGCAGTGTCTGATTGCTGCAGACACTGTTGTACTTAGTGCTATTTCTCATTATGGTGAGAAGCAGAACTATGTGCATTCCTAAAAGCTGTGTCTGATTGCTGCAGACACTAATGTAGTTAGTGCTACTTCTCATTATGGTGAGAAGCAGCGCTATGTGCATTCTTAAAAGCAGTGTCTGATTGTTGCAGACACAGTTATGGATGTATCACCTAGAGGTGTCAAACTTTTAGTATAATACGACCTGGATACGGAGTCCATTCTTAGCAGGTACATGACTGACTACCTGTCAATCTGTCATTAGATAAATAATTTAATGTCGCATTCTGACACGTGTATTTCATGGGGGAACATTAATGAGTACATTTGTTGGCAAAGGCACAGTTATCTGTGTAATTCTTAGGTACATTTCTGTGTAGTAATAGTCTGTTGAAAATGAAATTAAAATGTTGTACTTTCTAAATTTAAGATATGCAACACTTGTTGGATGTCATGTTTGATATTTTTATGGTACCATTGTACTATAAATAATCCCACCAAAAAGTAAACAAAGATACTGCATATAGAAAGATACTATTTGTAGTTCCGCAATTCAAACAAGTGATCAAGTTTGTAAAGCTTCGTTTATAATTTATGGGTTTGTTTTAATTGAAGTGGAGTGTTTCATATAAATAAATTGATAATATTCATTAATGTTGTTGTCACTGGGGGAAAAAGGTATTGCATAGCACCAGTATCATCTGCACACAGCTGTGTCAGTACACGACAATGGTACCTGGCTGCAGCTGGATGGAAATCCTCCATCAGGCAGGGCTGCTCCAAGCAGATGAACTTGCCACAGCTGCAAATGTCCCCAGGCATCCCTGCCTGCCACAACCACATTTGGACTAACCAGGTGCTAGTGAGTCTGGTGGTGACTCCAGCCTGAGCTCGGCTGCTTGTGTTGGTAGAGGCAACAACAGCTGCCTGCTGGTATCCTTGGCTCATCACACTTAAAAGTAGTGCTTATAAACGGCCGGGTTTCGGGGTATTGCACTTCTGGCAAATACCTGGGCCTCCAGGGGCCAGTGGAGAGGCCTAGTAGCACCCAGAGACATGTTTGTCTGGCAAAAAGTACTCTAACTGTGGCCCATGTTTTGCAGTAGTGCAGCCCTTTATCACAAGTTGACCAGAGTATTTGACTCAATATAGGCCACAGTTGCTGGGCTGTAATATAGAAGCATATATGTCTTTGAGAACTTAAGAACAGGGAAGAGAACAGAGAACAGCTGACGTTGGATATATATATATATTATATATATATATTATATATATATATATATAAATATATATATATATATATAGGCCTGACTAGGGAAAGAGTGCAGAAGAAGGAGGAGGAGGAGAAGCAGGAGGAGGAGGAGAAGCAGGAGGAAGAGGAAGAGGAGGAAGATAGACAAGATAGCCAAAGGAGAAAAAAGAAGTAGGATATAGAAGAAGAAAAGAAGAAAAAGGAGGAGGCAGAGGAGGTAGAGACAGAGATGGAAAACGTTGAAAGGTAAATTAGGAAAGATAAGTCTAATAGTGTTGGGCTATTTAATATCGTTTGCTGCTGAACTTTGCATGCTTTATTGCCATTAGTCATTAACATCACTGGAACAGTTGTGTAAAGTCTGGAAAACAGATGCCACCATGACTTATGTGTTATAATGGCCATTTTTAAGTTAACCCTGCTATACAATAATACAGTGCAACTGAAATTTCCAAGTGTCACCCTTACGTAATGGGGGGCATTATCAAATTAGTCAGAAGTGTACTTTGTACACTAAATGTAAACAATAGCCTACACTTCGCAGCACCAGCATTTCATACAAAAGACAGCAGAAAGCCAGAAAACAATAAACATTGGGTGGTGTGTGATTATATGATGGCCGTGCACTATTAGGTTAGATTAGTTTATGCCCAGGGTTGGAATCCTGGTGTATTGTGTGATTCTGATTACTGTCAAGTCATGATGTCAGTTGAGGGATGCACCTTCACACTTGAATGAGCTTTGTTGCCCTGTTTCCAATTTGGCTGGACGCGGATATCTTCGTTCCATGACCTGAGGCAAAATTGTGGTTTCTTTTGCACATGTTGGAACAGGAGGAAGAGGAGGTAGAGATATTGCGCCTTCTCGGTGGTTGGGTCCTCTACGTGGAATTGCCTCCCTCCTCTTAATCTGCGTGTCCTTCTGATCTAATGAGGGATGCTAGATACACTTTTCACCAACAGTTAAAACTGTTCTCTTTCACCGTAGCCGAGCTGGGAGTGTCTCTGGGTATGTTACTTGAAGGGGCACTATATAATTGAGCTGAATGAATGAATGAATGAATGAAACTAGCTGGTGGCTCCCTCCTCTTAATCTGCGTGTCCTTCTAATCTAATGAGGGATGCAAGATACACTTTTCACCAACAGTTAAAACTGTTCTCTTTCACCAGAGCTGAGCTGGGAGTGTCTCTGGGTATGTTACTTGAAGGGGCACTATATAATTGAGCTGAATGAATGAATGAATGAATGAAACTAGCTGTTTGGTGGATTGCTGCTACTTTGTTTGTGCTTCAGCCAAAAGATCCACCACCTTTCGGCTGGGCATTTCAGTACTAGCAGTCTAGCATGGCAGTTGAGATAAAAAACATGTGAATCCTTTCTGTGCTTTGCCTTGCATTATCTTTTCTTACCCTACCTTACCATGATTCATAAATGTGCTCTAAAATGTCCAGACGAATATATGCGTGCATACCTTTCCTTTCCTTATCTTACCTTTCCTGCTGAACTGTTCTTATGATGGGCTGTTGAATTGTAGAAGTATCTACTTAGGTTCGTACCGTATTTGCCTTACCTTGCCTTATCTTACCTTAATGTGATTCTTAAAGGCGCTATAAAATATCCAGCCGAATGTCTGCGTGCACACCTGGCCTTGTCTTATGTTACCTTACCTTACCTTACTACTGAACTGTTTTTGGGACATGCTGTTGAATGGTCCAAGTACATACTTAGGTGAATATCTATGTATTTTTGTATGTAGACACTACTTTAGGACCTTTTAGTTACCTCAGAAAAGCTCTGCCTACTCTAGCCTAAGTGATGGTAAAGTCTATCAGGACAGAAGTTATAAATAAGCAAACAGTGCTCAGATTACTGGAAGTGACACCGCAAGTGGATTTCTGCAGACACAGAGAGAGTCCTACCATCTTACTGCTGTCTGTACTGTACCTTAACTTACCAAGCACTGCTTCTGCCATTTTTACAGTTATCTAAACTGGTGGTATTAAAAAGCGTTGTTTTCAAAATTTGGTTGTTCTGATAAGCTAATTGTGAGAGCTTAATCCACAATGCGCAGAATCCATCCAGTTTGGATCATTTCAACAGGTTCCTCCTACATTTGCAATTAGTTTCAGCTTAATTCCAGTCAGATTCATCTACAGCCTGGCCAGCTTCTTAGTTGCATGAAGTTAGTGCAGCCAACAATGTTGTCTTGACCTTGCACGATCCCCGTATATTTGGCAATAAGACTTAGAGTAGAGAAATAAAACTGCTATTTGGTAACTGTTCCGGGCAAGCCATATGGCAAGAGCAGTCAGCCCTTACACTTTGTCGGCATATCACAAGACTTTCTTTCTCTTATTTACACTCAATCGTTATCATTTGGTCCTTTAAAACAAAGCAGAGGACTTTAAGCTCTCTCTGGATTTTTATGAGAATCCATGATTTTTGTGGACAGTACTGTACTTGTGTGCTTGTGTCTGTTGGGGTGTTGTGCAGGGGTGAACCTCCCCTGGGCAAGTTTTTTGCTGGCATTTGCTTAGAACTAACGATTGGTGACTAATTAAGATAAGACAGAAAGTGGGCATTTGGTGACTTTATGACCAATTCTTAACAACATTCACTGCCGTGTAAGTGATTCAGATGCCAGGGCTTCTTCTGAAAGGTTGCTATGTACGGCCTCTGATGTATCTGTACTTTGGGCAAAAGCTCCTTTAAGTTAGAGATCCGTGATATTTAAGCTTTCAGTTTAGTGGTGTTTAGATGACAGTTTAAATATCTGTGAAAATTAGAGAGAGATGCCCTACTTGGTGAAAGTTTTTCAAATGTATTTGACATTGGTGGAGTTAACTCAGTTTTTCAAGCCTCTTTTGAAATTTTTTAAATGACAGAGGCACAGGTAACAAATTCCTATTACCTTATCTTACCTTGTGTCATAAACAGAGTATATAACGTGACAGTGCTGTTTGATGCATTAGGGCGTTCCATATCTAATCGACAAATGAAAAGATGATTCTGTACCACACAATATTTTTGTGGTGTGAAATTGTGTTTAATACCTTATAAATATCTTTTTGTATTTGTTTCCCAAGTAATCATCATTGAAAAACAGTAAAAGGTGATATTTTGCCAGAATATTTCATTTTTTACTATTTCTGTTGCAGTTTTACAGCACGCAATAGATTTTTAGTATAGCCAAAAAGTAGCACACTGCTTCAAACACAAATTTTGCTGACCGACAGCGTTCTATCCTTGGATAGTAAAGATATGAAATGGAGTTTTATTTAATTCAGACCTACGACATGTGGGTTATTCAAATATTCAAGAGTTGTTGATGGTTTTCATTGTGTATTTTTCTTGCACTTTGCACATCAGTGTGTCTCAAAGTAGAGTATATGGCTACCCAAAGAAAATGTTGGCAGTAAATGACACTGTGGTATTCAGAACATGCTTTACCAATGCCCTGGCTAGCTGTGTCACAAATTTCATATTGGTGTTTTGATCCCTTTTCCAATCAGGCACCTGTATGAAGTTGATCAATTTTACCATGTTGCAAATAGCACATTGGATAAGATTTTAATCAATTTTAGTTTATTAATAACTTTGAAGGATCTCACTCGATAAATTCATTGAAAATGAGCAGATTCATGGCCATGTGGTCACCACAGAAAAGCATGTACATTTACATTTATACTATCTTCACTATCCATGGACAGGAATCTGTCAAACATTCGCAAAGTTTGTATTAGGTGCTCAATGTTTGCAAGTCTTTATATTTTTTATGAAATGGCTCTACTAACATCTTTTGCATTTGTAAAACGGCAATAGAATTTGACTAAGTATAAAATATTTGATCACCCTATTCTTTTTGATTTCAGTTTCTGATTATTTGTTTCTGTTTATTTATCAACATTAATGAATCCTGAATGTAGTCTAACCTTCGAATTCTTCATCATAGTACTTGTGCTTGTTAACTGCGCACTTGACATACGACAGTTAATCGACATAAGTGTAGAATTACCATACCTATATACACAGGCATATTGCATACATATGATGAATGAGAATCACAGATTTGCAGAAAATTAAAATAACAAATTTGATAAAAGTGGCACTTTTCTACATTCAGTAAATCATTATCTACTTGAAACTAGAGCACTAAAATTTCCAAAGATTTTAGGAAGTCCGTTATTCTGAGGATGAGTTACAAAGGCTGATTCACCAAACGAGAGTGTGGTCCACATTTCCATGTAAAAGGCATATACGAAGATCAGGAGTCATGTGTATGCAGCCGTGGCTTCCTTTAAATAGCTTCAAACTGAATCACTGTTGATGCTGCTAGCTTGGAGCTCCACGATGCTAGTGACTCGAGGTATCTGTGATCTCCTATGACACAGCTGCATGGCGTGGCTCCTTGTAAATGTGCCCGTCTCATTAACCCTTTAATTATCTCTTTATTAGGTCATAAACAACATGTGATATGGACTATTATTCCTTGCTGAACCATGTAGCCTGTACACAAGGACAGGCTGCCGTGTTGTTGGATTGCTGATCATATCATGCCTGTTTTGTCAGTGGGGAAATCCTTTAACGCAGTGTACAATCCCTTCTGATTATTATTACTGACAGAAGTGCTTGCACTCCTAAAACAGTTTCTGGATGGTTATAGCCTGTCTAAGACATGACAAACTATCTGGTGTCTGAATGTAGTGGAACACGGCCTTCTTTCTGGCAGGCAGTTCTGTCTAATTACTACACAGACCAGCATTTACTGTCTGGTGAGGGAGGCCACTTCAGCCACACTTTGTTACACTTCATTGGGACATAGAATTATTGATGCCTTTGCCTGGCATAGGTTATTTTTTCTATTGTTTTCTGGAATTACATTTAGCAGTCTAATAACCGTGAGTGCCTTATGTAACGTCAGTTAGGAAGCATTTTAATTTGCATCTGAAGTTGTATCCTGGAACCTGATACCGTGGGGGCCCAAGTCGTTTCATATGTAATCAGGTCCTGTACTTTGCAGTTATTGTAATATATTGGCTTCCTGTTCGGCAAAGGATTTGTTTCTAATTGGGACTTACAGTTTAGAAAACACTGAACTCGAGTAAACCACAATACTTAAAATCAGTCCTTATTCCCCAGACTTACCATTATTCGGCAAGGTCATCTGATTGTCTTTCTCTGGTTATACCTTGGACTAGAACTGTTCTGGGTAAACAGGCTTTTTGGTTGACCAAAATTTTGGAACTCCCTCCCTGTGTCTGTTTGTTCTGCTCAGTCGCTTCTGTCATTTCGTTCTCAACTTAAAACTTACCTTTTACAATTTGCTTATCCACCATAGGCCGCCTCTCTGTCTTGTGGACTGACCTAGATATTGACCTGATTGCAGCTTGGCTTTGGTGTGCCACCGGTTAATATCTTGTGCATTAGACACTGGCGCATTAGAAATTACTAATTACTAATGTACTATGACCAGGTAATATAAAACAATGTTAACAGGCCCTTAAGGTCGTGTGTGTTGAATAATGCCAGAAATATGGGCACATCAACTTGATGAGTGAACGGAGTTTGCAGCCTATTGGGGTAATTATGTAGGTTAGCAGTGGCTTAAGGTCAGGTGTTTTTGAGAAGTTGCTTAAGGTGTGTGCATACGTATGAAATACACTTACACTTACTTACGTATGTACGTGCATGCATTCATGCACGTACATAAGCATATTATTATGAGCGCACCCGGTGATGTTTCTGTTTTTGAATGAGTAAGCCGGTCATCAAGGTCTTTGTAACTGCCACTGGAGATGAAGCTCCAAAGTAAATGCAGACTAAACACATTTGCATATTGGGATTTCTTGGTTATATGCGGAGATTTTAATCCTTTTACAGTTTTCATATTGGGATTAGGCTGTAAAGTCAGATTTTAAGGTTTGTTTCAAATCACTCTGAAAGATGTTTTGACTGTGTTTACTGATCATAGACTGGATAAAATTGAAGCAGCTTCAAATACACCAGTCCAGAAATAAAGAAAAACTTGATTTTGGATTTCCATTATAATAAATAATAAAACAGATTGAAGTACATAGAGATGTCATGAATTTGACTGACAATCATGCATATCGAATAAACTGCTGAAGATTTTATCAAAAAATGATTTTGTTATATTCCTGTGTGCTAAAGCAATTTTCCCTCCTCCATGTTTGCTTATTTGAAACAAATGTTGCAATATCGTATGTACGAGATTATGATTTGGTACATACTGGTTTAATAAAATTCAGTAGCGTATATAGTAAACAAAATCACGAAAGGTTGGATTTGTTTTCTGTTTTGGTAGTCTGTTCATTTAGCTTCTTCTTGATCCACGAGAAACAGCTGATGGACTGATGACAGACACATGCTGTGAGGAAACAGCTGCTGGCATTATTTTGTTTGTGTTTCTTTGGCAGAGAGAGGCCCTGCGTTTTGACTTTGCATCGGATGGCATCCAGCTGGATATTGCTGAAGCAAGGCTTGCCATTAAACAGGTTAACATTGCAATTTTTTGCTTACATATGATTTGGCAAATATTAATTTAATTCTGGTATCATTTGAGCTCAGGGTAGGATCATAATTTAGCACTTTGAAAGCAAACGAGGTCAAGTTCAAACGATTTTTCAAACAAATAAAGTCAAGGTCATGCTTGTTTTAAAACAAATGGGGTCAAGGTCTGTCACAAATTCAGTTACAACTGATTGACAGAAACGACCAAATGTCTGTTGTCAACGATTCTATTTAGTCCTTAGTCCTTAGTCCCTCCACGTGCTGTCACATTGGGCGATACAGGTTCTCCATCCTTCTCTGTCCTGAGCAGCTCTGGCAGCTATTTATTTCTATTTACAATGTCTATTTACAGCTTCATATTTACAAAGACTCTCCATGGTCATAACTAACGATGACTGTCATACAGTCCCACACACGAAGAATCATCTGAAGAAACTCACAAATTTGACACACAGTGATACATACTGTTGTTGGAGAAGACTTGGGCATCTGGCATCATATCGGCTCCTTTCATCTTCTCCACCAGCGGAATAAGCCACTCCAAAGGGACTTGACTAGATTTGGATTGTCTCTGTAGCTGCAACAGGCAAGACAAATCCGGACGACAGCTGCAGTTCCTCGTGTATGGAAATCTAACACTCTGCCCCCAGCACTGAAACTCCTGTTCACCTCCCTCCCACTGGGCAAAATTTACATACATAATAAACCTCTAAAAATACGTGAACAATGAAGTCTAAAAATATGTGCAGCCCTGAGCATATAGGCCTACACAGCCAACAAAATCCTATGTTTTCAAAACCAATACAGAACGATCTTACTTTATACAAGCATCTTATGTATTCAACAGTTGTCCGCATACCGACATATGTAAACATATGAGCTATATAAAACTGGTTTAAATATTCTGATGTCTGTAAACAAAAGCCTCCAACTGTTTATACATTTCTTTTTCAATCAAAACTTGACCATAATTACCATTTTAACAAACTATCTACAACTATTGAAATAGTTACAAAAGAAACCTTCAAATTATTTATCAAACTCTAGATTAGCTAAGGCAAACCTTCCACCAAACTGTGCAAACTTGAAACTGTGTATACAACCGAGGCATAGTGTTGCCTATTAAAGACACACAAGCAAATGTGTAGATATGCTGTAAATACATACACTGATTAGCAATGCAATGTATATACGTACATCAACGAAGTTGTATGACAAGACGAAGAGAAAGGGAAGCTAAGCGTTTCTACACTTCTCCAGCTTTGTCCATTTCCCATCACGGCTTTGCTTCTCCCGTTTGTCCAACTGAAACCTCCTTTAAAATCCCTGTCTTCTTCTTCAGCTCGCTATGTCAAATAGCAACTGACTTGAGATCTTCTTTACAGTCGGCCTGTTTCTCATTCACTACACAACCGACCATCCTTCGTACAAACCAGCAAGATAAGTTACATGGCTCAAAAGGTAATGTCTGAACATATAAGAATTATCGAGCAAACTGCACATACGATGAATTCATCTATAAAAATGAACAAGGTGCATCTTGGCCACCATAATGCCAAATCAGATAAAGGTCACATTACTTATAGCACAATCCTGGTGAAGCGAGATCAATTTGAGATCAAGTTATGGTCATAACAGCTGCTGTAATAGGAGAGATAGCCTTAATGGCACTGATTTCCTGTGCTTACTGATATTAACGTCTTGCAGTCTTATGTCTGTATGTATGTGTTACATATATGTTGTTTATGTTATGGTATTTGATATGTTATATAGGCAGCAGAGAAGCTTCTCTATCACTGGAAGAACTTTCCCATTGTGCTTCCTTCGTCAATCACTGATGATGAAGGAGGAGATGGCGATGGATTTGATGTAAGGCTCTATCTGTTCTGTAGGTCATAATGGAATATCGTTTTACACTATTTTATGATATTTACATTACAGATATGATTGTGTCAAATGTAACAACATGTATATAGCACCTTTGGAATGTTCTTAGAATGCACTATATAAATGTTTAGGTAACTAACACACCATGATGTGCAACCCCTTGTGACCTTTCAACGTTAACCAAGAGAAAACCAACTATTTTTAGTTCTGGATTGATAAGACTTGGGATCATAGATTAGAGTTGTGTAACATAATGATTCAGGGAAATTTATTAAGACGATTTGGCAAAATTTATCTATCTCGCATGGAAAACAGATGGTGGAAGGGCTCCAAGTTTTTTTCGGTGTGATAGATATGATCTGTTCTAACCTTATCTCTGTGTTTTGCTTTTTAGATCAATTTAGCCAAATTTCCTAGCTGGTAATTAGTCATTTGACATGTGCTGGCAGATTTCCTGATTGTCTCAACTTACTGCTTGCTGTACTTGACTGTTTTTGACAGCACGTCATCAGCTTCAAGAATCTCTTCATTGCTCCGACTTTTGACGAAGTTGAGCAAGTTGCCCACGACTCCAAGGGCAATGTGCGACTGCTGAGTGAGAAACAGTTGTTGAGCATTCGGCAAACAGGGTGAGTTGTTGACTTAGGTTTGGTGACTTATTTTAATCACGCATTTATTAGGCAATACATTTTTTGTAGGCTCTTCAGGTTTGATAAAAGGTTAATGGCACATTTGACTGAGGTCCTAGGCAGTGGTTTGATGATTTGGTTCCTGGTTTAGATGTGTCCTTGGTTTGATTCCATTTGCATTGGGTGAAATTGACAGTTATTAAGGAGGTGATGCCCTGCTGTTCTGGCCAGGCCAGCCTTAGCCTCCCTGTGATCTGGTGGCCCCATCCCTCTCTGCCTTCCCTTCCTCTCCTCTCTTCCATCCCAGTAAGGTTATATCAATTGTGCAAATAGTAATCGAGTAAATGAGCATGATTTCTAGCCTAATAGATGCTGTGCGTTAGGATAGCTTAGTTGCTTCTTTAGGAATGATTTCCACTTACTGGTGGGAGTTTAATGGGCCCATTGGGCTGTGCATTATGGACTATGGTGGGCCAAGGCTGCCATTTCCAGCAATTTAAAAAATCACAGGCCAAGAATTTGGCTGCCTCCTGAAGTCAGTGGCCCTGTTTGGCTGAACACATAGAACTTGCCTTAGATGGGCTTTTGTTCGACTGATGTTGTCATGTTTGTGGTTCATGCAAGTGTTCATTCTATCAAGGACCACACGTCGTGTTTTGTCATTAGCTGACCTTTACCTTCTGTGGTGCTTGTTTCCAGTGAGTTTGAAGTGGAGAGCATGAACTTTCCAGGGCAGGTCCACCGATGGCACTTGACGCAGCTGCTCCAGAAGGGAACGAAAAGAACACATGAAACACTTCTCAATGTGTGTATCTAATCACCGTGATCGTTTTATTAGTCAGTTTTACTTTTTCGGTAATGCTGCTTTTACCCTTGATAAATCTGTCAGACCTCTGTTTTTGTCCAAAGCTAATGGTCTCTGAAGGTCCTGCCAATTCTAGAAGGCTTCTGAATTTGTGGCCTCTATTTTTTTGTTAAATTGAAATTGGCTGGGTGATCTGGTTATTTTTGTCTTGTGGGCCATGTGCTGCAAGGGAGTAAGCAGTGCCTTGTATGGCTAACCGTTCTGATATAGATTACCTGGTAAAATGCAACACGAGCTTCAATTTGTGCCTGTTGTTCAGCTGTGATTTTGAGCTGACAGAAAGTCAGAGACCGACTTTTTTTGAATTTGCCCCGCACAGAAGTATGTTTACACTATTGTGTATTAACTTAGTCATCCTGCCGGAATGGAGTATTTGGAAATCTCCTTTGTGACATTTTATGACACATAATTGTATAACACAGAATTTTCTGTAGAAACGAATAATAAGAATTTCTTGAAGTTCTACTTGTAAGCATGGTTTTACTTTAACCGAACATTTATTACTCATATGAATGCCTCATAATCAGATTGGGGCAACAGTCACCCTTTCTCAAGGTCAACTTGCCTGAAATGCCACAAGACATGTTGGCCTTTTTTCTTTGTCTTTGATTCTGTAACTGGCTGGAAAATTTCCTTGTTCAGTTTCACTGTCTGTGGAATTTACTCATTTATGTTACTGACCAAATTGAGACACTCAGTTTGTTTAACTAAGGAGCACTACTTATGAAATTGTTTGTGTTTGGAGCTAAGGTTTGAAGCACAGCGTTTCTGAGAGGCTCTCAACAGCCTGTCTAATCTAATTTAATGAATTCCATAGAGCCATTGTTATTATACACCATGCTTCAATTGTAAAAATATAGTAAAAATATTGCAATCGATTGAAGAAGGCTGGTTGAAATCTGGTAGGACAGGGAAACGAGTATGCACAATAGATATGTCTGGTTTTGTTATGTGTTTTCTTCTCTAGGACATGGCACTTGCACTGAGAATTCTTCTTATTCATGCACGTGACAGATTTCATTCGTCATTGTTCAGCGTTTCAGAGGGAGTGAAAAGTATTGCCAAGGCATGCTGGCAGTTGCTAGGTAGGCGACATTATTCGTGTTATTTAATGATTTTTGGTTTAGCGTATTTCCTTACTGATTAATGCATCTGATTTTTATTAATGTGTCTTTGGGGTTTGATTCCTGGCACTCCCTTTGAAATGGAATATCTGTTGTTGAGTCATGAGAAAGATTTGGTTGCTGTTGGCGTGTTTGTACTTCAGACAATGAATGCTAGAACCCTATGATAAGACTAGCCGAGACTATTGTATCATTTTACTGTTTTGAGGGGTTCATTAAGTCTGCTCTTTGGGTGTCCTAGTACTCAAGGCCACACATAATATTATGCACATGAGAATCCTGTCATGCCTGTATGTCTTGACAGATATTCTGATTGGTATGCCATCCTCATCAACTGTACAGCTTGAGGCAAAACTGCAGGAGGAGCACTCACGATTTCTTGTGGCTGAGCTGAATGTCCGGGTATTTATTTGTTGTTTTCTTGTATTTCTGTTGAGCTGCAATCTGGCACTGTTCAGTGGCACTAAGTGATGGTGTGTTAAAAGCTTATGCAGCATATCTCCAGGGCACAGCAACTGTTTCATAGGAGGCTGCTGCTGCTGCTGCTGTGTAACTTGATCAACCGCTGTGACGCACAATTGGCTGCTGTGTCGCACAGTATGTTTCTGTTTCACACAATCGGTCACTGTGACTTGCAAAGGATAAGCTTACACTTAACATTTTATTATGATTAACATTTGAATATCCTTTTCCATATGTTATTCAATGAGGCAGAAAGATGACACTTTTTTGCCTCTTTTATCTGCAAAATGTCATGATGATCTAATTTAGTAATTTCTATTGTATTATAATATACTAGCCTAACCTATGCCATGCCAAGCATATGCATACTAGTTTGGTAAATGTCCCTCCTGCACAAAATCCTCTGTTGCTATTATTCCTGTTAGCTGTACCTTGCCGAACTTGAAGAAACGAATGATCAAAACTTTGATATGGAGTGTGGTGCTGTATTGATCTGAAACATGGACCATGAGAAAGGAGAACGTCAAAAGATTGGAGGCCTTCGAAATGTGGATTTGACGCAGGATGGAAAAAGTTAGTTGGAAGGAGCACATAACAAACGAGGAGGTGCTGAAAAGAGTTGAGGAAGAAAGATCTATGACAGCTACAATAAAGAGTTGACAGCGGAAATTGATTGGTCACATATTGAGAGGGGACTCACTCTTGAGAACCGTAATTGAGGGCAGAATGGAGGGGAGGAGGACAAGAGGAAGACCCAGACAGATGCTGCTGGATTGGGTGATGACAGACGGACACAGCAGGTTGAAAGAAGTGCTCAGCACTGACAGGAGTGGCATCATCGGACGTTTGAACCTGTCTGAGGGCAGAGAACCAGAAGAAGAAGATACCTTGCCTGGTCCCTGTTTCTGTCCCTTCCTCTCTTCAGTCCACTGCCACCACCCTTTCCCTGTCCCCATACCTTCTCCTCCTACCTCCCACTACCCTCACCCTCTCACTGTCACTCTCGCTCTTCCTGGCCAAGTGAAAAGAAATTACTTTGGTACTGTGTCTTGTGAAATGGAACCAGTTTTATGTGTTGCCCGTTCTGGATGGACCACTGATCACATACTGTCTAAGCTTTGTATCACATAGATTTATTTTATTATTAATTATGTTACATTATATTAATTATAACAGTGTCATAACTAAATGATATAATATAATGTCATTTCATCATTTGTACCCAACTGTGTGGTACTGGTGAATTTTTATAGCACTTTTTAAAGAAAAACTGCACAAAGATACTACATCACTGTTGCAATTATGCACAGGTCTAGCCATCTCTCTGGTAAGAAACCAGCTGGGAATTCAGTAGGAAGAGGGAACCAGCCTACAGAGAAAGCACTATATTGAATAGATTGATTTTCTTATAATCCTAAGGCCATCAGAGACTATGGAGCCAAATCTACTGAAGAGAGCTGTAGAGTCTCAGATAAACGGATCAACTTCTGGCTTTACGTTCTACGTGTTGTGTTCTGGTGTTTCAGCCCGAGGCTAAACGCGATTGGAAGAGTTTCTGTGATTTCATTAAAGACAAATGTAGCCAACTGGACATAGAAAGCACTAACAAGGTGATTAAATGTAAATGTACAAGTTTTTCTATAGTAACCCTGTGTCCTCCACCCTGCTTTATTTTTCTTTGAATGGGCACCACGTCATTTAAAGTCCACTTGTACAGACTGTGCTAGCCCAAGATTAAAAGACGTAAAGTGGGGATTAAAAGAGGTAGTTGCTTCTTTTCCACTTTCATTGTGTAACGTAAGGTCATATGTGTTGTTATAATAGCTCATTTATTTTCTCACCTCTAACTCTCTGTTTGTATGTTTACATTATATCATGGATGTGTATGGATTGTTCTCTGAGGCTGTTTAGAGGAGCAACATAAATATTGATTATTGTTATGAAGCTTGTACCAAAGATAGTATTAGTAAGTAAGCTTAAGCTATTGGGCAGGCAAAGCTGGAAACTGCGTCACATAGACAGTTTTTTGTTTGATGTGAAATGAAATGCTGGTTGTTACTCGTGTTCCTAAGAGATCAGGGTGTATTCGTAATCGTAATCGTAATCAAAAACTTATAAAGCACCACTTCAAGATAAAACTCATCAGAGGCGCTCCCGGCCCAATTTCCCATGACTAATGGGGAATAACACAGTCTTCAAACGCTTGCAGAAAAGAGAGGGAGGAAGAGAGAGGAATTCCCGCCTAAGGTCACCAGGCGGGTTTGTTCCACGAGGCAGGGCCATCAACGGCAAAGCTGCTGCGCTGTGCAGTAGTAGTGCGAGCCTTAGGAACTACCAGGTCTCCCTGGACTGCCGATCGCAGCAGTCGGCGGCCAGGGACAGAAGAAACAGGGACACTGTGTTCCCTTAGATAAATAGGTGCACTGCCAACAAGTATTGCACCTGGGTGCATTACGACTGTGTTTTCACTTGATCTATGATTGATGCTTTGTGCTTTGGGATAACAGCACTACAGAAGTCATTAGATTAGATTAGATTAGATTAGATTAGCAAAGGGTAAAACTAGATTTAAAAGTTTTCTGCTTTCTGATTGAGTTATGTGTCTTTAAGTCTTCATGTAATATTTTGGCTGAGCTTTGGTGTACAGAGATCAGGGAATATAAATTGTGCTGTGAAAATAGTGTTATATGAATCTCTTTTTTGTTACAGACATTAAACCTGACTCCGCCTCCAATTCCCTACTGCTTTCAGACCCCCACAGGCAGTGACATTGATCTGCGACTCTTCAACCGAGGTTCTTGCCACTTTTCTTAGTTACACCAAGATTTTGTTTCAGTTAGCATATGTGATTAAACTCGTGTAAATAACTCGTGCAAGTTAGATTGTGTGAGCTAACTCTTATGTGTTATCTGGAGTAGCTTGCTTAAGTTAACTCGTGAATTTATGTATGTATAAATAGAATGACTATGATTCCAAGAAGGTTCCTTTGTCATGCTCCATGCTTTATGCTGCCTGGAGAATTGTAATTGGAACTGCCCAGTCACCAGCTGCCACTGTCTTGGCCACCAGTCAAGTTCCTTGACTGAGGGGCAGCCGTGTTCTACACTATAACAGGGCATATTGTACTTTGGTTTCTACATAGTTTCACAGTTGTCAGGGTGGCAACATTGGTTTCTTTGAAGAGGCCCTACGTTAAGGTTTGACTGCATAGCAATGCATGTATTTTTAATGTATTTTCCTCTGCAGCTCTGATGAACCAGTGCAGTGAAATACTGAAGAAGATTTTGGATCAGGAGTCCAAGGGGTGGTACATAAAATACAAGGACCGGCTGATAACCGAGTTAAAAGGTATTTTTCTCTTTGATCATGGCGTTAAATGTTATTTTGAAGTGATACTAAAGTTGAACTTGATATTTGTTTCTTAATCTGTTGTTAGTTTTCTGCTTCAAGTCTTTTCAGATTAATTAAACACTGTTTTACATTTGTCAGTCAGTCATCTTTATTTTCAGTTTAGATATGATAGTCTTTGTGTGGATTGTTCTCTTTAGGACAGAACATGTCGTATACTGAAATCAAAGAGGTAAGTTGACTACAGAACGGATTAGAACAAGCATAAGAATTGTGATGTAATTGGACTTGGTGGCAATGCTTTCTGCTTCTTCACTGATGTGCCGCTTTTAGACAGGTCCAAGAAACCAATGATGCCATATTTATGTGTTCAGTACCTTGTCCCTTAAATTCTCTGTCAGACTGTCGGTCTGATTTCTCACGACGCAAATTCAGCAATTCTGCACCAGCTATATGGAATAGTCTTCCTGTTTACATTACTGACAACAATATCTCGCTAGACATATTTGTAAAGTGGCTAAAGACCTATTTGTATCGTCTGGCTTTTGTTGTCTGACTGCTGTGACCCACCCATGCCTGCGATTCCTCGCTCAGTCGATGGACATGGCATGTTAACAAATGCATTACTTACTTACTCTCACCCAGTTTGGCCAGTCTGCCCATCTGGATGATTTCCAGCAGCATAGTTCTTGGTCTTCTTGATGTCCTCTTGTCCTCTTTTCTTCCCTCACTGTACTGTTCTTGGGAATTGGTTGCATTGAGGGGCCATATTCAATCCATTTTATGTGTCTCCTAACAATCTCCGGTTTATACATGAGCTGAGCAGAATCTGTTACCTACAAGCTATTGTAAACGTTTTGTAGGAACACTTCAACAACAGATATAATTCAGTTACCACAGATGCTAAGAAAGAACAAAGCAACATTGCTAAGTCAAAGAGTTACTAGTAGTATCTCTCTGAAGTTACTACTGGTTGCCTTTGCATTCGTCTGTATGTATGCGTGTTTGTGTGCATGTAGTACGTCAACCGAAGCATTCAACAGAGGTTTGTCCAGAAAGTGTTTGACGCTGTTCTGCGTAGCGAAGAAATCGAAAATGTCCAGCCAAAACTTGGTTAGTCAGAACTTTATTTCTTCTCCCATACGTGTGAGCTGGAATGTAAACTACTGACTGAAATTAGTTATGAGATTAGATGATAGAGATCTTACTATTACTGGTAATAGTTCAGGGTGTGCTACCAGAGAACCAAGGTTGCTGAGCTATAAGTCAGACTGAAAGTGGGGGGGGGGTTGGATAGATATGGTAAGCGTATAATAGTGCCTGATAGTTTTATATTAATGGACACTGGGACTCTTGTGTCTTGTACCAGGACAGTGTTGGGTTCTCAGACTTTCTTGGTCGTCAGTCCCAAGATGTGGAATTCGCTGCCCTGTTATGTTTGTTCTGTGAGTTTTTTTATGTCATTCAGGCCTACACTTAAAACTCGTCTGTTTCATCTTGCTTACCCACTGTACCCTTACTTCTTGTTTTTCTGACCTGTAGGAGTTAGATCTGACTTTTACAAAGGTTACTAATACTTTACTATGTTTTCACTTGAAGTGACCATTGATTGATGCCTAGGGCATTGTGATAACGGTGCTCTAGAAGTCAGTAGATTAGATGAGATTGTTTGATTGTATTTTGTAACTTAGGTTCCCTTTTAGTGGAACAGGCCAAATGTGCATTGAACATGGAAAAGGCGCTGGTGGAGCTGAAAGCCAAACTCTGCCATCACCAGCAGGAAGTGAGTTATTCTTCCACTGGCAGAGTAAGGTAGGGTAGGGAAAAGGCTTTCAGATTGCCTTCAGAAGCACAAACAAATGTACCATCTCTAAGTTAATTTAGAGTTCAACGAAAACGTTTACTTTACTTGTTTAATTTGCTCAGTCACTGCTGTGGTGACTGGGTTTTAAATTTTTGCATGGTAAAACTGCTTTTTGTTGTTGTTCACAAAAATTAGCTTATGATCTTGTAAATAAAACAATTCACCTTTAATAGACAACCCAGAATTAAGCAAGTGTAACAACTCTAGGTTTGTCCCGTTGACACTAGAACTATGAAGTTTCAGTTGTAAAAATTCAGATTTCTTTAATTTCTGTTGTTGATCCTTCAATAAACGACTTGATTAATCAATGAGAGTGATCTGGCAAAACTTTGTTACAGATTGTGTAGCTGGAATACAAATTATAATATCATGCGATGCAAAGGGATCCTGACAGCCACTGAATGGGGTGGCACTCTAGCAAGCATATTACCAGCTTAGTAAATGCTTTACACTGTTGTCACACCAAGACTGTCCTTTGCAATTAATTTATTTGCAAAAAGTTGACTCGGAAAGCATACGTTTGAATAAATTTGTCATTGGTGTTAATCAGAATTTGAGGTCACGTCTGTATTAATGGCATTATTGCCAAACTGACTGATGTTTATGTTCGTTATTTTGAAGCATGAATCCTTGTTGATCAAGCGATATCCAGTGAGATCCCGGATTCCACAGTGGCTAAATGAAAGACTGGAGGAATTCAGGGTAGGAGTTTGCCTTCTGTTGCTTAAAAGCTATTTTCTTTCTGATTCAATTATGTCATGTTGAAGAACATGGTAGGAAATAAAAAATCAAACTAAAGGCATTAATTATAAGTAAATATAGATATGTAGCAACTTCTAAGAACATAAACTGATGGTGCATCAAAATCAGGCTGAAAATGTGATTGTTTTCTTAGTTTCTTAGCCAGAAGGGTAAGAAACTTTATACATGTTGCATTTTTCTTAACGTTTGATAGAGATGTGAATACAAAATTTGTTTTTTCAAGAAAACTGCCTGTTGTCTGGTGCTTGGGAATTATTGATCTTCCAATTGTCCGAGATTTACTGTTTATTTTTGAGAGGAATGTTAAAGGATTAAGTACATGTTTGATTAGAAAACGTTTCTGAAACACGTCGGGTGGATGACGTTTGGATCTGTGGTTTTCCAGAATGACTTCATTTCGCAGAACCAATGGAGCGCTCATCAACAGGCAATAGATGATTGCAGACATCAGGGCCTGGAGCAGACTGTCTATTTCCTACATCGAGATCTCATCTTCATGCGAGATGTAATGTCATTGCTTAAGTTCTTGTAGACTTTTTCCTCTTAGAGAGGAATTTGATTTGTTTTTGCAGAGATTAAATATCTGATTGGTTGAGCATTTCCCTTGTCATGTGGACTGTGGTAGTTTAAGCCTGCGCTGAAGTGGTCGCTGTGTGGTGACCTTCAGCAAGACCTTTGATGATGCACGGTTCTGTCATGCAATCAGTTGACATCTAAGTAAGTTAGTATGTATATGTCAGAGATGTCATTCGTGGTATTGGTGTAATTATTACAAAGATTGGTGCTGATTAATTTTGTATGAAAAATATTCTACAGTTATAAGGTTTTCAAATATCATTCACTGATCTGATAAACCGTTCGGGGATTTAGCAACTCGATTATGATTATATCATTAAATAGTTCTTTTTGTATTTTTTGTGACGTTAAAGTTCTAGGTTCTCAGCAGAGATAAATAAGTGTTGCTGTTACTCTATATGATCCACTCAGTTGCAGTTTGCTGTCTTTCTCCAGAGGGAGCACGTACTAAAGAAGGAACTGAGCAGAGTGAAGAAGCCAAATCGAGTTTTCCGATTTTCGTGTCGCATTTGGTTTCCACATCGTTGGGTAATAAAGCGCCATCTGTACGGTGAGGTGGAAGTTATTCCAACGATAATTGCAGACAGTCCAATCAGCAGTACTACAGCTGACCAGCATACGACCAATTCTGATGAGGTACTAGTGACTTAGAGGGTGAAGGGAAATTTTCTATAGTGTCAGTGTGTCATGGATTTGAATCCGAGTGCGGTTTATGAAGTTGACAGACTTTCATTGCTGACTGCTTGATTCAGAGAAAAAAGGTCGTCCTTTTCTTCAGTTGCTATCGCTGTGTCTGATCTTTGGCTGAAATATCCTTCTACTTCACGGTGATATCTCTGGAGACTGTTGTAGCTGTAGTTGTGTAAGAAATAATGTAATGTATCTTATTGTATAGTATTGTAATAATGTATATTAATGTATCTACCTGTTGAGATTTTCTGGTTAATGACCATCTTGCAGCTTCAGCCTGTTGGCAGAGTTTATAGAAATCATCCTTCTCCGCTTTCAGAGCCATCTGTCTGCGTTGAGTGTGTTCATACAGTTTGCCATCTTTGTGTTTTTCTTTTCAGCTTTTATCCTATAGGTCAGGTAAAGGCATGTTTGCTATGATTGTCTTTGTATTGTTCTGTTTCTGTTGTATTGTACTGCAATGTAACGTAGCATTTATGTAGCACCTCTGCTGCATCAGTAGGTGTGCTCTAAGCATTGCAGCAATCCATCAGTAATTGGACAACGTGCCTTGAATTCCCATTTTCACTTGATGCTCCAGAATTAAACCGTGAAAGAAGTGGTGGAAATCAGAAGCGACCATTGATGCTGTGGTGCTGTAGAAGTCGTTAGGTTAGATTACATTAGGAATGTGAATAATTGGCTGCCAGGATTTTTAGAAGAGCAGTCTTCGTCATGGCTTTTGCAAATCAAAATGTGGCCAGAAGAAATGTTTTTTTTTTCATTAACTTTTTTTTATTTGACCAACTGTGATGAACTCTGCTGACTTGTTTTGCAGCCATCTTTTACCGTTGAGAAGATGATAGTTCACAAGACGAGCACACGAATGCCTTTCTGGCGCTGGGTCAACTACTGCTATCGAACTCTAACCTGGACTTGGAATGCCATGTTCTTTCTAGGGGTCAGTTTTATCCTCTAACTTGGCAGCAAACACCATGTGAGCAGTTCTGACATGGTGATCAAACAAACAGTTGTAAATGTAAATGTATAGGTTTTGTATAGCAACGACATGGCCTTGACCCTGCTCATTTTGCAATGAATTTATTGGGTGAGATCCTTTACCACTGCTGCCCGTTTGAATGGATGTCATGCCATTTAAGGTCTTGTCTATGATGTAAGTGATGTTGATGTGATGATTTTTACGAGATTATTATTAACTACTGTTCCAAAAAATTGGTTTGACATGCTAGGTATGCATATGCGAAAGCAGAACATGGTTCTTTCTGGGTCTGCCTGTTGTATCCCACATGAATTTTTTAATGTAATATGTTATATGCTGTTGTCTTTTTGTGGAGCAATAAAAATGAAATGAAAAATGAAAATGATAGAAAATGTCCAACCCAAGTTGGAGTGATGTGCTGTATGACTTGCTGAGCCTTTCTTTATGGGTAGCCACTAACACTGAATGCCTTTTTGTATTTTCTTGCAAGGTGTAAATTCATTAACAATAATTTGAGTTGAATTTTAGACCTTAGCAATATTGGTGCATTTTAGCCTGTTATAATACTTTTTATGAAATGATGAGATTTATTGGTAATTGCTGTAGCAGTAAAATAAACATTGCAGTCATGCTGCACAGACAGACTTCTGGGTATCAATTTCAGCAGTAAGATCTGAAACTGGAAACTATGTGGGTTAATTGTGACTAGTCGATGTATATGCAGTAATTTACATTTGCGTTACATTTCTCAGCTGATACCTAACTTTTGTGGACTTTCTTTTTATTCAAACAGATGGTAATACCATACTGCAGCCCAGTCAGCCTTCGGGCTCTCTTCTGTCCTACACCTTTTATGGCCAACCTGAAACTGAATCCGGTCAATGTGAGTTATTTGCCTCTTAGGTCAACTTTCAATACATTGTTATATGATTAACTGACTACAGTCATTCATGCATGGCTGAATTGTTATGGTTAATGATTTTTATTGGAATGAATAATTGAGGTAAATAAACCACTGTTAATTGGTTGGATATATCGCTGATAAACTTGCTGATCTCGCTATTCCTGATCACATTTACAATTGGATAATTTCCTTCCTAACCAACCGACAGCACTGTACCAAATTCAGTGATAGTGTCTCTACCTTAGTTGGCATAAATTCCAGTATTGTTCAGGGTTCGGGTCTGGGACCAGTGAACTTCCTAGTTGCCATATCCAATTATAAGCCTTTAGCACCCAACAATAGGTTATTTAAATACGCTGATGACAGTTACCTTCTTGTACCATCCTGCAATAGCTTGATGGTTCAGGCTGAACTAGACCATGTTGCCCTTTGGGCGGATAAGTGTAACTTAAAACTTAATCATAAAAAGACATGTGAAATGATAATTCACCGGCCAAGAATGAGAAATCAGCAGATAATTTTACCTAATGTGATTCCTGGTTTAACCAGGGTACCAGAGATGACAATATTGGGTGTTACCCTATCGAGGATGTTAAATTTTGATTCTCATATTGATCGGATTCATAGTCAGGCGCGTCAGTCTTTATATGCCATACGAATTCTTGTATCACATGGCCTAACTGGCCCTCGGCTCTACGACGTTGTCCGAGCCACAACACTGGCCAGGATGCTGTACGCCTCTCCCGTGTGGTGGGGCTATGCTGGGGCACAAGCTAGAGCTCGGCTCCAGGCTTTGATGCGGAGACTTGTGCGTCTCCGCTATCTTCCTGGGAACTCCCCAACGTTCGATGAACTCTGTGGCACAGCTGATGCTCGTCTCTTTAAAGCAATCTTGAACAACTCAAATCATGTCTTACATCAGCTACTCCCACCAATTAAAACCCTCAGTTATTCTCTACGGCCCCACACCCATGATCGTATTATTCCTCCTGCTGACAATTTAACTCGTAAATGTTTTATTGTTAGGATGTTGTATGATTATTAAGTTTTCTTGTGTTCTTAAATACTTGTAAACCAATGTGCGATTAGCTATTGGTTAATAAAGAATATACTTACTTACTTACTTACTTATTCGGTTAAACTGAACTAATTACAGACAATGCATGAAATTTCAGGTACGAATGACTGAACTTTGAAAAAAGTTTTATTTCTAACCTAATCTAATGACTTTTGTTGCTTCGTTATCATAATGCCCAAGGCATCAATCGATGGTCACTTCAAGTGAAATCATAATGAAATTCATAATCCATTGGAGAAGCTAGGTCGAATTCCTGCGGGCCAGAGAAACCATAAGTAAGGCTACAGTGGGTAAGCAAGTTGAAGCAGACAAATCTTATGTTTAGACCTGAATGACATGACAGAACTGACTGATTGAATTGAACTTAGCAGTGAATTCCAAAGCCGTGCACCAGTGGCCAAGAACATGACGCATGGAACAGAGAAAATATTGGCTGATTTAATTGTTGTACTTTGAGATACTTGGCCAGTATTGACATATGTATGCACTTATACGTATGTGTGTATCCATACGTGTGTGGCATCCAAGAGCATATGATGTGGTATGTATGTTTTCAGGGGACACTATGTCCTGATCCACGTTCTCGTGTGAACACCCTTGTGTTCCGACTGCACGATCTCTGGAGGCACGTGCGCAGGGCTCGTCATGACTTTGAAAATGAGCCAGAGACTGGGTTTCTGGGCAAGAGCTTCACTCGGCACTTGAACCGTTTGTGGAACTACGGCGTCAAAGGTGCCCTCGGCAGCTTTATCCTGGTCACAGTTTATGTCCCAGTCTGTCTGACTGTGTCTCTGCTGTCTCTCTTGGCGGCCTTTACAGCACCGCTGTGGTGAGTTCAAAATTATTCTTGACCATCTTCTTCTGGGTTTTGTTTAATTTTGTGGGCATTTTGCTAGGTTTATTGGTTTTTCAATATTTTCTATAACTATGTAAGCTTTTTCCTTGTCTTTAGCTTATTTGCCATTTTATTGTGTCTGTCTGTCCGTTGTGACTAGTTTTAGCTCTTTATGTTTAAAAGGTATTATCAGCCAAAGTCAGTGACTTGTAAAACGTGTTGTTGGCTGTAACTATTGTTTCCAGCTAGAATAATGGCAGATTTCAGAATCAGTTAAATAAAAAGCCACTTTAGCATTGCATATAGTGGGGAAAAATGGGATAGACGACTGTGGGCACCCCGGTGCTCAGGCACCCATCCAAAGGTTGGGGTGCAGGCCGCAAATGCATTACCCAAAACCCAACTAAAGAAGCACCTATCACTACTACATTCCTAAAATGCCAGTCTTCGTCAACCAGATTTGGAGAATATGTTTTCAGTCTTCAAGTTAAGTACCTGCACAGTTTGTATTTAAAAACTTTTGACACCTATAAATCGGATACAGAGAACCATTCTCATCGAGATTCATCAGGGTTTAGCAGGTTTTTGTTTGTTTATCTGTTGAATGATTGACTAAATGACTGGTTTGAATAATTGCTCTTGTCTAACAGCCAAGACGCTGGATGACTTTGTTTTCATTGTTTGCTTGTCCATTGTTTGGCTGATACAGACAGAGTCTGACTTATTTACCAGATGCTTTTCTTTATCGAATTGTTTATAGCCTAATGGTTAGTGTACTTGACAATCAACCCGGATTTTGATGGTTCAAATCCCTGCAAAATTTCTGTTCCATTAGGAACCCTCTATCAGACCGAGTACATTGAACACTGTCGATGTCGAGGATTAGATGTTGAGGGAGGTCAGGCCATCCACCCCGTAACACTAAGGCTAACAAAATGAGGTCATTGACACCATGTGTTTTGCCTCTTGGAGTTGGCTTAGATGGATTTCTCTTCTTTATTTGTTCTATTTCTAACAGAATCGTTTTCTGTTGTTGGATTTTCTGTCATAGGATGCCAATCGTCACGCTGTGTTATCATTTGGGTGCCGTACTGTTTTTTGACTTTGACCATCCAGGTGAGTCTGCTGTGTGAATCCTCTGTAGACAAGTTAGTAAGGCCATTGCTGCATTCTGCTACCTTCTTTGATCGCTGGTTGCTTACTACAGACCGTTGCTGTTGTTGCCTTCATTGTCAGTGACTGCTTATGTAGTATTCTTCTAGTCTGTTTAACGGTGAATGTTCATGAGGTTAGTCAGTCATGAGTGGCATAGTGGTTGACTGCTGGTCTTTTATCTCTGCATCTGGGTTTAAATCCTGTATGAAACATACAATTCATTGTTAAGCCATGTCATGCATAAGGAAAAAAGTAGAAAGTATTGCTCCTGTGTCTCATTGTGAAACCTAAGGGAGGCATTCTTTGTCCCTTGAGCCAGCAGTGGATGAATCCGAAGGTCTTGGACACGGAGCCAGTGCATCATAGGACTTGACGTTTAATTCTTAGCGTATGCGGACACCAAATTCTACTTGATGACAATGCTTCCATAGTTGTTGCACAAAGTCTGCTCAGCAGGTTTGAACTAACAATCGTTGGATTATAGAGAGCGTGCACTGCGAACGACCACTGTCCCGCACAGTGCGTAACCAAACAACGTTACGTTACTTATCTTGTGAACGAAGGTTGCATTTTTAACACTGGTAATGATGCATGTTTACGGACTTTGCGCACGTTACAAGTGCTTTTAATGGTGGTGGTGGTGGTGATTGTTGTAATCTGTGTGTTGCTAATGTTTACAGATTACGTGCTGTTGCATCGATTGTTTTATATCTTTGAAACACTTCTCTTCCGCCTCCTTTTTGCTGGTTGCTTGCAGCCGATCGTTGCTATCATAACTGCCGTTGTCATACTGCCAATGACAGCATTTGTCATCTTTTCTGGTTTGTATGTTTCATAATTGGTCTTCATAAGATGAGTTTTCATCCATGCATATTTGGAATATAAGAAGTTTTTTAGTTAAGTAAGTAAGCAAACATACGGTAACGAAGGTAACGTAATCAAAGAACTTAACAATTTATGTATCATGCTGATCCATGAACCCATCCAACACCAACCTGGCTTGATGTTGCTTGACCTGACTGTGCCATCAACACCAAGCAGGCCACTGAGATATCCAGTTTGTTTAATGATTTTGGAATAATTGTATGGTAAATGTCAGCCGGATCTGGCGTTCAGTTGGACTGTGTCTTCATTTCTGGGAGTGTTTGTTTCCTGTGCTCTTTTCCAGTTCAGCAAGCATCTTCTGAGTGCAGACTCACTGAACTTTTAGTAATTAATTGATTAATAATAAATGAGGTAAACATGATTTTCTTATAAAATGAAAGAATGATGGTGGGATATGCGTAATTTTCAGCTGGTCTGATTCGTCGGTGTCTTCGAGCTGCTTGGGATGCCTTCATGTTTCATGCTATCATAAAAAAGCGAGGCCGAGTTCCAAGCCGTGACGGGTTCACAGTCAGAAGGATTGCTGGTCCAGGATTGGCTTCCAACTATTTCTATCAGGTTCAGTTTCAACCGTCATTTATCCTTACTCAGAGTTATGCAGTCTTAGTGTTATTCATGTTTCCAACATAAATTTGTTGCTTGCTTGTTTGTGTGGTTGAACTGGCTGAGTGGCTGTCTGACAGCTGAAGTCAGTCTTGTGACTGATCCATTTGGTCATTTAGTAGATTGATTGGTTGACTGACTGGCTAACGATTATTTGATTGCTTGAAACCATTAGTAGGTTACTTGGATGACTGACTGGCTAATGATTGATTGAAGCCATCGATAGATTGATTGAATGATTGACTGGCTAATGATTATTTGATTGATTGAAACCATGTGCTCTGCGTGGTGAGAGGCTGATGATGACGATCATCTTCTGTTTGTTCAGGTGAGACCAGAACAAGCGCTTGCTGCAGCTGAAGCGCACATGGAGCTGCATGAACTGAACGCCTGGAAAGACAGATGCATTCAAGTCATCGAACAGCCGAAAGAAGACTACAGGTCGGTCTTAAGACCTCCATCATTCGCTTGCTTATTTGTGATTTCCTCATCGTTGTATATATCTACCGTCTAATGATTAGGATCCGTTGACGACACTAAGCAATTTTTTGTTGAGGATTTCCTCAGACTCCTTGCAGCAACCAGCTCACGATGGACTCAGACTAGCTCATCTATCAATCCCAAGGTCAGTTCTCAACCAAAAAACCATCAAAGTTGTGTTAGATATTAGGAGGAACGTACGTTTTGATACATAACAATCAGATTTTTTTTAACTGGGCTTCTCGAACAGATTACGGTCTCTGACTGTCGTTTCGCGTTAAGTGACCGTTAATGGATGTCTTATGCATTATGGTCATGGTGCTGTTGAAGTGATTAGATTAGATGAAAGATGAAGTGCTTCTGAAAGATGCTGAACTTAATGAATCCTGTATTACTTTGCATTACACTGTGTCATTTAATGATGTCAGTTGGTAATTTGCTGTCATGTACCAGTAATGCCGCCATGTAAGTTCCTGTAGACATACTGGTGACTTAATTGAACCATTAAGCTGTTGTTCAGCGATTGGTTTGCTGTTACCAGCACTGAGTTTCAGTCGAGGGATCCTAGAAAGCTGTTTCTAGAGCTGTATCTCTGGTCAGTAATGCATGTAATAATTATGCAAACAGAATACTGCGAACTGCGTCATGTTGTGTTAAGGTGTGGATTTCATTGGAGAATTTGAATGTCTCTGTCGGTCAGGTGTTTTGTGGAGCAGTGTTTTGGGCCGTTCTCAGCCGGTTTGTCCGAAGATGGAGTCTACAAAGATCTCATGAAGGAAACAAAACAATATCAGCAGCTGCTATTGCGTGAAGTTGATATGTAAGTAGCTAGTATATATATATATATATATATATATATATATATATATATATATATATATATATATATATATATATATATATATATATTCCAAAGCTTTGGAATTCACTGCCCAGTTAACTATGTCCTGCCAATTCTTTGATGGCATTCAGGTCTAAACTAAAGGCGAGTCTCTTCCAACTTGCTTACCCACCGTTGCCTGGCTTCTGATTTCTCTGACCTATCAGAATATGACTTGTCTTCTTTAATGGTTTATGATTTTTGACTGCAATTTTGACATGAAGTAACCGTTGACTGATGCCTTGGGCATTATCATAATGGTGCTATAGAAGTCATTAGATTAGATTAAACTGACTGCAACATGTTTTTTATTAAAGTTGTGCTTTTAAGCATAAGCGCAGAAGAAGTTTTGTTGTTGGAGTTCTGTTATTGTGCTCGAGCTTCAACTGAGAGATATTTTCAGTACCAAGACTGAGAAAGACTTTGCATCTTCTAGTAGTTAAGACACGGTGGAACAGAACTGACAGGTAAATAGTGATGATGATAAGGATGATAGCATCAGTAGGGGTTCCATTAAATGAGAGAAAGGGCATTACATGAGTAAAAAAAGAAATAATGAGTATTACTTATTGTTAAGGCTGAAATATCTTAGCAGATAAAGTATTTTGATCTTTGTTTGTCAGAGTTCAGCAATAAAGAAACTTCTTGCCATATGGCACTTATGCACAACCAAGGGCAAATGTCAGATCCGCAGTAAATGTAAAATGTCCATAAGCATAGGTCTTGAGTATATGTCACTGGAATATACGTTAGTTGTTTGCTTCTTTTACCAGTTGAAAGTTCTGTGTTTTACAGGCGTAAACAGAAACTCAACACTGGTCTTAATCCGGATTTGCAGAGTAGAATACGACTTACGTCCAGGGAACTTAAGGTAAAGTATTTATAGTCTGGTGGCATTTATATAGTGCCACTTTATAACAAAAGTTTGCAGTCTATGGCAGTTGGCATCTGTGTATCAAAAGTCTTGCTCAAGGTCCCTATATATAGATGAACACTTGAAGAAGATTTCAGTTGCAAACTCCTTGTTGCTCGGTGAACATTCAGCCGTCAATCAATCACGTCCTGCTAGATAGTTTTTCCAAAGCATCTTGTTCTCTGCTCATTCTGGTGACAGGACATCGACTGCAGCAGGACTACAATGAAAACACTGTTGCAATTCTTGTCAGTTATGTGTTTTGTAGTCAAAACTTGCAATGCATGTTGTCTTCATCGAATGTTAAACTTAGTTGATATGTTCTGTGGTCTGGGTAGCACTGGGGTGCACAGTAGTGTAGTGGTTAGTACGTTGGACTGTTGAATGAGAGGTCAAGTGTTTAAATCCCTGTCAGGGCAGAAAGTTGTTAGAGATTTCTGCTCCACTATTTTCCCCTTGAATGTGACTGTGAAATGAGTGCATCAGCTGTATGATGTATGTGGGACACTCAGGTGGTGAAGGAGAAGCTTGCCACCTGTCCTCAAATACCAAGGCTGAGAAAGTGAAGTCGTTAGCTAACTTCACTTCTTTAGCTGCCTTTTTCAGGATTAGGTTAAGGGATTGCTCTTCTTCTGCTTCTTACCGATAACTTTAGTTGTGGCTGTTTCTGAGTTTTTGCAAAATGTAACGTGTGTGAAAATCATGCCGTGCAGTTGCTTATCTCTGTGCTGGATGTTTAGTTGCTAAGATGGCTGGCTGATGGTTTGTATATTGTTGTCGTCGTTGTCATTTGTTGTAGTAGTTGTTGTTTGCTGTTATTGATCAGCTATGAGAATTTGTTTTCATGTGATAGGTTGTCATAGCACAGACGTCTAAGATGTTGGAGGACTTTTATCCAGAACATGTGATCAGGCGACTGGCAAGAAGAGAAGAGGACTTCTGGGAAGATCGACATCTTGAGCAGGGTGACTGGCAAGGTCAGGACAAGGGTGTGGAATCCGATCTTTTGCATTGACTCTTTCAACGCTGGTCTTTTAAACTGTGCCACTGGCTTTATTCGGGTAGTGCCAGTCCCAAGCCTGGATAAAGGAGGAGGGCGATGTCAACGGCCTTTGATGCCATAAAATGTCGTTAAACATTGGAACTACTAGTTCTGGTCTTTTAAAAGTGCTGTATGGTGTCAAATATAAGATAACAAAATATATCCACTTTTTTGCAATAAATGGTTTGTAGTTGTAATTGTAATTGCAGACTTATATAGCACCACTTTATGAGAAACTCATCAGAGGCAAAACTGACCATACAACACAAACCCTGATTGAAAAGAATGGTTTTAAAGAGCTTATTGAAAAGAGGCAAAGAAAGGCCAAGAAACTCATGATGCAGGTCACAAGGCAGCTTAGCATGAAGTAGTGGCTTTCTGTGAAACAGAGTGTAGTTCAAAATCAGTGTCTCAGTTTACATTGTATTTGCCTGTCTTTGTTGCTCACTCCACAGCCTCATTGTTATTTGCTGGTATTGTTCAGTCTGTATGCACATCATTTTTGTAGGCTTAGCCACACAGCTGCTGACTGAAGTTTTCTCAACATCGTTTCTTACACCTCTGGAGGAGACTGACACCTGTTTTAAGCTTCAGGTGAGTTAATTAATTAAACTAGTGGCTGTAGTTAAGGTTCTGTACAGAAGATAACAGGTTAGTAATGGCAAATGATAGGAACAGGGTTAGGCTGGAGAATGATGGATTATGGAATGTGGAATGAATATTTAAGAGATTAACCTGATGAGTCAACTTCACAGAATTCCTCAGAAGAGTAGTCCTTGTACTGAATGATCTTTTGGCTTAAGCACAGACATGACTGCAGCAGTCCAACAACAGCATACCTTTCTAACCTCCCAACTTCAGCTAGTATGCATTTACTGACCCTTGAAGGTTTGTCGAGTTGGCCTGGATGGACTGGTATTCTATCAGCAGTCTGTTTTTCCAAGTACTAAATGTTCTTGGTATTGCTTAACTTGCCCATGATTGCCATCTTCATATCTGCAGTGGCAGGCTGCTACCCAAGTGCTGTACATGTGATTAGGGTTCTTGTTTATTGATTTTAAATGGTCATTTGACTTGTCTAAGAGCTGTTAAGTTTGTTTGGCACTTATATATGCCAAAATACGTTAATTTTATAAAATTTTAGTAATACTAAAATGTTTAATATTTTAACTGAATTGTTGAAAGAGGTGGATACTGGTTGTCACTTAATCTGTTCTTAATTTGCTTATGCCAAAATACATTAATTTTATATAACTTTAGTATGACTAAAATGTTTAATATTTTAACTGATTTGTTGAAAGAGGTTGGTACTAGATATCACTTAATTTGTTCTGGTAAATAGATGCATCATCTCAATCTGTTGCGTTACATTGAAATGCTGAAGTCGGCCGAGTTTCGTGACGACTTAGATGTTGTTAGTACGGTGCACACTCCAAAAGGTAACGTCACTTCATTGATGCTTTTATGCCATTCTGTTATTAATCAGCCACATAGATGCTTTTATGTCATTCTGTTATTAATCAGCCACAGCGAGTCTACTATTGGATTCTATACCACTTTACTGTTAGACCAGTTAGTGGAATCCATACCACTTTATTATAAGACTAGTTATTGGAATCCATACCACTTTATTATAAGACCAGTTATTGGAATCCATACCACTTTATTATAAGACCAGTTATTGGAATCCATATCACTTTATTATAAGACCAGTTATTGGAATCCATATCAATTTATTATAAACCAGTTATTGAAATCTGTACCATTTTATTTTAAGACCAGTTATTGGAATCCATAATACTTTATTATTAGACCAGTTATTGGAATCCATAACACTTTATCATTAGATGACTGTGTGAGGTTAGAATCCTGATGTACCATGAATATTAATCCAACTGAGAAACTTCAAGTTTACACTTAGCAATAAAATCATTCAGTGGGAGTACCTAAGCTGAAAACATGCATGCTTTTGCCTTTGTTTTCTAACCTTATCTTACTTTTCTGTGTAAGATAAGGTACAGTAATTCCTCAGTCATTGTATGCCTTTCTTTCTAGCCTCAGGGTGGGGTTCATTGTTAAAGGAGCTTTAGGCTGAAGAACAAAGAACAAAGCCAACTGAACAAATTTTATTCAATGCAATGGAAATCAGTCTTGCCCACACAGCATTAATTTTTTAATTGCTGACCAGAAATCTTTAAACATCACAACATAAGTTCTGTTCCAAATTACTGTGACTGGTAGCTGTTTGTTTTCCAGGCGACATAGACGTTGACCAGCCGTACCTGGATCCGAAGATTTTCAGTCCGTCGAAGGAAATCATTACATTAGCCAGAGATATCATCTTTGCTGGTGATGGAATGTAAGTTTGACAAATTCTTCCACTTGCATTTGACTTTGGATCTCTGCATTTGCGGATTGTCTTTTGTCATCGCAGTAGTTTGTTGGTCATGAATGTTTTATTTCCTCAAAATTTTCCGTTTCACAGTGAGGTCATTAAGCAGGAAATAGTTGCTTGTTCAGGCAATGCTCCAGTTTTCCGGAGTGTTGGTTGATTACAAACTCTTTTGCCATTCCAGCTGGAAACTCTGATTTTGAGTGCCTCCAGTAGGCTTGATTTTTTAGGTGTCTATTACGAACACTGGGTTGAGATTGTTGGAAGTTGATTACTGCTATGCTCAGAGTTATCATTGTGAGGTTTCTACATTAGTTGACTGACGATACCTGTCTGCTTGTTAGTGCGTTAACTTTTTTCCTATGTGTCCAGGGTTGAGTTATTGGTTTGTCTTGTGAAATTAACAATTTTTTGTGAGGACATATGAACTGTAATGAACATTTTTCTGATATGGGATTGCCGTTGTCATCTCTTGTTATGGCGACACATTGTTCGATCCCAGAACTCCTTGTCTGAGGATTGTTACTGATGCAACTGCAAAGTATTTGAGTGAATAAGATAAGGTAGAGAGCGTTAGTCCTCTAATGCCAAACAGTTGGTGACCATGAATATTAAGTGTTGGGGACTTCGTTTTTCCAGCTTTGCCATATGACCACGTGGCCTAGTTTGTTAGAAGGATGGCACTAAGAGGAGCAGGAATTTTCTAAATGTTTCTGTCATGTTAATCCAATTACCTCCACACCAGCTGTTCAACATACTTACATAAATGCCAGCCTAAAACATCCCTCTTGCCTACATTATCGTACTGTAAAGGGGTAATGGTATCCTACTGGTACTTTGATATTGGTATTTTTATTTTGATACTGATATTTTACTTTTTGGTACTGGTATCATACTTTGGTACTGGTGTCTTACTTTGTTACTGGCATCATACTTTGGTACTAGTGTCTTACTTTGTTACTGGCATCATACTTTGGTACTGGTTTCATTGGTACTGTAGGGGCTGTCACCGCTGGGTTCGGCGCTGGCCTTGGAGGCGCCATCGCCACTCGAGTGCACCTTTTGAGAAGCTTGTCTCACTTCTGCCAATAGCACATCCGTCTACAATCGCGATCCTCATACATAACAGGCAGGCAACGCCTTTTGTTGAAATCTTGCGCAGATTTTATTTATTTTCTTAGAAATAATTCAGATACCTGCTTTTGTGGATTTATTTTTCTTGTATTGAAATTAGTGGCCATTACGTTAGGATAAATTTTTCAACTTGAGGCGTACGTCTTGGTGAGCGAATTTTATTTTTCTTATTCACTTTACGTGAATTTTGCCGATTTATGTGCCAATTTTGTGTGTGATAATGATAAGAAAGTATGTCATATTGCAACCAGCAGAACTGTCAGTTTGGTATTTAGTTGGTCAATTGATCATTTATTAGGTGCAGAAATTATTGAGTTTCGTATCATATGGATCTTTTTGGTCTCTCTTCAGAGTTATCATCATTGTCATCGTATGATCATCATCAACATCATTTTCGTCTGTAAACTTTGTTTTACTGTTACTAGGTTGATTTTGACATCATTTAATTGCAATCTAAACTCATCTGCTCTGCTTGCTGCTCATAATCATCGTCATCATTGTCACCATCATATACTTCAGTTCCTTTTTGACTAACATTGTTTTTCTGCATATCAGCAATTGATGTTTGTGTTAGACTGACCTGATTGATTGATTGATTTGAAAAGAGATGTGGATGGTGAGCCAATCAGCCTAGATGATGTCGTCTGTCGGCAGATTACACTGGCAGCCGAGGGTCTCCAGTACGTCGAGCTGCACAACATCAATGGCTGCGATCTTTATGAGGCCGATGGCGACACGAGCACGCCAGACCACACGACGTCCAACTCCGACCCAGACGTTGTTCAGGTCCATCTTGCCGAACAGGAGCAGACGTCCCTTACAGACACCAACTTCGGTGGACCACAGGATGCTCTGCTCGGCCCTGGGCCGTCGCTTGAACTGACGATGACCGAAATGGCAACGAATGTTGACGAACACCACCAGGTAGAGCCAAAGGTGGTCTACCTTGAGACGCAGGCAGACAACTCGTGCGTTGCCTCGTCGGAAGACGAAACTGGCGAACATCTAATTGAAGTTAAAGTTGAAGGAGTTGCCGATGAAGATGATGATGATGATGACGAAGATGATGATACAAGCAGAGTGCAAACCACGACAGCGATGATGGATGCCAGATATAGCAAATACACAAAACCGGGGGGAACATTATAGAACATTCGCCTGCAGATGTCATTGAATTAACGATACAGATCAAATCAAAAGGTGAAATTGATGGTTTTTTGTTTGCTCTTGTCTCTTATTAGCCAGTTTTTAGCATTTCCTTAAAAGGAAGAGAGAACTTAGCAGTTTTGCTGGCTTTTATGTTTAATTTATGCAATGAGCCTAATTGGCGTGTTTGAATTGTGTAACGTTTGCAAGGTTCTGTGAATTGAGTGGTTGGTGGCTGTACAAAATTCATTTGTGAGTCCTGCTTGACTGAGCTGAGAAATTGGCTTCAAACGTTTGCAATTGCAGAATTCTACTCATTCACCTGAGTTTGAAAGTAGTTCTTCTGAGCAGGCCCTGCTTTATCTGCTGATTTGGAGAATTTAACATGTTAAATGAAGCTGCTCAGTTGTGGGCTACGTTAAAGTTCGCTATTTGAGTTCATTTTAACGTCAATCTTATTAGCACAGTCTTATTCTTCATTAAAATAGAATTCTGCATCATAGTTTCTATTTTTACTTATGGCAAAAGGTGTGAACTTAGTTCTGACCTTAGTTGCCGTTACTCATTGGTCTTGAGCCCTTGATGGCGTTTAGAGAGCCCCATGAATCCCTTATCTCTTCACCTTTAAAATGGTTTTGTGCAAAGCAAGTGCCAACTTGTGACAAAAATGCAGTTTTGCATTTAGTTTAAAAATAAAAATTTCATGTTTTGAAAGGTTCCCCCTTGCATATTTGTCCAAACTGAAATGCCACTTGTTGCAGAAATTGAACTCACAAACCTGCTTCTCTTTTAACGATCTGAAAGGGCTTCCTTTTCTCTGATTGCCATTGCTTAGTTATCATCTACTGCACCTTGGCATGACTGTTGAATTGGGTGTCGATGTTGTGTGGATTTCAGCTTTTGGATTTCATGCCGTTGTTAGTTAGACTTAGATAAATGCAACCAATTGTAAATTGTGCCAATGTTTATATGACCCATGCACGTGCCTATATTGTTTTTTGTCGAGCGAGTGCTAACATCCTATCCGTGTTTATCCGTTGTGCTGCGGAGTGTTTTTTTGTAAATAGCGTAAAGTCTCTCTCAACGTTGTCATGATGATGCATAGCCTTTGTTTCGCAGTTTTGTTTTGGTAATTCGTAGCATATCAGGTGTGTGCTTGCGGCGTATATTTTTTGGTTCAGTAGTGCGGAAAAACTGTTATCTTAGCTTAGCGTTACTTACTGATGGTTCCTGGAGCATGCATGGCATTCTAATAGATTAAAACTGAAGACATCAGTCTGACATAAGCTTGGGTCTTTAAGCCGGGCAAGATCAGTTACAGAAGTGGTTTACTGCAGGGCTCACAAGCTTAAATCAGTGCATGGCCACCTGTAAAGTTTGCTTGTATTCAGGCCTACTGGCGAAATAGTTGTGATGTTTTCAAAGCTACTGACTTCAAAGAAATAATTAAATTGTATTAGGAATTAGGAAATGTCTGTTTAGTTAAAACAGAAAATGATTGGATGTGTTTTTCCTTGTCAGTTGTGAATTTTATCTTCTGTTATACAGATTATCTGTTTTACAGAATTCTTAAAAATAAACTGCAGTTGCGCGTGAACATGGCACCATGTGTATGATCTTTGCTTTTCTTGGACCAGAGTCTCTGATGATATGAAGGAATTTTAGTCAACATTGAAATTATTATCGCTGAATGAATTATTATCAGTTAAAAACTTACTGTCAATAATCAGTTTTTTACAAAGCAGTGACAGAGTTCTGGCTTGCTATGGTCCAGGTTAGTTTTGTCTTTTGAGCAGGACTCTGTGTTACTGTTGCTTTGACTCATGAAAATTCTTGATGACATGTGTAGTCATACGTTTGATTGCTATTAGAAAATTGTCATTTTAGGCTAATAGTTAAGTAAATCATGATTGTTACTAGACAATAATTCTCAGAATATGTAAAGCCTGCTATGATTGTGGTAAAGAAAATGACATTCATATGTTATTATTTTGATTACCGTTGTAATTATTTTGATTATGGCTAGATTTATTATTTTATTTTAGCTGTATAATTTTTTAATTTGAGGTTCTGATCACAGCATGCTGGTATTTTATTTCTGGAGCTGATTTTAGAGTCCTGTTTTGCAACTGAAATTCTTAGGTAATTTATTGCAGCAGTTTGCCATATTTGACAGCATTAACTGCCAGGCCCAAGTGCCAGTGACATCGCGAATGGATATAAAAGTTTTTCAAAGAGTACAAATGAATGCCTTTGTTGAAGACAGAACGTTCACTCCTTTGTCTTTTATCCTGTCTGGTCGTTTCCACGAGTAAGGAAGAGCTGTGTTTGGGCTGTGTGTTGCGATTTGATGCATTGTGTTTGTGCGCCATCGGTCGGTACCTTGTGCATTAAATAATGGCGCTATAGAAGTTTTAAATAATTATTATTATTATGTTATTTGACTTGCTGTGTGTAGATGTTTTTAGGGAAGGCGTTTGATACTTAGCATTTAATCTGACTTGCTAAGCATGGATGTTTCAAAAGGAAAATTGGCTTATTTCTATCAGAGGTAGTGTTCAGGTATGAGCCTGAGATGGTCATTGTTCTTATACACAAGTTGCTTAGTGTCATGGATTGATGTCATTTCATTAGATAGTGGCGCTATGACCATTAAATTTGCAATAACTGATCTCCGTTGTTAGGTGACCTTTGATTAATTATTAGTTAATGGTCAGCTCTTTCTCATTTATGATGATAGCAGCTTTAAAGTGTACCCCTGTTTGACAAGATGTGTGTTCTTCATGTCATTTGAAAAATAATTGCTTGTAAAATTTCCAGTTTGTTTACAGTACAACATGATTTTTATTGCAGTTTTAAGAAAATATCTCCGTGTGAAGTCTTGGATAAAATTTGGATAAATGTTTAACTTCTTTTTTCATTAAGATCTGCTGAAAATCTATGTTGACCTAGTTTCCAAACTTTTGGAAAGTTGATCTTTTTGGGTATGTATTTGTGTGTATTTTTTGAAGTGCACGGCTGATCTGTGGATATGACTCTCAGTTACATTTATAACTTATTTCATAATTTTTTGCTCATGTGCTTTGATTCTGTTGTGATAAATCACTTAAGCATCATACAAAACAGTTGTGTTTAAATGCTGACAACAAACTATGTCAGTGTCATTGTTGACAACAAACTATGTCAGTGTCAGTGTTGACAACAAACTATGTCAGTGTCAGTGCTGACAACAAACTATGTCAATATCAGTACAGATTTTCATGGGGTTCGTTTGCCTATATTTTTATTTTCACTTATGATTTCAGACTGATGACTTTCTAGAACTACAGAATCTAACATTGCATTCATTTTATGCTGATGGAGACCTTCTTCTCATGCAAAGTGTTCTTGTCTAAGCTTCATCGCAGTATGTATTCTAGTGCAGTTACCAAGTTATTTTAAGTTGAATTTATGCTTACATTTAAATCTGTGTGCTTCCAGTTGAACTGTTTGCATTTGATTTGCTGGTTTTTTTGTAGATAAGATGCTTTTTGTAAAGAATCGGTTAACAGTTGTATGAATCCGTTTTTCTTGTTTCGGTTGTACTTTGGGGTCTTCTTGTGCCCTTTCGGGTTTGTTGCACAAGATGTAAGTGTGATAAGTGATGAAGACAGCTCGTGCTGAAGAAGTTTTAATTATCTTGTCATGGTGGGCACAATCAGTTGAACATTCTTCTTGTATCATGAGCAGGTTCAACTCTCTCCTAAGACTGACTGTCTAGGAACCTTGAGCAAGTCCTTTGATTGATTTCTTATAAGTAGGTAGGTAATAGCACTACATGAACTTCCTTAGAAAATAGATCAATAAATACTTCAGAAGTTTATCCAGTGGGCCATCTACAGGAACAGGTTTATTCTCAACATGTGCAGTGAACTAGAAAACAGCTTGCTTGTTAGAGATGCCAAGCTCTTAAGGTACTTCTGTGTGCTTGGATGCTGGTTTGTATACCGACCGTAGCCTATTTAAGAGATTTGGGGGCGCGGTAGCCGATTGGATAGAGCACTCGGCTTGTTTACTCTTTTAGAGTACGGGTTGGAGCCTCCTCATAGAAGGTTAATGTGTAGGGACCTTGAGCAAGTCCTTCAGTCGCAGTTGCTTCGCACGTCAGATTCAGGTTTACTGACCTTGCACGTGTAATAAATGCCAAATAATAATAATAATAAAATCTTAAATATCTTAAATAGACTAGACCTGCTTGTTCTTGTTTTAGCCTTAGTTCTGTATTTGTTGAGGGGTTTTAAGTGAGTTGCTTATTAACTAACTGTAACCAGAACTTCAGTGGATATGGTGTATATCAATAGTTTATTTGGAGTTTAGGTGTGCAACATTTGTTTTACAGCAGGCTGTTTGTATAATTTCATCTACATGTTCCTAGACTTATCCTAAGGTGGGAAAGTTAGACCCTTCCGAGGATGTTATATTTCTGAGATTAGGATGAAATTAGCATTTGATTGTACTTCGAATGGCAGCAAACATCCAGCATGTAACATTCAGTAAAGTCCAGATTCAGTGGAAAGTTTGAGGTGCTGAAACTCTGGCCGTACAGTGAGTATGTCTGCGGGACTGGCACGAGAGTACCGTGTGAACTGGTCTGCTGGATAGTGCATTTGTGAATTGATAATATGAAATGCAAGACGTTGTTTTGCCTTGGATGGAAATCTTAATAGTCTGGTGTGCTTGTGTGGTTCATTTAAAAATCGTGAAAAACTTCCTTTGCCATTTTCTAAACGTGAATTCCATATGCAGCATATGCACGTAACATGACGTGACTTTTTTCGTTCTATAGTTTCCGTTGACGTGTTTAGCCATAACGATTTGTGCTGTTGCCTGGTATGTAGAACTACAGAAGCAAACACTTCTAAAGGTGTCTGAAATCTTTTTCTAAATGTCCTATGGAATTCTATTACATTACTGTTGCAATACTTTTGTGCTATGGTCCTGTGTCTCCAGGTTTTCCTAGTCCTCTGCTAGTCATGCTGCAGTTCAGTTTCCAATTGTATATACAACACTTAATATTGCTTAGAGAAGTCCTTTTTGCTATGTATAGGAACTGCTTCATTGCTTCCTAGTAGTAGTAATTACTTAATTACTTACTACCAGTAGTAATTGGTTAATTACTTTTTAGTAGTAGGAACTGCTTAATAAACTTTATTCTAGACTCTGCTTGTGATTCCACTGTGCAAGCAGTAGCTGTCTTACTGCTGTGTTGCTTTGGATATTGCTTGCTGTGCATTGGACGATTTTAAGGCCATTTTGCTTAATCTGGTATTTTTTGGTACTAGGCAGCAGTTGAAAAATTTAAGTCTCTGAATTCTGTCCAGCTAGGTAATTCTGTCATATAGGGCAGATGTTCGGCTTGTAATTTAGGTGTTGTATTTGATTCTAACCTATCCTTTAGTGGATATATTACTCTGTATGTAGATCAGCCCACTACAACATTCGTGATATCAGAAGGATTAAGTGTCACATTCCTTTTCTGCCTTAGTCTGTGTAGCAAATGCCCTGGTCTCTAACCATCTCAACTGCTGTAATTTGCTTTTTATTGGCATTTCAAGAGTTGATGAAACTTTCAAAGGGTCCAAAATACCTTGGCCATCACTAAAACTCCAAAATATCAACGTATCTCCAGTTCTGAAAAATTGTCACATGAAAACAGAATAGTTTCCAAGACTGGGCTAATTGTCTGTACAGTTCTACATTTTGGCGAACATCGCTATCTTTGTGTCATGCTGACCCCCAAGACTTGCAGCTACTCAGCAGGGTCCTCTGACTGTCTTGCTCAGACAATACCGAGTACAAGGACACTTTTTGTGCGCATGCCTTCGCTTCTGGCCCCTACACTGGAACTCTCTTCCAGCAAGCATTTGCTCTGCAAAATCTGGATTCCTGGACTCATTTTCTCTGTAGGCTGCTGCGTCAGTGTTTTCTAGCATTTCTGTCTTGGCTTTGACTGGATTAACCCTGAAAATTGGTATGCACACCGGCTGCTTTACAGTAACCATTGACTGATGCCTTTAGCATTATGACAGTGGTGCTATTGAAGTTCTTGGATTATTGAATTAGTTCAACTAGATTACTGAAATAGTTATATACTATATTATATAATCTGGTAAATACATTAATGAGGTGACAAAGTCAGCAAGTAACGAAAAGGCTTTGTTTTTCTGCCTGATTGTTGTTAAGAATTGTTCTACACATTAATAAATATGTAATACCTACATATGACAATAAGACATACCTTTACGAAATTATCTGTATATGTTGATCTTATAAAAACTGCGAGACGGCCATGTTCAAGCACTTTTGAGAGGTGCTTACAAGCTGCTGTATGAAGGTTCAGATTTGTGCATGCGTGCATTCAAGCTGTAGAATACTTGCTCGAGTTTGACAGTACATTTCTTATAATAACAAACCGACATAAAATTGTACAAATTCTTCAGATATTTGGCTCATTCAGTACACTGAAACTTTAATAATATATTGTGCTTACAAGCTGCTGTATGAAGGTTCAGATTCGTGCATGCCTGCATTCAAGCTGTCGAATACTGCCGTACTGTTGATTCCTAATGTTGTCCAGTTGCTTTGAGATTGTTTGAAACCGCTTTGAACAGGTGTTTGTGTCATTCTTTGAATGATTCTTTTTCTTCGCCCGCTGTTTCTTTGTTCCAAAGTTCAAGTTTTTGTGACACGTGCGTTCCCTAACTACGGCTTCTGTTGCCTTTTGGTTCAGCTGAAATTTTTAACCCAACTACACAACATGTTGTGATGTAACGATGATTGAGTGTCCTTAAGCACTTGATGCATAAGTATTCTAATGATAGAGTTCTTAACCTTTCACTTGCAGCGTCTGATTTGCTCGAGTTTGACAGTACATTTCTTATAATAACAAACTGACATAAAATTGTAGAAATTCTTCAGATATTTGGCTCATTCAGTACACTGAAACTTTGATAATATATTGTCAGGACGACACTTCATCTTGGTCTTGTGCAGTTGAATCTCTTGGCAGCAACATCCTGTACAAAATGTTGAGGATTTCCTTAAACTAGTTCTATTAGTTAGTAGTAGTGCACCAGTTGCTAAGATAATGGACAATCTTGTCAAACTGCAAGCAAGACTAGTTTGCTCAATCATGATAACTAACTTTCTCAGTTAAAGAAAGTATGCGTGGCAGAAATGTGTATTTGGCTGGTGATAGAAAAAGTTTCAGTAAGTTTGTCTGCTGTGTTCATACATTTTTTAAAGTTTCTTTGTTTTCCTTTTCTTTTTGAAAGAAATTGATGCAGTTGTGGTTTGTGGGATTTAGACACTTAATTAAAGATCTGGTTTAAATGCTGTAATCTTAGCTCTGTGACATATGCAATACGGCTTTAGGGTTTTTCTTATTCAATGAGGTGCGCATATCGCATGAAACAATTTTCTTAATTTAAATGCTATCATTCTGCAGTATTTTGTTAATGCCAATAGATTCTCCATTCCTTTTTGCCATGGAAAATGTGCATACTGTGTTGACAGCCTTGCTTTCCATTAGGTTTCCTAAGAAATCTATACAAGCAAAGTAGTCGTATTTCTCGTTACTAACTGCTTTTATAAATATTGTGGATCTTGTAACTTGAAAAAGAGGGATGAAAACTATGTTGGCATTGGTTCTGTGATGCAGAGAGCACATTTTAAAAATGTGTACTTAATTAAGCTGCAAGATGTTACAGTTAGCTAAAGTGTAGACTTACAGAAAATTGTGCTTCAGCTTAATAAACTAATTCCCTTCTCTGTTGGTAAATAATTTTCTAGTGGTAGTTATTGTAGTTGCCCAACACAGCTGCTTTGGATAAAACATGTTAACACATGTGTGGCTGTATGTGTTTTGTAAATCTGTTGTTTCATTTTACGTGGTTGTGTTAGGAGAGCCTGAGTCACACCGAGTCTTGGATCATATATGTTAGACACTTGTGTCTAATCCTCTGTATGCATCTCAGACGAATGTATTACTTAAAAATCAAAATGCTGCTCATCTGGTGTATCTGTCTGTTTCTCAACTCAGTGGCTAATTTGTGCTTAAATGGAATTCAACTTATTTGTAAGATGCTTTGCCCAAATATTTGTACATTAATCAACATTGTATATCGTTTGGTCAAGTTCTGTTGCTTGGCACGGAAACACTTGTGACAACTAGTTATGTGATAAACAGAATTTAAATTCAATTTGTGCTAATAACATATATTGTGATAAAACTTTGTACTAACGGTTTTTCACAGGTTGCTGGTGTTTTAACTCATTTACACAAAGTGCAGCGAAGGTTTTCTGATGCAGACCACATCTTCTGTATCATTTTGACAAATGTGTTACCAACGATAGAATAAAGTTCTCGAAATTGTGTTATTGAACAGCAGTTGATTTGGAACTAGCTTTTAGGTGTAGGCTAATTAACTGCTTATTGAAATTACTTCTGGATAGTTTATAAGCAGAATGATTCAGACAACCGTCCTCTATCGTCCTTGGTTCAAAGACATCCTTAAATAAATTAATATCAGTCTAAAACAGTGGAAAATCTTAAGTGCACCTTTCTACTTAAAAACAGCATGAGTTATGTGCAACAAAACAACATGAATTATGTGCAGTGAAACAGCAGAAGGTATGCGCTAAACTCAGAAAATTATGACCTAAAAGATCTTAATCCAGAACTCAAATACCTTTGTGTTTGACAACTGACAATTTTTAAAAATGACTATTCAATAATTAGTCAACTGTAATAGTCTAGGCATTCTGGCCATCCAAACCCCAACAAAAGCTTTTCTCCTTATCCGATCGCTGTTATCGTGTTTGTGCTTCGGCTTTCGCAAAGTGGCTTTCGTACAGTGCGGTAGCCACAGTCTCATTTTATATGTTTGAATAAATTTTTGTGGGGCGTTTGCATAGGTTCACATACGTCTCGCAGGAGAAGATAGTTGCTATAGATCTGACAGGACTTTATTCCAAAGAGATGGAGCAGCTTGAGCTATAGATTGGATACTGAATTTAAACATGATTTTTATCCATGATGTGCAAAGTATCATTTTAATATTTATATGGCATTGTTTTATTTCTTTTAATTATAATTTATACATGTAAAATACTGTTTAAATGTATACAAATTTGAAGTGCTAGCTGCAGAATTATTTACAGAAGTAGGCTATTCCTAAGCACAATTTCACCATATTATTTTCTATTTTCAAATAGTTTTGTGGTGGCAGTTTCATATTATCAAATTACTTGTGATTTTTATTTTGTTTCGCTTTTAAAGATAATTTTTAAAAGTATTCAAAAAGTCCAAACAAATGATTAACCTGTTAGTTGGAAAAATCATGTGACTATCTGTGCATTTGAAGCATTTTCACGATTTTCACCCATTAAATAAGTAAGTAATTAATTGAGTAAGTAATGCATTTGTTACACACCATATGTCCATCGGCTGAGCGAGAAATTGTAAGGATCAATGACCAAAGACCATCTGATCATTCCACAATAATCCTTATTCTTCCCTTGCTGACAGATTCTTACAATTTTTTCTGACAAGATCTCAACCATGAGACTTGCGTTTTCAAACAGTGGACACTGTGACTCTTGCTGTGCCCTATAGTGCCCGAACAGTGTTGGGCTCTCGGGCCTTCTCGGTAGCTCGTACAAAGCTTTGGAGATTCGCTGCCGAGTTCAGTTCGTTCTGCCAATTCTTTGATGTTGTTCAGGTCTAAAGACACATCTCTTCCAACTTGCTTACTCACCGTAGCCTGGCTTCTGGTTTCTGTGACCTATCGGAATTCGCCCCGGCTTCTCCAGCGGTTTATGATTTTTGACTGCGATTTTGACTTGAAGCGACCAAAGAGGTTATACTATATATCATTGGAAGCGACCATCGACTTATGCCTTGGGCATTATGATTACGGCGCTGTAGAAGTCTTTAGAGTAGAATTTTTGTTTCCAGTTAATTAGAAATTCACAGTCTCGGTGATCTAATCGGTTAGTGCGCTGGGTCCCTAATCGAACAGTTGCGGGTTCGCGCCTCCTGAGCGGTTTCCGTGTAACGACCCTGGGAGAGTTGTGCACACGTGTCACCAAGCAGTGTGAATAGGTATCAGAGTGAATAGGGAAGTAAACAATTAAAACCTGCGATGCACTGAACCGTGTCTAGGGTCTTGGGATTCGGCCATAGCTGGGTCAAGGGTCGAAGAGCGGGAAATGCGCGCCGCCACTACGTTCAACTACTCTTTGAACGTTGCAGTTTTGCTGTTACTTTACAGGTATTACTGCTCTTACTCCTTGTTCAGGAAGCAGTCTATTAAGCTAGTCAGTTGTGTAAACGATTTTCTATCTAAACATGCTTATGCACACACATGTATATATACACATGCATGTATATATTTAATGGGCCTAAGCTTACGTATGCCATACTGCAAACGACGGATACGTTAGACACTTTATACGCTCTTAGGCTACGGTGTCACTTTTTATTGTTACGAATACTTTCAATAATTATAAAGGGATTTTTGGAATCGTGTTAGCCACAAGTCCTTAAAATTCTACAAAGCTGTTGCAAGAAACACAAGCATAAAGGCCGACAGTCATATTGTATTTACTTCTATAAAGCTTATTTACTTGTACAACGTGTTTTCAGACCGGTAATTAAGTCTACCAGTCTGTTCAGCTCACGACCGCGTTAGACGTTCACGAGCCAAAATGAACGCGTCGTGCTGAATCAATATTAAACGCTAACATTACGTAGCGAGAGCACGTGCATACGGTTGGCTTTATCAGAGGACCGTTATCAGTTGAGCTTTTATCGGGTATCGCAGTTTGAAGGAAGGGGATCTTTGATCGAGGACATCCTCTTCTTCTTGTCTAGATGGGCCCAGACACCGCCTTGGCCTGGATTAGATATCGTTAAGCTGACTTCAGTTAAATAAAGCACGCTGGTCTTCTAATTTGAGAATGTTACGATTAGGTAGCGGTAATTCGCACTCGGTGCAAAACTAAATTGGCTTCTCGAACCATGGGACCAACTAAACGAAACGATTATTTTATTGGGCCGACTACTTCATTATTACTCCCTTCTTGTGCACTGAACTTCTGAATACTGACCTAATTGTGGCTTGGTTTTGGTGTGCCATCGGTTGGTACCTTGTGCATTGTTGATTAGGCACTGGAGCTTAATGATGGCCAGTATTACGAAATTATCTTAGCCATCTTATGCTCACCAAAACTTCACCACTTGGAATCTCAGCGCAGGTCTTTGACTCAAAACTGAAGAACACTCTCTTCCACAAATACTATATTGATTCTTCCTGTTCCCCTTATCCATCTTGCCGCCCTAAATCCAAACACTACCCATCGTAACTGCATGCCTACCTGACCCTTGGATCTTGATCTGGAACAGAATCTGACCCTTCCTGTCTATCGATTTTGTTTTGACTGAGCGCCCGCGACTTAGCTTTCGTTGGACGCTGTAGAAATCCCTAGTTTACAATTTCGATTTTTTACCAAGTCTTTCTATCATTCAATAGCGTTTTGCTGAGCGGGCGTATTGGGCGCACTGTAACTTTCATAGTAACTTTCATAGTTGTCGAACGTCAACCAGATTTCAATGTTACCAAACCCGAACATCAACGCGGTGTGACTTCGACAGGGTGTCTGCCATGACCACATGCAGTAGAATGATTTTCTTCTACAAATCTTCCTATTCCCAACATTTTCCAATAATTTAATGCATTTCAAAAAAGGGGGGTCCCGCTCAGAGCCTGATGAAGTACGATCACTTGCCCCAGAGGGCCCTTATGAGTAGACATAATCTGCGGAAGGGCCCAAAATCTGAAGTTACGCCGCTGTAGGCCTACACGGTCCAAATCTGCAAAAGGCTCATAGCCCCTTGTAAAGTACTTTATGGGACGTATGGATCTTATACATATCATGCATCTGCAAAAAATACATTTTTCTGCTAGGATTTTATTTGGAAGCTATGATAACAGTATTCTCAATACCTGCTGTACAGGAGATTATTATAATGATGAAATTTTGCATTTATGTCGTGACTATAACATGGAGTTATCTATGTTGCATCATAGATTGGATGAATTTATGATGATTGATTTTGCTAAGGGCTGTACTTAAGCCCATTTAATTTTTCCTCCTTTTTTCCTTTCTTTTTTTTGGTTATATATAGTTTGTTGTACTTTCTGTATTGTCTACCTTCGGGGTGAATAAATGTATAAAGTACGGAAATGTAATTGGCCAAGTAAAGACATAACCCAAACACACATTGTTTAACCAGAACACCACAGCCTGAAACTGGCCCCGTGTGGCCCAGCCTTTCATTCAGCTGACCCTTAACCTTGCAACCCTAACAGTCGGCCTGTGTGTAATATTATAGTCACTTGACCCGTACACGGGGTACAACACTGACGCTAACTGTTGTCCCAACCAATGCAATTGTCCATCTTCTCTATCACCCTTGAACGACGTTTGCTTCGGTGACGATTATTGGGCGGCTTGACCGGTCGTTGCTATGTACGCGGTTTACCACAATCAACTGCGCTCATTAACACACCGAATGTTTAGGGCCCAGTTACTATCTGGCGCTTCCACGTGTCAAAATCTGGGAGGGTCAGCAAAGAGGATATATATATATATATATATAACTCCGCCACTGCCTTGTTTAGGGGTAGTGCCAGTCCCTAGCCTGGATAGAGGAGGAGGGCGACGGCAACGGCCTTTGATGCCATAAGCTGTCGTTAAACTGAGGAACTACTACTACACAATATTTCTGGATATGGCGGTGGGGCAATTAGGCCTACACGTGTCCTATTGTTCGGTAACTAGGGGACGTGAACGCACTTCCCAGCTGTTGTTCTAATAATTAGACCCAATCTGGCCTGTGTCTTGAGTACCTGCTTTGAAAGTGTTAATCGATCTATGACATCGTTTCATCTGCGCGCTCTGATCAAGTGTAGATTAATTGACTGTAGCCAACATAGGACCGATAAACTATAGACATAATATTGTGTGCTATACTTGGCTGTTTCACGAGAATTTCGCGTTATGAATAGAATTATAGGTCCTAATAGGCCGCATACATATCGAATACATGGGCCTAAGCACTTTAAGCCATTTTCGCCTACGATTCCTCGCTCAGGCGATGGACATATGGAGTGTTAACAAATGTCTTGCTGAGCGAGTTCGGATGCAACCTAGTTTTACTACGAAGGTCTGCTGAGAGAATTTTGCTGATGGGGGTCAATTATTGGCGATTTCTGGAAATTTAGAAGTTAACTTTGATACGAAACAAACCATTTTCATTCGTTCAGGACAACTATGGAGCCGCCGTTGATGTCAGTTTTATTAGTTTTGCGGTCTGTCTTGACTGTGCTTCGGAGTTCACGAATCGGTTGCCGAGGGAAGGACAGATTTGCTGTCGTTTCATTCACGCCCGTTCAGTGGAGAAGAAGGCTTACGTGAGAACACGCCTCAGGTAAACTGGACTCGGCTGATATTCGGCTTTTGAGAAATACAAGACTGCGCCTCAGTAGAGGACACACATATACATCTTTCATGTCATGAGGCTTTCTTTCTTCATACTTCACTCATTCATCGCCTGGTTTCGCCGCGTCGCTACGGAGGAGGTTGCGCTGAAGAGCACACCCCTTACATCTGAAGTGACCAGAAGCACATTACGCTGGTAAAACATAATAGTTATGGAAACACAACGGTTAAGGTAACACAGTTGTTTGTTTACAAGTCTCTATGGAAACTTCTCAGAAGCGTGGCCCTGGGTCGAAGGGTTATTCGGCTGAGGCTTAAACACACAGTCCAGCCACAGGACAACTTATTTTTACCTTGCAACACCCACTGAGGCATTCGCCTTCCAAACAGCGCGTGGCCACTCCGCTGACAGCCACGGTAGATGATCCCACATTGAGCCCACAGCAGACCACTAGTTGTCACTAGTGGCACAGTGCGGGCCAGCTATAGGTCCAGTGAACGTGGCTGTCTGGGCGATCCTCTGTCACCCAGTCTGCCCTTGGGAATCCACTCTGAGCCAATCTGCCCCTTACCAACTTCGCCTGTTAGTGGGTGCTTGTAACAAAATTGGCGATGAGGTTATGCATAGTGGACATTGTTGTGAATAGCCATCCTTACGTTAATTTACCAACTAATTTCACTGTCACAGTTTTATTAAGCTAATCTCAAGAGTTTAGTCTGCTGACTAACTAACAATTTCCTGATGTAGGCGAACCTACGAGTGACTCGTACAATCGATCGACGGATCTGTTCTTCGACAACCGGAGCACAATGGATTATTCCACTAGTCAGCGCACCCGACCGTATACACCGCGTTTCCCGTTGACCGCTCCCCCGAACATGCCCAGCTGCGTTCCTGGTGAGAAGGTCCCCTACCCAGTGCCCCCTCCGCCGACGATAACTCAGAACATCAGTTACCCTTTCCCCATTGAAGACTATCCGGACTGGGAAGTGGGGCTGAAGGCGTCCAGCTACACCCTGGCGATGGCGATGGCCATCTTCGGGAACCTGTTGGTCATCGCAACGGTGAGTTTCAACCGCGGAATGCACAACAGCACCAATTTCTACCTGCTGAATCTGGCCATCTCGGACTTAATGGTCGGCGCTCTGAATATGTGGATGCATCTCGTCATCAACATCACACCCCAGTGGCCGTTCGACGCCGTCATCTGTAAGGCATTCCCATTCCTACAAAGTAAGCCTATGCTTATTTATTTTATACTAGTATTGTATTGTTTTTACCCTTATTAGGATGCATGTAATCCCTTGGGACGTAAAAATATCTGAAGAATAGAAATTACTCGTCATGTTCTGACATAGAATTTATCATCATCATCATCATCATCATCACCATCATCATCGTCGTCATCATCATCATCACCATCGTCATCGTCATTATTCGCCTGTTATTATCTGTTTGTCTCGTGCTGAAAAAGATTGCTTAATTGCTCTGTACTTTTTTTCATCAGACGGAGACTTGCAAGGGGTGAGACTTAATTGCGGGTCTGTTTTATTCCCAATTAAAGTCAAATCTGGTTCATCGCCAACCATTCAGTTGTAGTTGCGAGGAAGTTTTCACTGTCTTCATTTAATTGTTCTTCGCGTAAAACTAACAACGTTTCTGTAAATTTTCAAAAGATATCAAGTAAACTTCTAATTGTATGCTTTGCTCTAGTGTAAATACATGGGCCTGTAGGGCTCGCAACTGCGGGAGGGGCCAGGCCTAAATCTAAAAAACTGAGGCCCTCAGACTCTGAACAGGCCTCTCAGGGCCCAGCTGAGTAATTTTCCCGGGGTTGCATTGTGTGTGGTTTTGAAGAGCGAATTTAAGCACATCTCAGAGATATATTTCATACAAGCCCACCTGATAACCTTACAAGGCCCTCATATGAATTAATATAATCTAATGACTTCTATAGCGAAGTTTTCATAATGCCCAAGACATGAATCGATGGTCGCTTCAAGTGAATTCATGATCAAAATCATAATCCGTTGGAGATGCCAGCGCAAATTTCCACAGGTAAAGGTCCATATACTTCATGGGCCTTTACTTAGACCCATATAATTTAAGCTACAAGGATTAGGCCTACCTCATGTCTCGTATTTCTTGTGAGCCTATTCTGCTTGATGTTTTTCAGTAATTTTTATTTCCCTTAAACGAAGCCTATATGTATATTTTTATTTCCCTATAAATATTGAGACCTATATCTATTTCTTTATATATATATATATATATATATATATATATATATATATATATATATATATATATATATATATATATATATATATATATATATATATATATATATATATATATATATATATATATATATATATAGCCTATACATAGCTCCAAAGAAATAGATATAGGTCTAAATATTTATAGGGAAATAGGGTAACACACTATATATATATATATATATCATATGGGAACGAGTATGCTTTGTCTGGGAAGTTTGCTGTAATTCAGATCTGCCTGATATTTTCGCTTGTGTCTATAGAAATCCACCAATCACACCATGTTTCTTGTGCCTGCTCATTGTTAGTAATGTCGCTGACGGCGTCCGTGTTGTACATGGCCGTGATCGCCGGCGAAAGGTTCCTGGCGATCGTGCTTCCGCTGAAGGCCCGTCTATCGAAGCCCTACCAGCACGCCATCGTCATGGTCGTAGTCTGGTCCGTGGCGGCCGCCGTCGCAGTGCCCAACATTCTAGTCCGGCAGATGAACGAGCTCGCCTGGGCAGACTACTACGAGGTCTGGTGCACGGAGAAGTGGCCGAGGTATGCGAGCAACGACCAGGGTAACGCCACTGCAGGGTGCATCTACGAATACCCCGGACGACAGCTTTACTACAATCTACAGGTGGTCGTAATGTACTTGGTTCCGATCGTTGTAATGACCTTCGCCTACACCATCATCATCTATAAGATGAATCGTCGCCGAGTTCCCGGGGAACAGACGGCAAGGACACTGGCTCTGCAGCAGAGGCTGACCGCTAAGGTAAGCGTTGATCGACAAGTATATCGTAATCGTAATCGTAATCTCGAGATTTAAACAGCGCCCAACGAATGCTAAGTCGCGGGAACCAACTTATTCACAGGCGTTCAGTCAAAACAAAATCGATAGGCAAAAGGGTTCGGTTCCAGGTCAAGATCCAGGAGTCAGGCAGTCGGACGGCTACGGTGGATGGTGTTTGAAATTGAAGCGAGAAGAGAGATAAGGGGAAGAGGAAGAATCAGGATAAGATTTTTGGTAAAGAACTGTTTTCAGTCTTGAGTGAAAGACCAGCGCAGAAACTGAAAGAGGTGAAGTGTTGGTGAGTTCGTATGATGGATCAGACTACCATAGACCCTTTACCGGGTACAGGATTCAGAATACAGGCCGTTTTGACAACGGATTTAATGGACCTAATGCCGCGACGAGCTGGGCATGATGGTCATGCAGACAAATGCGTTAAGTTGGCCAAATTGATTCAAAATGAATGGGCGAATTAAGAATGAGACTCCTGTACGGTTAAGGAGGCCTTTTACGCTATATGGCTGTGGCTGTAGGGAGTGTTTGTGTAGTAGTTAAGCAGTGTTGCACTATTTCTAGAAGGCCGTCTGGTGTAGATTTCCCCTCTTTCTGATCCCCTTTACCTCAGCTTTCGTAGTCTTTATCAACTTTGGATGACTTTTCCGCTATGGTTCTGCCAACCAGGCCTAGAGATACGCTGCACATCATTCCATAGGCCTATATGTCTAAGGTTACTATGGGTGATCGGCTGCTTTGCTTCAACTAGGTTAAAATAGTTCACCTGGTTAACCTATAGGTTAAACTAGGTGAGGCAAAGGCGCTTGCTTAACGATTTTATCACTGATTGATTAATCTGAGTTAATATTTGATTGATTGATTGAACACAAGATGCAGTTCGCGCAGTAAATTTCATCGACCTTGCATTATTATCAAGCTCTATTTTAAACCCAATATATATGCACCTTATGTTCCATGCATATTTTGAATTCATGATTTAGAAATTTCGCTCCATCGAATGCCATTCGGCAGATGTTCACAAACACATCCACCCACATTAGGGCTATATATATATGCATATATATATAGACACACACACACATATATATGCGCGCACACGCACACACACATGCACATCACTGCCTACTGAAAACAGCAGAAGGTCCTTTCCAGAGGTGTAGATCGTATAGGTGCCCCAGGCCCGCCCTGGCCCCGGCAGTATTTTGAGCATGAGGGCCCGGCTATTGGTGGGCCCCTGGAATATTTTAGCTGTAAAATCGGTAAACGGCAGCTATGGTCTGATAAAAGTTCTCATTCTTGACCTTAAGACATTAGTAAACAATACTTATCTTATAATCGTCCTTTATAATTTTCATCCCCTCACAGTCTCTGCTTCCGTAGCCGAAGAAAGCTCCCTCTGTTTAATATATTGTTGCTTTGCCTCTGGAACCCAATAGGGGCTTCACCCCAGACCCCCATTATCGGCCCGGGCCCCCCAATGTTTACTACGGATCGACGCCTCTGGCCATTTCGTTAACAAAGCTTCAGTTAAAGCTTTGCTTTGGCAACGTTGATATGACAGACACTTGACCCGAACAGATTCATTATAAGTGAATGTATATATACGTATTTATATACGAAATACTACACATAGTGCAATAAATAAGTATATACAATTAATATATCTTGATGTTTGACAGTGGTTATTAAGGAATCCTCCGTGTCTCCTTCTGACTTCAATCTGAAACTTTAGATAGAGTGCATGTCGCGTCGCGGTACTATGGTTAAGTCTTTAGGCCTGCAATGTCAAAGGCCATATGCCTTAAGAACCAACCGCGGATGACATTTAGACCTAAGTGGAGATAATGTTTTGGTGGCGGTATGTAGCGGTAACAGTGACGCACTTGTTTTTTGTCTATTTAGAAACTCCTAATTGTTCCCGAGGTTTGAAAGCCCAATAACAACACGACACCCTTTTACCTCGCACATATCAACTCAAATGCTATATGGGGGTCTTGTATTCTATGGATGATCACCCCTCCCAAGTATTAAACGCGGTCGATGTGGCTTAGCTTCATTCGCTGTGCTTCCCAGCGTTTATATCCACAGCACCAAACAGCCACTTTGTTGTTATCATACAGCACCACATGATCCAAAGCAAAGCCCGATATAATAAAATAACAGTGAATCGAAACTTTGTAAGGTTGCTGACACTATCCCTTAAAAGTAATGAAATTCAGTAGAAATTGATAAAAGATAAGCTCTAAAATCGCTGGCAGCCGAATTTCCACTCTATACTCAGTTACCTCTTACTCATTAGTTCGAAAACACAGGGCGTTGGCCACCCTTCACCCGCTGAAACTGATCCTCCATTTGATTTGATTATACTTAAGCGCTGGTGAATGCGTTGCATAGACTCCCTTACCTTCTATTATCTTATTACTATCTCTCTACGCTCACCACTCGGACTCGTAGATTATGCACCGACCAACGGACACTGGGAATCTTGCTGTGCTCTATACCCGGACAGTGTTTGGCTCTCGGGCCTTCTCACTAGCTCGTACAAGGCTTTGGAGATTCACTGCCCAGTTCAGTTCGTTCTGTAAATTCATTTAGGTCTAAACTAAAGAGGCATCTCTTTCAACTTGCTTACCCACCGTAGCTTGGCTTCTGGTTTCTCCGACCTATCGGAATTCGACCCGGCTTATCCAAATGATTATGAGTTTAGATTCCAATTTTGGCTTGAAGCGACCATCGACTGATGCCTTGGGCATTATGACAACGGCGCTATAGAGTCTTTAGAATAGATTAGATCCCCTAATGAGGCTCAGCTTCTGTATGGCACCGAGAACTGTTGGGAGACGACAATACGTTGTATATGGTTGCATATGACTGTTGTTGCAGGTGGTGACGATGTTGGTCGTTGTGTTGATTGTGTTCGTCATCTGTTGGACTCCGCAGGAGGTAGTCGTCTTCATGGATGCCAACTGGCCCAAATACACTTCCTCGCACGTAAGCAACCCCACGTCCCACTTCACACCCTCTCCCTCTTCCTCACACTTAAGCAGCCACACATCTCATTTCACACCTTCTCCCTCTTCTTCACAGGTAAACAACCCCACGTCCCATTTCACACCCTCTCCCTCTTCCTCACACGTAAGCAACCCCACGTTCCATTTCACACCCTCTCCTTCTGCCTCTGTAATCTGTATGTCTCCCTCACTCTTCACCCATTTCGACCTTCATTCCGTCTGTCTCTACCGTAACAAAAGCTTACTTTTCACGGTACTTTATCATCATCATCATCATCATCATCATCATCATCATCATCATCATCATCATCATCATCATCATCATACTAGGTTCAATAAACGAACAAACGAACGAACCAGCACAATGTAGGTTTACACGTTAACATGTGCAGTACCTTAGTGTACTATGCATACGTGCGAGTGCGATTCTGTCTGTCTCTTCGTCAGTCTCTGTCTATGTGTGCGTGTTGACTTATTGCTCAGATATCGGACGACCTGCGTTACGTGTTTATCTTCGTCGCCTACTTCAACAGTTCTCTCAATCCGATTCTCTACGCCGTTCTCAACGAGCGATTCCGACAGGCATTCAAAGAACTCTGGCACACGTGCTGCCGCCACGGGCAACGCAACAGGATCCACCCGGGTTATTTATCTTAACTCATACGCATACATTACACCGTCTAATCGACGCTCGTCAGCCGGCGACTCAGCTACGGTCAACTGTAAAAGTTGACCAATCATCTGACCAATTGACCAGGAGATCAATAGCTTAGTCCTGCCAAGCGTTTGCGAGTTAGTCCGGCAAAATCTCCCTTATGGAGACATCATCCCTCTGCCGCTTTCCGTTACATGCCCTTTTTGTTCTCATATTATTCGTGCAATTGTAATTGTAATTGTAATCTGACATTTATAAAGCGCCACTTCAAGAATAGACTCATCAGAAGCGCTCCCGACCCGAACCAGTGAGACCACTGGCAAATAATACAGACTTCAGGCGCTTGCGAAACTGCGGAAGAGACAAACTGAGGAATACTAGCCGGAGCTCTCGGGAAAGGCGATTCCAGCTATTGGGTCCAACATAGGCAAAGCTTCTAGACTGCGCTGTAGCAGTGCGCATACGAGGGACAGTTAGAAGTCCAAGGGAGGCCGACCGGAGAGTGCTACGGCCTGGAACCAAGGAGACCGAAATGCAGAAGTCCTTAAGATATGATGGAGCAGAGCCAACGAGACAATGGCGTCGGCGTTAAGCCTCGCCTTTTCTAAATGTACTTAATGTAGGCGACGACATGCCCAAGGCAATCAATAATTTTACATAGATATAATAATACGATTTATGTAGGGCCAGAGGCGGTCAAGGCCAAAATAAGGTTGCTGTACATGAGTACTTCCAGGGTTCTGTAGTTACTCACTGTCAGTGCAATCGGTATATCAGGATAATGGCGCTACAGAAGTCATTCAGTTACATTAGAATCTTATGTTTTCGATTTCACCAGAGGATCCTTCTGCTGCCGCCGGAAAAGATCTCCACCCAATACCAACTAACTGCCGGAACAACGGCACAATTCCATCTCACAACAGTAACACGGAGTCGTCGCAGAAAACTTCAAATATCTCAGCAGAAGACAGCAACGTGAACCGCAGTAACACAACGCAACGGTGTATCGTGACCAACGGCGCTACACACTTCGCTGAAATCAAACCAAACGACAACAGTACATCAGACAATCTCGCCCTCAGCAACTCATAACTCCACAACCTTAACTGTTGCCCACTTCACCTCATTTGACTGCATTGAAGACTTATGGATGGCAGTTGCTCTGAGGGCAGCTGTGCAGTAACGTAAGGGCCATTCACCTCAGCACCTGGGCTTCAAATCCCTTGGTGACTGCTAATTCAGGAGATCTGTTGTATGGCAAGGAAAAAGCAAGTCGAACAAACCAGGTGAACAAACTAGGTGAACTCTTTCTCATATACACTGAATAAATCAGAGGGAATTCTTCAAGACGTGTAAGATGGAACTGTTTTCAGCTGGGAAGCAAACAAGCACTAAGACAGTTCCAGGACTTTGGGATGATCTGCCCTGGACAGCTACTGGACTTGGCACAAGAAAACGAGTGCCATGTCTTTCTTCCACTGTTGGAGACAGAGACTTAAACTACACCATATGCAAGGCAAGCACAAAAATGCATCGCAAAAAACAAACAGAACCACCTGCACAAAATTATTTCCAAGCTTACAGTCAAAGGCTTAAGATTTCAGACATAGTTCTTCATTTCGACATTTGAATCCACATTACAAACAGTTGCGTCCAAACACTTAATTACTACAAAACCATCCATGCCCCGAATGACGTCATATGGCTGACGCTAAAGGGCTGCCATCTTGCAAGTAGACGGAGTCAACGCGTTCTTGTATTACTTCGTTGGTATTAGTGTAGAAAAAACGTGCGAAATGGCTGAAATAGAAAGCAAATCTAAATCTAAACGTTGTACGAAAAATTTTGATGCATTTGGATGCAGTAACGTTGCCACTCTGGAATCAAAAACGGCAGGAATAACTTTCCATGCGTGAGTATTAGCACGTTTACACTTAGCCTCAGTGATCGTAATCGTAATCCTGAGATTTCTACAGCGCCCAACGAAAGCCGCGTCACGGGGACCATCTTATTCACAGGCGCTCAGTCAAAACAAAATCGATAGGCAAAATTGTTCGGATAGATAGCATAGCTAAAAGTCGTGATATGGAGCAGTATCGCATCCCATCGCCTACAGAGGAAGCAGGGGGTTACTCATGTCCATTCTTTAGGCCTAAATATGGTGCCCAAGTTACAAGATTACTCCATTTTGATGGGTCCCCGAAATTTAAGTCAGGTAGCCTTGCAAAAAGGTTATGGTTTACTCAAACAAGACAAGAGTCTGAGCCCAAGACTCACGCCAAGTTTGACTTATGTTTATCAATGAACATCAAAACAGTTCCTTAATTCCAATTAGGTTATGGTTCAACAAAAGTTTATGATAAGCTGCTGATAGTTTGAATAATTCTTTCTTCAGATTTCCAATGTTGAATCCAGATCGTGTCAAAGTCTGGGAACATGCAGTGCATAGAATTAACTTAAAAGCCGCTAAATGGTAATGTGTATGTTCTGTACACTTTACACCAGATTGCTTTGACCGCAGTGGTCAGACAGTTCAACTGAGGGAAGGCGAATGTTACAAATGTTTAGTTACTATATAAGCTGTATGTTGCCGGCCATGCCAGCCAGCTTCACCATTTTGGTTACCCTATGCTGCAGTGTCCACATGATAAATGTTAAATGTTTTCATTATTTCGTATAGCGACCATTTTAGCCTTGACCCTGGTCACCTGGTGAAGACATTTTATTGGGTGAGATTCTTCATCAGCACTGCAAGCCATTTTAAGTCTCCATGTACAGACTGGTGTGGCCTGAGAAATAAATAGATCTTTAAAACAAATGTAGCCATGAGCAAAAACCCTTTCCAGAAATCTTGCCAATTCCAGTCTCTAAAGTATCTGTCAAATGAAATATTTGGAGCTTATACTGTGATATTTACATATGCTGTTCCAACCATCTTCAATCTACTGTCACATCTGCAGAAGAACTGTAAGCCATGCAGAGCTCCTAAAGACAGATCTGTGCCAATGCCTGCTGTTTCTGGATTACTACATCTCCCTTCAACAGAACCAATGGCAACAGTTACAACTAGTACATCTCAAGATAATGCAGATCACCCATATTCTATGCCAAGCCCTCGGACACTAAAGCAACGCGTGGATGAAGCTCATCAGAAACTGGAAGTCATGCAAAAGCGTCTGAAAACAAGCCAGCAAAAAACCGGAGATTAGTGGTATGGGTTCATTCTATGAAAACTTTGATTTCTGATCTGAAAAATACACAAATGTTTTCACAGCAGGGAGCTGACAACCTTTGTTGAGTGCGCAACTGGAAGAGATGAATATCGGTTACCATTGTGCAATAAAACACATTTCAAGCTTCTCTTGGAACAGTCTATAAAGAGCCTCCAATCTTCTGGTCGATATTCCAGTCCGATTTGAAGAAGAAGTTCAGGGATGTTATTGCAGTATACAAGTTCTTCATCTTGGTTGAAGTAAGGAAGAAGTTCTGCCTCTCTTGCCCGATAAGCTGTTATTTTAGCGTCTGGCTGAAGACAGTTCTTTTCTCTTAGTCTTGATGCTAAAAGTTGAGATGCTTGCTTTGGCAGATTGAGATCCCATATGAGATCATTGAGTTCTTTTTGGGAGAACTGCTGAGGTTGAAATGCTTCCTTCATATTCACTTCCACTGCTATCTATTGTGGTACTTTGTAAGTTCTCATTTCCTTCAACATCTGACAACGGAAGGTCAGGCAGTGTGGTAAAGACTGGTATGGGAACTTCTTCGTTATGTGGAATAGGTCGCCTTGCTGATTCCAAATCCGGATAATCCCAATTGCGTTTCTTGTATCGATTGAAACCTTTCACATTAACTGAACAAAAATAACAATCATCATGGTGGTTTTCCTGCTCTCTCCAAACCATAGGTACATCGAAGTGTAAACTCTTCCTTTCTCTATTTATCCACTGTCGTAAGCATTCAACACAGGTTTTGCAAACCTTATGAGGAACCCAAGACTTGTCTTGGTCTCCAAGCGCAATTCCGAAATACGCAAGATAAACTTGCTTCACGAAGTATGTGATGTTTTTCCTATGTTTCTCCAGACGGTATTCCCCACAAATGTAGCAGAATACATTAGGATTATTTAAGCAGCCTCTTTGTGAAGAACTCATGCTTCTCTGAAAAAGAAACAAAATGACAATATTTCGTTGCTCATTTTCATTTTCATTTCTATTTAATTTATTTGTTTCCTTTTATTTGTACTTTCTGTAGAACATAGTTCAATTTTACAGTTATTTTAATTTAATTACAGTTAATTACAGTTAATTGACTTTGTACTGACTTGTGACACTCTATACAAATTCCCACTATGAATTTAGGGCAGGTGTCCATTATCTCATGAACTAGAGCCAAATTGAGAAAACCACTGTCATTTTTGAATTCAGCAACCCCAAAATACCAAAGATTTGCTGAAATATCCTTGGCAACAAATTTTTTTATTTGTTGACCAGGGTAATCAATATAATTTTCTTCTTTTCAGTTGGAAGAGGATTGAAGTGAAAAAGCCTGATCTTGTGACTTGACCTACATGTACTTCTAAACGAAACATCGAGGCATTGAGCCTAGGGCTGCTTGGTGACCTGACCTACACTGGCTGTAGATGAAGACTGTGAAGCATGACCTAAGCGACCTGACCTATTTTTATATGACAGTCTGATCAGGACAGTGAACCCTTAACTCAGCATCCTGACCTACATCTGTAATATTATTGCAGATAATTAGATGAATTTGTTGAACTGTGACCTTGCGGTGACCTGACCTACATCAGTTCTTTAGATTTGCAAAGAACATCTCCCAAAAGAATTTAATTCGTTTATTTTGACTTTCTAGCAGTGTGGCCAGTATGCATCTTTTCTCTGGCTTTGAAACTCTGGAACTGCCCACATTTTTCTTGAATAAGGCAAAAGGCAGAACTAACAATTTTAATCAGTTAGGTGAACTTTATTAAAGAATATCATTTGAAGGTTTCGGTTAAAATCAGACTGACGGCGCGCAATAGCGATTATGACCCGGATGTGCCGCCATTTTAGAAACGGGCTTAATTAGACCCGATAATCCGGACAAAAATCCGTCTTATACGTCTAGATTGGCTATTGAGTGGGTGTATGAGACGCCATTGTTTCTTTTAAAATATTCCGAAAACCTTGTTCACGGGTCGCGCTACTGACTCCGGAAATATTTGTAGGTCTTTCGAGGGCATTCTTATAGTATCATGGTCCAATGTTTTCATTAGCATGTGGGCGTGGCTCAGCCCGGGCTGCGTACAAGGCCGTGTCAGCTCAGCAGCGTCCTAGTTTATGCAGTAGGATGCACTGCACTTCGTCCAGTAGACTAGCGGTCACTCTAAGGACCGCTGCAGCTTCATGGGAGGCCTACCTTGCATCGTGCATACCTTGCGGCCTCATCCCTACATTGCATCCACGCTGTCTTGGCCCCACGACTTGTGTCTTCAGTTCTCTACTGACTCTTGTTGGCGTTGTTAGTACTTAGTGTCGTTTCAGTATATACCGGGAAAATGAATATCTACGAGATAAGTGAAATCTGCACAGATAAGTTGAGCGTTGTAGAATAGTTGCAAAGCAAGAAAATTCTCCGTGCTAATCTACAGTGCCTTCCGTGCCAGGAGCCGTACAAAGTATTGAAAAGAATTTTGTATTCAAGTCGGAGATAATGAGAACAGATGTCGGCTGAGGTCCTCGTCGAGGAACCATCTGCAGGTCCCAAGGTCTACCACGCGGTTTGGCGAAAGCTCTTTCTCGATTGCCGGACCCACTGCGTGGAATATCCTTCCCGACCACGTGAAGAATGCTCCATCCTTGGATAACTTTAAGAAAGGGCTTAATACGTTTCTATTTAGATTATCGTATGACTGTAGTTAATTTTCTGTTGTCGCCTGAACTTATGTACAGCGCCCTTTTTTCGGCCTCGGCCGTGTTACGGCGCTATATAAATTGTCTTATTATTATTATTATTAAAATTCTGAACAGATATGTGATCATAATCATTGAGCCGCACATCCTGCTGAATAAACCCCTTACAGCCGGATGCGCAGCCCTGGCTGCAACCAGGGCTGAGGCCACGCCCAAAGGCCACGCCCACATTCTAATGGAAATATTGGACCACGATACTATAAGAATGCCCTTTCGAGTAAGTGGCTTTCATACCCTTCTGTTTTACTGTCAAACATGGAATTTTATGTAAATGTGTAAACGGTTTTCTATAGCGACCGTGTGGCCGCGACCCTGCTCGGGGGAGATCCTTCACACCGCCGCCCAGATGAATGGGCGCCTCGCCATGTACGGTCTTCATGCACGGACCGCACTAGCCGGGGTCAGTAGCGCGACCCGTCAACAAGGTTTCCGGAATATTTTAAAAGAAACAGTCTCCGTTTAAACATTCGTACTTTTCCACTTAGTTTACCTCAACGTTCACTCTCTGTTAACTTGAAAACGCACTTGTTTATCCTTTGAAAGCTTATCCGTTTTGAAACTCTAAATGCAAATCTAATATATTAATATAATAATACTAATAATAATACTACTACTAATAATAATAGTAATAATTATTAATATAAGCCGAACTCAACAAATGCAGATGAAATCTATAACATTGAATAGACTTGTTTTCTAGAAATATACTTTGTTAACTTTTAGCAATGAGTTTCATCGCTCGCCATTTTGTAGAGAGTTATGGAGGGATTTGAATATCAGGAAATGCGTTTTGCATAGCGAAACTGATAAGAATTTATTATTTTTCCGATCACAACACATGTTTGATGAGGAAGCTACTTCAAGAAGACGGTGGGTTTAACCCAAACATAAACAGCTAATAGTGAAAGTCTAATACAAGTAATAATGAGAAGGAAATTACGCTTGTTTGGACATATATGCAGGATGGATGACAGTAGAAAAATAAAAAGCGTGATGATGGGAATTATGGACGGAAATGGGAGACGAGGAAGACCTAATAGGGAGTGGACAGATGATATAAGGGATTGGTGTAGGCAAGACTTGCACGCCTGTGGAGACAAGTGACAATGCATGCAGTGGACACCAACGGGCTCTTGGCCCATGGATCATGATGAGTGAAAGTCAATGGATCCTGTTATGCATTTTAGTCTGTATTTAATAGATATTAGTAGATAAAATAAATGCTTGCTACTGTGGCCGTGCGAATCGAATTTCCTGAAATTCCGTTACCCTCAATAAATTCTCGTCAAATGGCGAGTGATGTTAGAATGATGAAGCACATTAGAAGCTGGATTGGCAAGTCATCTCCTGCCATCTAGCGAATACAATTAAACTAGAAGCTGAATGTAAAAACGCCTAGTGACAAAACATTTTTAATACAAAAATTACTTCAATTAGACGGTGGGTGATTGGTTTGAAAGTGGCGTGTGTGATATGTCATATTAATAGATCATTTTATGTTAAATTGTAATCGCTACGTGTTAATAGATAATTTTTTGGAAATCCCTTATGATAATGATTCTAGTTTAATTTTATTCGCTAGAAGGCAGCAGATAATTTGAAAACGTTAATATGTTTTAATGCTTCTAGTTAAATTGCATTCGCCAGATGGTAGTTGATTTTTGCAATCCAGCTTCTAGTGTTTTTATGAATTCTGTGATCGCAATCGAATATTGTACAAAATTATGGAAGAATCTGAATATCAGAAATTTCGATTTCCACGGCCAAAATGATGATAATTTATTGCTTTATCTGTTAAGCCCTAGTGACATAAAACATTCTAAATACAATTACTTCAGTGAGGCGGTGGCCGATTGGTTTCAACGTAGTATTTGGGTCATAAATAAAAAGCAAATGCCCTTCACATAAAGGATCTTGTCACGCATTTTAAATTTTATTCACTGAAAGATGTCAGTGGAATTATTTAGGAATCCATCTTTTAGTTTGTGCTCGCGCGTTTAGTTCAATTATATTCTCTAGATGACAAGCAGATTCTTCGAAATCCAGCTTCTAGTTTGTTTTCAGGAATGCTTTAATCCCGCAATTTTGTACCAAATTATGAGACGGTGTATTGGTTTGAGCATTAGAGGGGTGGCCAGTTTTATCACGATGACGATGCGTGTGTATGCTTAGGCTAATTTTAATAGTTAGTATTTGTCCCACTTTAGGGTTTATCATGGGCGATTAGTTTGAACGCTCCTTCTCCTCACTTCACACCTGCTAAATGCGGTTACGGTTCACTACCACACACAAGGTCAAGACCCGTCTACGATATGCACATCGTTGGAAAACAGACATTTGTGTCTTGTGGCAGGGCAGTCGATTAAACCGCTCCTTCTTGTCCTTCTGAGCGCTCCTTTTTCTCGCTCCACACCTGTAAAACACGGTCACGGTTCGCTGACTAAACACAAGTTGAAGACCCGTCTGCGATAAGCATATCGCTTGAAAACAGACTTGTGGCATGCTGGCCGATTGGTTTGAACGCTCCTTCTCATTCCACACCTGCTAATGCAGTCACGGTTGGCTGACCACACACAATACCCGGCTACAATATGCAAATCGTCTGACTGACTGTGGCACTGTGATCGTATGGTTTGAGCGCTTCTTCTTTTCACTCCACACCTGTTAAACACGGTCACGGTTCGTTGACGACACAAGTTGAACACCGTCTACAGTATGCAAATTGTTTGAAAACAGATGGCCGATTGGATTGATCGCTCCTTTTCGCTCCATACCTGTTAAACACCGTCACAATTCGCTGACTGCTTTCAGGTTCAGTATGCAAATCGTTTGAAAACGGAAATTGTGGCACGCTGGCCGATTGCTTTGAGTGCCCTTTCGTTTCACTTCACACCTGTTAAACACGGTCACGGTTCGCTGACCACACACCTGTGCATGACCCTCTACAGTATGCAAATCGTTTGGAAACAGACTTGTAGCACGCTGGCCGATTGTTTTAAGCGCATCCACACCTGTTCAACACGGTCACGGTTCGCTGACCACATTCAATTTGAAGACCCGTCTACAACATGCAAATCGTTTGAAAAGATACAATTGTAGTGGTATGGTCGGTGCCTCGTAACCGGAGGGTTGCAGGTTCGAATCAGCCACAAGCCATTGTGTAGCGACCTTGGAGAAGTTGCTCACCCCCAGTTGTCTGTGATTAAGGCAACGGGATACCACCTCACTCATCTCCTCCCGGGTGGCATAAAGCCAGTGGACCTGCCTTCGGGCTGAGGACTCATCATCATCATCATCATCATCTAGTGTCATAGTGGTGAGATAAAGAACGGGAGGAGGAGGAATTAGGATATGACTTGTGGAAGAGGAGTGCTTTAAGTTTTGAGTGAAAGAGGTGAAGTGTTGGTGAGTTCACATAATGGATCGGATAATAGGTGCAACTCACACATCAAGATCATCTTTTGCTGGAAGCAGAAGAGGCGAGTTTTCATTGTAAAGATGTAGGGACCTTGAGCAAGTCCTTCACTCACAATTGCTTACGATTGATTTTACTCATTAGATGGTGCTGCTTAATAAATGCCGAAATAATTTTTAAAACCTCAACTGAATCCTTACCATTATACCAACACCAAGGGATGGTGGTTGACTAGCCCAGGTGGCTTGATGTACCATGGATATTACCCATCCAAGTGCTAACCATGCTCGAGATTGCTTAAATTCACTGTGCTTGCCAGGGCTGTATCCTCATAACTAAAAATCTATCCTTAATCATGTAAAACGAGTGTTATTATGCCCAGGCTGCTTAATTCACCTGGGATTACAATTTCTTGAGATGTTTGGTGTTTTTTTATAGATTCAGCTTCAGCAGCGCGAGCATCACATGCAACATCTTCAGCATGAAAAGCGTCAGTAGAAACGGTGTCAAAAAGAGGAAACGTTGAACGAGGAGCTGACAGCAAGAGAGGAAGAACTGGAAGATGCTAGTGAGTCTTAGCGGTCCATTATCTGCCACCTAATCTATTGACTTCTCTGTTGCTCCATTCCGTTGCCTAACTGCACCTAGATAAGATATCTAGACGTGATAGTACAATGGTTAGGATGCTTGTGATGATAATGATGATGATGATGATGATGATGATGATGATCCTGATGCTGCTGATGATGATGACGATGTTGATGATGATGACGACGATGATGATGCTGATGATAATGATGATACTGATGTTGATGATGGTGATGATGATGATGATTATGTTGATGTTGTTGATGTTGATGATGATGTTGATGTTAATGTTGTTGTTGATGTTGATGATGATGTTGATGATGTTGATGATGATGTTGATGTTATTACTGTTGTTGATGTTGATGATGTTGATGATGATGTTGATGATAATGTTGTTGTTGATGTTGATGATGTTGATGATGATGTTGATGATAATGTTGTTGTTGATGTTGATGATGATGTTGATGATGTTGATGATGTTGATGATGATGTTGATGTTATTACTGTTGTTGATGTTGATGATGTTGATGATGATGTTGATGATAATGTTGTTGTTGATGTTGATGATGATGTTGATGTTGATGCCGATGATGTTAATGTTGTTGTTGATGTTGTTGAGGATGATGATGATGATGATAATGTTGATGTTGTTGTTGTTGATGATGATGAGGTTGATGATGATGATGATGTTGATGATGATGATGTTGATGTTGTTGATGATTATGATGATGATGTTGATGTTGATGATTATGTTGATTTGATGATATGATGATGATGATGATTTAGGAGTTTTCTTCAGATTAGATTAGATCTCAACTTATTTTTTGTGCCGTATTTTGTAGATATGACCGGCATTTGCGAACTGATGTTCATGGTCTCCGCGATGGACAAGAAATCTTCTGTGGCCTCAAGCAAAATACGAAACGCCGACTAAAGTGAAAATGGTTGATGGGTCCAGAGGCAGAGAAAAAGCAGCATCTCAGTTACAGTCGGCACATCACTCCAGCGCAGATTCCTCTCTCTGATTTGAACAGTTTGAAATGCAGCGGTCAACGAAGGACGTCCACCCAGAGGGGCTGAAGGGTCACCCAACGCGGACAGTTGGATGGGGTTATGTAGTGCAGTGATCCAGATTTAAATCTGATGGAAACAGCTCTTTCCTTACAGCCTTAAACAAAAAATTCCGTAGGTTTTTTAGAGGACGACGCTGATTCAATGCTGTAGTAAGAACGGTTTGCAATGGCTGCTATCATGGATGTTTCAGCGTTTCAGGATAAGACTAGGATAGAAACTGGCTTGTGTTCCCACAAGTCGTAGGACTACAGATATGTGAATATTTAGATAAGATCTTGTGTGGTATTCATTTTTTGTATGTTTGTAACGTTATTGTATGTGATTTAGACTTCAATATCTTTCGTTAGAACTCGGGTTGTATGGACTACGTTGTTTATATTGTTGTAAGACTTTCTTGTGCCTAGAGACCGGGGGACAAGCGATTTTTTTCAGAGCAGGTAGTCACAGAATAGACCAGAGTCTTTTTATGTACAGTGCTTTGCTGGGTAGAGTAATGTAACGAGTATTGTTCTGTAAGCTGATTTAGTAGCTCGATTTGCTGCTTAACGGACTGGAAGGACGTGTATGGTCATTAGAAACACCTTATTTGGGTGTAATTTATTTGATCAAGTGAAAAATAACTGATTTTAAACCAAAATGAGTTTTCTTTGGTGTTTCGTTTTTGACGAGCCACGCCCATTTGCCAAAAACGCGTTTTTGCCGAGCCACGCCCTGCCACGCCCTACCCCACCTTGCCACGCCCTTTTGCCAAAAACGCGTTTTTGCCGAGCCACGCCCTGCCCCACCCTGCCACGCCCTTTTGGCAAAACGCGTTTTTTCCGAACCGCGCCCTGCCACGCCCTTTTGCCGAAAACGCGTTTTTGCCGAGCCACGCCCTGCCCCACCCTGCCACGCCCTTTTGCCGAAAACGCGTTTTTGCCGAACCACGCCCTGCCACGCCCTTTTGCCAAAGACGCGTTTTTGCCGAGCCACGCCCTGCCCCACCCTGCCACGCCCTTTTGCCGAAAACGCGTTTTTGTCGAACCACGCCCTGCCACGCCCTTTTGCCAAAAACGCGTTTTTGCCGAGCCACGCCCTGCCCCACCCTGCCACGCCCTTTTGCCGAAAACGCGTTTTTGCCGAGCCACGCCCTACCCCACCCTGCCACGCCCTTTTGCTAAAAACGCGTTTTTGCCGAGCCACGCCCTGCCCCACCCTGCCACGCCCTTTTGCCGAAAACGCGTTTTTGCCGAGCCACGCCCTACCCCACCCTGCCACGCCCTTTTGCCAAAGACGCGTTTTTGGACAGTCACGCCCTGCTTGAACGTATATCTATCCTGCCCTTATCTCACTCTATCCTACGTACGCTATCCTACCCTTCCCTGCCCTATAGATCTTACATTAAACTTGGATGGAAATAATAAAGAAAAACACTTAATTTTCTGCTTTTATTTTGTGTAAAAATGTTGATTGAATGAATACCAACAATTTAGTCATGCACAGATGGCTCCAGAGTTTTTACAACAGTTCAAAATTTCACAAATTTACAGCATTATTAATATTTTGTCGTATTAAAATTATTCCGTTCATAAATTCTAAATTTACAGCAGCGTTATAATTGTTTTGTTATTATACAAAAATGACATTTTAAAATATGAATTTTGCAGTAGAAGCTTTTCTATTCGTTTTCAACCTTCAAGTTATGGATTGTGTATTGTTAGGCAGGTAGCAGGGAGCGAGGAAGGAGTCTGGCAGGAAGGTAGAGTGCTAGGGAAACTGACAGGCTGGGAGGAGGGACAGCAGGAAGACAGACAGCGAAAGGGAAACGCAGCTAACAAAGTAAAGTATTTCTCCAGACATTACAGGGTTAGTGAACGTCTGAAACATTGGCAAATTATACCGAGTTTTAGTGTTATTGCATTAAGCACTGCATTAACAATTTGCGGTAATACTAGTGGTGGTATGGACATATCAATACCTTAAAACTGGTAATCATATATATTGGCTTTCTTTTTATCAAACACTTCCTAAATGCACAGTAATGCCAATGGTATTAGAGGCATTTTAACAGCATCACATCGCATCATTGGCAGAGTAGTAAGTATGGTGTTACGGTTTCACTGTTCACCACATTTAATAAGCTAAAAGTTCACGGTAGTCCACTGTCTTGTTAAGACGATACAATTAAAGCTTTAAAGAGATATTTTTTTCTGGTCATCCCAAAACCGACTATAAGTCCCAAAGACTGTGCCAAGAAAAAATTCTGATTCAGTATGCAGCTTCCATCAATTTCGATTAAAAGTCCGAGGGGTGAGAGAGGCTACGGGTTCTTCGGAATCTTTGGGTTAATCGCTGTTTCTGTAAAATCCATCGTTTTCATATCGGTGTTGAAAGCTGTTGGTGGAACAGCGGTGGCCCCAGACGTTGATGGAGTAGCAGTGGCTTTCTCCTCGCCCTCGGGTCTCAAGTCCTGCCCTGAACAAAAGGATTTCGGCGAAGTGAACGGCTCTGAGCTGAGCTCCGCGAGACATGACCAGAATCTTTGCCGAGTGCTGGAGAAGCAGTTTTGATCTTCTGCATCGGAATTTGTTCACCATTTTCTCGATCAACAGTTTATCCGAATTGCCGTACCCCATGTGAAACTGAAGCTCTTCCTAAAAACATGAAACAAATGATTATTTACTTAATCTCTCATAATTATATACATAATTAACTAAAGTTGGTATAATTAATTAATTTGTAAACGCAGGACAATGCCCACGGCCCATAAGAAATGCCTGACCACTGCTGCTGATTGGGCCAAGCATCTCAAAGACCATTTATATAGCGGCACAATATATATTTATATAGAGCCACTGTAAACCCACAAGCATCAGTTCTGAAGCACCTTGAAGCGCCGCTATAAAAGTTCGTGATTACGATTACAATTTAAAACCAAACGGATTATAAGAGCGAAATCAATTTCAACAGCATATATTCACTGTGGTCTCAAAACAAAAACTGTGACTGGAGAATTTGCATGTATACATATGTTTGTATGTTTGTCTAGACAGGACAAACTGTATCAGAGTATTTTTGTATGTAATGCCTTTTTGAAAATATCAAATGTCACTTCAGACTCAAGTGCTTTTCAGACAACTCATTAATTATTTATTATTAATTTTAAACCCATGGTAGGAATTGGCTGATTTATTAATCAACGATTGATTCATCACAGGCTTTAGTACTACCTTTCATATTTGAAATATCTTTTTCAAATATCCAAAATATTCTATCTTTCCAGAATACCAAGAGTATCTTCGTATCATATTTAGAACTTCTTTTCACGATATCTTTCCAGAATATGAAGTATATCTTCATGCTCTATTTAGATCATAAATTTACAATAGTTCAGGCTGATCTGACTTACTGCTCTCTCATTCCAATGATCGGGTGACCATACGGACCGCGACTCTGCCTGTAAAGGAGACGTCAGATAGCGTTTCCAGTTACTGACTATTGCAAGGTGTCCATCTTCTCTTGACCAGTTCCGCAAGATCCAATTCCTTTATATCTGTTCCAAGGAATAAAAAAAAGCTTTGAGAAAGTAGAATAACTGAAAATCATCAACGTTAGTTCCTGAAGTAGCCTTAAGCCATATTGCGCCGATGGGGTCGAATGAAATATTTGACAATTTCATCTGCTTTCTTAGTCTTGTAAAAAACATACAGACTGGGAAATAAAATAAAAAAGCTGGGAAGCAAGTAAAAATGGAAAGACATTGAATTAATTCCATTTACTTTACTTAACTTTACCTTATTTCATAAGAGATTCATCCAATAGGTTGAAATGACTTCAAAAGGTTGTTGAACTATTCATTTAATTAGTTGATTAATTAGTTGTAACCACCTGGATAATTAGCACATAATCTGAGTTTTGCTGAATGGCTTTCCCCCAGTTCTTCATCTACCTGGAATCGCTATTTTCTCCTGCTGTTCATGGAGAGTACACCCACGCATTTTGTATCAAAGGTGCCACTGGGCCTGGATTTGGAGTACTTCTCAGTAGATATCTCTAAGGGATGCTATATAAATTGATTGACTGAATGAAAAACAAGACGAAAAACCATTTTGCAAAAGCGTCCAACTATTTTCGGATGCAGTTCAACCAGCGATTATTCTGAAGGAACACTTCAGAGCTACTGTGTAGAAAAAGGCAGAGCAGTTGCTAAGAAACTGGTCGATGCAATTTATCTAGTTTTCTTTTTCTAATTATGCAATTGTTTCAGGCAACTATTTCATTTATTTATGTATCTGGATGAATGGCCCAATTAAGGGTACAGGTCGGAGTTTGAGGAGTGTTACCCAATCTCATCCAATTTTACCTGCTATGAAAATAAGTAGCCGAACGCCGTATTCCGGTATACGGGAATTTTCTTCATCTTCTCCAGTTAGATTTACCAGAAATTTTCACCTAATATTACATAACACGTAATTTAAAAAAAAAAACAATTAACACAAATAAATAGACCTAGATTTTTCTGTTAAGCCAGTAATAGTCATACAAATGAGTTTTTTAAACCAAAAATGTTTAAAGTTTTCAGCAAAGAATCTTTAGGAAAGAAATAAATAAAGACTTTGACAATAGCGTTTTTATAATAAATTGGTGATACACAAATGTGGGTTCGTCGAAATTATGTTACTAGGCGATGTAATAATTACGCAGACCTACTTCGATCTATCACATGTAGAAGAAAAATTCGAGAAATCTAAACAGTCGGGAACATCGGGGTTGTCCGTCAGAGAGGCCAAGAATAACACGCCACTGCGGCAACCTACAATAGGCTGAGGTAAGATAGGATGAGGCTGGCAAGTTTAGGCAAAGCTGGAAAGGTCCGTCAAAGTAAGACCTTTCATAATAGACGCTAGGCCTGGGGTGGCGCTTGCCAGGGCTCCAGCGTCTTCAGAGGCGCTTCATAAATGAATAAATTGGGTAAGGTAAGCAGAATGCAAGCCAGCAAGACTTTAAATACTTGAAGAATAAAACATTTCCTATAACATATGCTAACGTCTCTGCCAACACAAACCGAACAGAATTTCCCTCAAGTATTCAATTATCTTGATACATAAATCTACGGAAGTGTTACATCTATAATTATCTCCTCGATGTTAACTGTATCCATATAAAATCTACATGTATTAATCACGAAAAGAATTCAAGCGCTTTAAACCGTTTCCACGACTAAGGCACCGACTCTTCAATTAAGCACCTACAAGCGCCTATATACTCTAAATACACCTACCCTTCAAACAAGCTTTAAATTGTATATATATATATATATATATGAAATGTTCTTATATGTATATAAAATATATGAACTGTTCATATATATATATAGAATATATGACATGTTTATATACATTATGTATCGACACTTACGCAGACGAAGGAAAGTTAAGCCTTTCTTCACTTCTCAGGCTTTCACTTCAGCCTAACTCCGACCAAAAATCCCCTCCTTCGAATTCTTCTGCAGAACCGAAAGAAGACTCCTTCAGTTCGCTTTTTCGCCCTGACCTTTCGACCTCCCCTCCTCCTCGTTCGCCGTGCGCAACAGCCTATCCCACTTTCGCGCCAGACAGGTAGGCTTAATTTTCCCGCACACCTGGTGGTCTGAACCTATAGGGCATCTTGTGACACCGAGGTTGAATGAGAGATGTCTCGCAGTAACGAGATATCAACTCAGAAATTCTACAGCAAACAACACATATCACACCCGGTTATAGCCTTTAAGAATTCAAGGAGACATTAAACAACTAAACTCATAATTAAAAACATAAAGTTGCTACCACGCAATGCCATATTTCTGTTGTTACATACAAAGGCCTAGGAGAGCAATTAAAGAACATTGACATCTGGTGACAGCAAAACTTGTATTTAACTCGAGTGTACAAAAAAACTTATTTACAAACTACTTGCATTCAAATACAAAATCAAACCTCCATGAGTTGCCCAACAAAGTCAGAATCGCAAAAGACGTCAGCCAACGCGAAAATGCCAAAAAAAACCAAAGGTCACAAGGAACAAATTGCACTCAACGGTTCCTATAACCCTAACCCTAACCCGGGGATGAAGACAGCAAATGTTCTGCCTTAACTATCTTACAACGCCACTCGAGTTTGTCTTTTTCCAACTAAGTGACCACATAACTGTCTCTGATCTAGGCCACGGTATGCAACACATTATTTATTAAGCGTCGCAATATAATGACAATCGATGGCGCTGAGCAATTTCGCGAGAAGGACTTGCTCAAGTCTTTACACAGTAGCTGCTTCGGAGAGACTCGAACCTGAGCACTCCGCGTTCAAGGCCAGCGCTTAAACCAATCGACTACCATACCACACAATGTATTAGAGAGAAGTTCAACAATTGTGAATGAATAACTCCTCTCGTTTTGACTATAACATTCTCATTCACTTTCCATCAATTTCGGGTGTTTACACTTAAATATCTCCCATTGGTTTAGTCTATCGCCCATTTAAAAAGGGACTTGGGGGCAAACAGATCTAAATTTAGGGCGACAAAACTATTGCTAGTAAGCTGGTGCATAAAACAGCTGCCTTTGCAGGACTTGCGCCGAAATCTGAGAACAGGTGCGCTGTATGATGAGCACCAATGACAGATAATTATATGCAAGCCGAGAACTTAAGCTACTAAATTTAGAAATAGCGCCAAAAGATCTATTCTCACATGCACACAGCATGCGCGCTTAATATGCACCAACACAGACACACAGACGGATATGCACAGAGACAAAAAGATATGCAGACATGTAGAATATAAATGAGTGGTCAACACATGTATGGAAGTGGTGTTACCAGCGCGCGATTTGATCTAATGCATGCCACCTAGCTGAAAGGTAAACGGCAAGTCCTGCAATGCACTGGCCCCGTGTCCAGGACCTTGGGATTCGTCCACTGCCAGATCAAGGGTCTAAAGAAAAGAAATGAACGCCTCCCATATACCTCACTTATGGGATATGGGATACTTTACTTCTGAGACTATCCACAATAAATATACATCTTCCTCATACATTACGCTTCTCCCAGTGAGTCTTTTTTGATCTCCCTGACGCAGCTTTTGTGTGGGGCTGATAAATTTCGGAGGTTTACATTTATATTTGCATATCTACGACTGCTTTAGACTACCCCCTCAATTAAAAACAGATCGGCGGTCATCCGACTGAGACAGGGCGGCAAACTAGTGCAAAGTTGGTGCAGCTGACCTTGGTGGACTCCCGCCGAAATCCGAGAGCAGTAGGATGGGTAGGTAATGATAGATAATTATATGCAAACCGAGAACTTAGAGTGCTAAATTTAGAAATAGTGTCAACAAGTCTATTTGCACCTGCATGTCATCTGCCTAATCCGAACCAACACCACACAGACAGACAGACGAACAAACACAGCGACAAACAAACACAAAGACATACACATTGTAAAGGAGTGGTCAACACGTGTATGGGATTCGCGTAACCAGCGCGCGATTTGATCTAATGGTCTTTTTCAAAACTGTGCTGCCACCTAGAGAAAAGTAAACGACAAGCCCTGCAATGCGCTGGCCCCGTGTCCAGGTCTACTGCCGGCTCAAGGGTCTAAAGAAAGGGAATGAGCGCCTCCCCTATATCTCATATGTGGGAGATGTTACTTTACTGATGAGACCACCCACAACAAATATGAATCTTCCTCATACAATTCGCTTCTCTCATTGGGTCTGTTTTGGTCCTCTGACTCGGCTTTTGTGTGGCGCTGAAAATTTCGTAAGTTTACATTTATATTTGCATATCTCCCACTGCTTTAGACTACCCCCTCAATTAAAAACTGATCGGCGGTCATCCAACTGAGACAGAGCGGTAAAATTAGTGTATGTAGGCCGGTGTATAACGCACCTGGTTTTGGCGGACTCGCGCCAAAAGCTGGAAGCAGATGCGCTGTAGGATGGGCATCAAACGACAGAAATTATATGCAAACCGAGAACCTAAGCTTACTAAATTTAGAAATGGCGCCAACAAGTGTAATCGCACCTGCATGCAGCACACGTGCGACCTGCCTAATCCGACCCAAATCCAGACGACAGACAGACGGATAAACACAGAGACAAACAGACATGCAGACATGTAGAATATAAAGGAGTGGTCAACACGTGTAATGGAAGTCGTGTTACCAGCGCGCGATCTGATCTAATGGTCTTTTTCAAAACTGTGCTGCCACCTAGCGAATGCAAATGAAACATTTTTAATATCTTGCCCGTTTAATTACGACAGCGATCGTAAAATAATAAAGGCTTTACTTGTGTAGGTGTCCCTCTTTGAGTCAAATCAAGTTTTTTTATAAATAAAAATTGGGTCATAAAATTAGCAAAAGTAATTTTATAACTCAAGAGAAAGTGAAAATGTTCACTAAATATGGGTTCTGGATAAACACCTCTTTTTTGATAGTAAATAGGCTGGTCTTCCTTACACAGACTTCGTGCTGCGCCTTCTACAAGAATTACACTATATTACATTACACTATCCACTGGTTTTTTGGGAAATGTGACGCAATAATAACTAGGCCACGGGAAAGGGTACACATGCATGCATACATACATACATGCATACACACACATACATACATATACACAAATACATACATATACATACATACATATGCAAAACAAATCGCCACGAATGGACGGGTAGTCAGAAACAAGTGACAAAGCTCGTGAAATAGTCGGGTGCATTAATTACTCAGCTGTCATCGCCAGATGCACATCAAAATCTTAAAACACAGGTGCTGTGGGATGGACGGTCAGTGAAGCAGATCACGTAGATTACATGCTAAGGGAAAATTTAGTAAATTTAGAAGTACAGCCAACAAGGCCTTTGCACCTGAAAACGGCTCAGACGTTCCAGCTGCATAATGCACCATGCACACAGACAAACAGGAAGACATGCACAGAGACAGGCAGACATCCAGACACAGAAACAATGTAAAGGAGTGGTCAATACGTGCAGAGGATTCGGGTAAAGATTGCCAGAATTTGATCTAATGGGTCGCTTTCAAACTGTGCTGCCACCTAGCGAATGCGAATGAAACATTTACAACCGCCACTGTACTCGTAATAAATTGCGATCGTAAACTCGAAATTTCTAAAGCACTACATAAAAACCAAGCGCAGGGCACTAGCTTATTCACGAGCGCTGTGTCAAGTCTGTGGGGTTGTCCAAAGATGCCATGTCAAGAACCAGGTCCGGTTTCAAGAAGACCAGAGAGACAAGAGGAAGAGGAGAAGTTAGGGTTAATGTAAATGTACCCAGTTTTCTTTTCACAGTTTCAGTTGTACTTACTTTAAAAGATATTTCTTCGGGTTAAACCCTGATTTTATGAGTAAAACATTAGAACATAAAATCAATTAAAGTAATTTCATAAGAAGCGAAAGTGGTGAAGGGAAAGACGTATTAACTCCTCTTCCACAAATCCAATCCTGAGTCCTCCTCTTCCCCTTAGCTCACTTTCCGGTTCTTTTCCAAACACCATCCACCAAAGCCGGCTGACTGTCTCCCTGGAGTCATACAACATATCACAGAAATCGGGCTTTTAAGAACTGTGCAAATGCAAATGAAATAGTTTCAACAGACTCCTCTATTTACGAAAACGATCGCAAATTAATTATGGTTTTACTTGGATTTATATCTTCTGGATACTGACCCGATTACTGTTCAGTAAAAGCCAAGCGCAGAGCACTAGCTTTTTCACGAGCACCATCGGTTGATGCCTTGTGCATTAGGCATCAACGCAATAAGAGTTTATTTAAATTGCTATATCATCTCTCAGCTACAACTGCCGAAAGCCCAATACACGGCAGCGCTTTCTCTAGTTCTTTATTACCTCGTTGAAACTATCTGAACAATCGCCAAGCTAGGAGCCAAAACAGAAAACCTCACATGGATTTCAGTCTCTTAATCTAATTAATTTCTTATCTAAGCCACACACCCACTTTCCATGGGCCCACAGTGCCACCGATGGTAACTGGTGCCCGCTGTGTGCACAATGTGACCCAAACAAATATGGCTGTCAGGGAATGTTCAACGGCTGTCCTTCTGTAGAGATGTTATAAATGTGAATGCACTTAAGCATTCTACCCAGACATCCGCTATCCACCCAGCTCAAGCCCTGCACACAGCCATCTCAAAAGGTCTTTCCCCTCAAACAATGTAAAAACACAACTTCAAATCAAACTGAAAATGCAAATATCTTAACTTATGATTTCGCAGAATCGAATATGACCAACAGTGCTTCTTCATTTTCATCATCTGATTTCACATCACAAACAGTTGCATTCAAACACCTAATTACTACAAACGCTAAACAAACATGATGTACATTACCAAGGCCGTATTTAAGAATGCGGAGGGGTTAAAATACAACAGGCCCTCTAGGAGTTGAAAAATGATAATCAAAAAGCTCAGAAAAAGTAAAATAGGTCATCATCGAACTGGAAAAGTAGAAAGGTTACACAAAAAGTGGGAAATCAAAAAAGGTCATCAGAATTTTTTCCAAAATAATCATAATTGTAATCTGGTTGCAAATGTCAGACAAATGTGTTCTCGTTGGTCACACTGCATTGAATATCTACTGCCTTTACTTACCGAACAAACTCCAACTACTAATTAAGTTTTAAAATTCTACTGACCAACACCATTTGAAATAATCAGCAGAACATTAGAGATTTTGAAAACTATTTAGAAGAAGCAGCCATACATAGGCGCGATATAAAATGTCCTTATGCACACATACACACAGCCCAACTACCTTCTCCAACCAAAGGTTATGGCATAAGTTCAACCCACGGACAAACAGGACACTTCAGAATGATCCGAAAAATTCAGGAAACTAAACCAGTTCTACCCCCTGACAATTGCCCTTCAACACCGCAAAGTATAGTCACCTTGTAAATTATACTTTCAGCCTGCCAGTGCAGACAAGGCATAGCTGTTTCTGAGATCATTTCCATTCCCAGTACTGACTTTACATCACCATGGGCTCCAACAAATAAGTAGCAAATGCAAGTAATCCCCTTTCCTGCACAGTAATCCCAATAATCCTTCTTAATTTTGCCACTGTTACACTTAACCACATCAATACAAGTAATTCCACTTAGAAATAAAGTAATTTCTTTCTTCCACTTTACAGCAATACTAGTTCTTTAAAATCCTGTTACAACAGCTGACAATACGGCCTCAAATCCTGTAGCCTACAAGATACCGATCACTTGGAAAAAATAAGCAAGTGGGTATAATGACTGCAAAATTTTCCTGAATAACAATGTTAATTCACTCAGAATAACAATAATTATTTCATAATTAATAATAATAATTTCTGGATAACGATGTACCATAACTCAAAAGACTACAAATTGCTGGACAGCAACTTTACAGAATTTACTTATATAAAACTGATGATGGCAAGCATCATCATCTTTGCAGCCAGCAATTTTCTCACTTTTGGTGAAAAAATGTGAAACACATTTTGGTTACAAAAAACCAGTGTGAAACTTACAGAAAAGATTTCATTGTAAGTTATAAATAAAAGCAACCAAATATGATATTTTGTAAAATATCATTTCTAAAATATCAAATTGTTACTAAGCAAATCATAAACAGTTAAGTCACAAAACAAAATGGTTAGAATGCTTACAGCAGGTGTTATGTTTAGGTGAAGACAGTGAAAGGTGGGGTTATTACTCATCCATTCAGTTTCTCTAACAGCAATGATCATCAGAGAAAAGGTCTCGATGTTAGGCTCAAAACAGTGGGCTTTCCACAACAAATTTAATTTCCTCTGTTACAAGCCTACGGCCACAAGGACAACTGGTTTTCGCATGACTGTATCTCTTCGAAACATGGCCTTCTTCAGCTAGATTTTCAGCTTAGAGTGTCGCCAGTTAAGCCCTTATGTGTAAAAACACACGGCAGTAATTATAACATTAGGCCACAGGCACAACTGAATAATAGCTTCTGTGTCAGGATATCAGTGTCACTGACAAGAACCGCCATGTACTGACAGCTGGCACATCACAGCACAAAGAACAACTAACAGAAGAAATATCAGTAGGTCTGCAACTGCAATGCTACCCAAGTTAATGAAATAAACTAGTTCAAAGTAAGAAACAAAGAGGAAACACACAGCAATCTAAATCACTGGGTTGTATAAAATTCTGAAAGGAAAACAGAGCTTACAGCAATATCTATCCGGTGAAATAATGTAAATGTGAATTTATAACACTTCCCTACTACTAACTGGTATCTACAAAAACAGCTGTCAGGGTTAAAAGTCTCTTGGTTGAAGCACAGATGTGACAGTTAAGCACAGACAATAATGCGGTTAAAGTGCTCTAGCTCTAGATAGTGTCATTACTTCAAAGGACACAAATGTCTGGCTACAGGTGCAGAGACTGTGCTTTATGACAACAAAGTTAACGTCCATGAGAGTTCAGGCTGTGAGATACGATTTCAACAGAAATTAATTAATTCTAACTATAATTTCATTAAACCTAGGAAAAATTAACAAGACAGAACAACACGGTTCACGTGCTTCATATCAAAAGCAAATGAATCGCATTGCTCCTGAAGCAAAGCATATGCTGCTAATAAATCACACCACGATTTCAATTCAACTGAAAATTCAAAACCTTTGAAGTTGCAACAGGTTTCAAACCCTAGACACAGTGACTATGCCACTGCTTTCCTATTCTTCATTTCTCCTCATATGTTATCACCATAACAATTAACTTGTGCCACTCCTCTATTACTTGTCTTTTTTATTTGATTTTTAGAAATTTCTTCTTATTGTTCTGATTTGACAGTGCAATTTCTTTAATTTTCTCTATCCTTTCCTTATTATTCTAATTTTGCTGTCATTTGATTGTGCCATATATTTGTTAATTAGTCTGATGAATTATCTATTCTGATCCTGAAACGTCTACACTGTTGCTATCGCCATGCACCAGGCATAAATCAGCAGTCACTTCAAAGCAGAGCGCATTCTCAGACGTGACCATCTTTGAGGCAATCCGTAAGCAGGCTCAAAGACTCGCCCAAGTAACTAAACGTAATGTTGCCAAATACTTTTTACACCTGCAAATGTAAACTGCATGGCTGCATCATTGGAACAAAAGTCAAATACATATTTTCTAGACCAAATGCCATTAACGGCAAACAAAACAAGATGCATGCATGGAATCATATCGCTTCACAGCTCAATTGCCTTTGCAAAATCTGCCCAATAACTAAAAGAAGATAGCAAAACATAATTTGGCAAATCTTGCAGAAGGCCAAAGGTAGCATTGCCATTTAATATCGTGCCAGCCAGACAACACTACTTGCCACAAACACAAAAACTGGACGAAATTAAAACAAAACGCACAGGACTCACTCTATATCTCTAATGCGGCGCAGCACATAACGAACCTACACAAACAGGTGACGAAGAAAGATCATTGGTCTGCTCCTAGTTTAGCATGATCAGTAATGCTCACAACAGACCTTCTTGGTTCACAGCTAATTACCTCAGTCCTTTAGACGTTGCCATAGTTTGTGATTCTACCGTTAAGCATACTTTACAAACTTGTCCCTTGCCTGTACAGATTTGTCAGAACCGAATGCCAAAGTTTCGAGCGATGTGACATGTGTCAACACAAGGAAATCGTTTTGTTTTGCGAAGTCGCTCAGTTTCGCTTACGCCGGCACATGCGCTTGTGCTCGTGGTGCCAGTGCTCCTGCTGGCACTTTATCGAACAGTAACTTGTATTCCAGCAGCAGTGATACATTGCCTCTTCCTCACAGTTGTAACACTGAAAAACATCACAAGAACTGTAGCTAAAGATCTTCATGAAAAGAGCAAGATAATAAGTTAATTGCTCATTTAGAGCATTACTCTTAGAGGTGCAGTCCTGAGATTGAAGATCTTTAGCTCAAGCAGATATCAAATGTATTCTAATCTAATCTGGATACTTCCAAATCACCACTGTCATAATGCACAAGATATCAATAAATGGAGACTTCTAGCAAAACTGCATTCCATAATCACAATTCTCTGGACAAACACAGTTGGGATCTACAAGCCTTAGAGATCGGAAGACAGACTATGGAGGTCACGCAACTCAGAGATGAGATTTTAGCCCTGACTTGAACCCCAATAGAGAACCTGCACAGGAGGAAACACATGTAGCAAATTCTAGAGCCTTGAACCAGCAACAAAGAAAGCCCACGAACCAAGTAAAAAGCCCAGAAACCCAGTAGAAAACAAAAGGAACCCAGTAGACAGTATGGGAACCCAGTAGAAAGCCCGGGAACCCAGTTGAAAGCATGGTAACCCTTTAGAAAGCTGGGAATCCAGAGACAACAACATAGATATTAATCAAAACACTCAATGTCAGCAGTTAGTCCCTGAGAAGAGGTCACTGCCTAACTGAAACTCATGAAATTTCACCTGTAAATGTGAAGTAACGTAAACAGCAAACAAGGAAAACGTGTCTTACCCACTGCTTTTTCTTTGCGAGCGAGATTTCTCGCTTGTGTTTTTCTGTAAGCTTTTTCGCCTCTTCATTATATTCTTCCTTGCACTTGGCTTCTGTCTGTAATTTTATGTTTTCTGTCTCACGCTGGGCATTTGCCAAAGAACGACTCAATGTCATCTGCTTCTCCTCCTCGTAGTCCTTACGCAGCTGGAAAACAAGTGAATTGGTTACGAACATGGACACTGGCATAAATAGTCGTAAAGCAGTTTGTAAGCATCATTGCAGTGTAGAATTGGTAACACCAAAACAGTGGCAAATTAGTAGTGACAAGGCAGTGATAAAGCAGTAAAACAAGACCATAAGCTAATAAAAATTTTAAGCTGTGAAAAGAATTATGAAAACAATAATGCGTTAGAAGTTGGTAAAGCAGCTGTACTGTAAAAGCAAAGCCCAGGATTAGAATCCTTGCTAGTACACAAAGTTGTTAAAAAAGCTTGCTGTTCCACTAGCACCTCCTAGTAAATTCAGCTACAAAATGAGTACATTGACCACACACAGTTGGTAGGAAGATCAAGCAGTTAGGGGTATGACTGGCCAAGGCTACAGAAAATGAAGAGTTGCCAACACTTGATATATGTCCACCCATACCTGTCACTTGGAGTTAGCTTACGCTACTGTTCTAGTTTCTATTCTTTTCCACCAACGCCTGCACTGTCGTCTGAATGAAAAGAAACTGATTTAAGCTACTAATTTCGCGTGATGCTAACCCTGTCTTCAAGTTCCTTGATAGCTCGTTCCTTCTCCTCTTTGTGTTTCCTCTCAACTTGGTCCTTGTACTCCTCGAATATTCGGTTGAACTTGGCCTCGCAGTTGCAGCTGCCTCCCTCGGCCTTGACCTCCATCTCGTCCGTCTGTATGCTTCTGTGCTGTGGTCGGCCGCCCTGAACAGATGCAAGCAATAATCTCATAACAAAGTTGTCCACAGCATCTAAAGACCATGACAGTTTTACACGTCATATGCATCTAGGCAAATACTTCATCTTTGTCATCTCACTTACTGATGCCAAATACAACAATGATAAATATTAGAAATGGTGTAACACAATACAAACACAAAGGACCTGAAGCATGTCCAATCAGAGGCGCCTGCTAACATATAAGTCAAATTGGGAAGACAATCACAGCAGAAATAAAAGAAACTTATGAGCTATATGAGAACAAAATCCCGAGCAAAGAACAATAAAAATACACACCACATATGTTCATGTAAACTAATGACTTAGTTTATAAATCTCAAAAACCAAAAATGATATACTTTACAATTAAACACAGAGTTGAAGAGAAACATTTAAAGTCTTCCATCTGTTTTTTAAATAAATGCAAATTTGCCAATGTACAAATGTATACTGATGAACCAGTGTTAGTACATTTCACACTGATGAACCAGTGTTAATACATTTCACACTGATGAACCAGTGTTAGTACATTTCACACTGATGAACCAGCATAGCAGATGCTAAGAGAAGAGTGTACAAATTAAACTGAATTGGTAGTTTTCTTGAGGTCTAGTGAAGGAGAGACAGTTGGAAATACATATAAAAGTTTATGCTCACAGCATTACATGAATACATAAATCCAAAGCCTATTCATGGAGTTTATTCTTAAAACGTCCATGTTAAACAGGTCCTACCACCTTCTGAGATCCATCAAAAAGCACCGATGGTAGAGCAGAACAAACTGGTCAAGCATCACAGACTTTACTGCATACGCTATAGAAATAATATCTTTATGTTAAGAACCTTCTTGGATGTCTGGACTCCAATGTCTGTTGTACTGAAAATACGAGTTCCATGAACCTGATCCTCACTTGATGAAACCAGATAGGAGTCTTCAAGGACACCCTGCTGCAGCAACAGGGAAATCGACAAAGTCAAATGACTGACAAGCAAAACACAGCACAGCAAACACTAAACAAATACATGGCAACAGAAAACTACAGTGGGCTGGTAGAATAATCAAGCATCCAAATATCCATCGGTGTTAACTGCCGGTTCTGGATGGGAATCCATCAGCTGGGCTCTGCATATGTGCAGAAACTCACCAGGAATGACTCTTCCAGTTTTTTCAAGCACTGCATTCTTTTTGTTCTTTTAACTTAAACACCAGTTAGGCAAGCATAGGCAGTGCTTTTGTGACGCACGTAAAGGTGCTATATTAAGTGCCTAGATAACTAACATACAAATACTACCAAGGGATCAGTTGGCCTACGGTATCTACTGAACAACCTAAATCTTGGAATTCTCTTCCTGCATCTGTGCATCACGCTCAGTCTCTTGCATCATTTCATCCTCATCTTAAGACTTTTCCAGTCGGTTAGTGGACTGACTTTCTGGATATTTACCTGACTACAGCTTGACTTTGGTGCACCATCGGCTGATGCCTTGTGCGTTATACACCAGTGCCACAGAAGTTTTTATTTATTAATAATAATAATTAACCCCACTGCACCACTGCTTAGCAAATTTTTAATAACTTTTACTAAACTTTCTCCATAGCAGCAACTGAGGAATTTATTAACAGTAACCACAGACCTTTTGTGAGCGATCAGGGTGTGTAGCACTTACCGAGCGATTGGCTGATGGTTTGAGACTGGAAGAGTCGCATCCATAGTCATCACCTCGAAGTCTTTTGTGGAACTTCTTGTGATGTACTTTCACCGGCTTCTCCATCACTTCTTCCTTTTCCTAAGTAAGACACAAATTCAGTCCACTAAGTCAAGCAAGATGTGGCATCCACAGGTGCCTATATCATGCTGGCAACTTCCTTTTCTTGGCCTTAGCTTATCAAAACTGGTGGCTAGCCATCTATATCTTATCCTCAGTGCAAATGCGCTATAACCTCTGACTATGGTGTCAACCATCAACCACAGATAAGTGCCTACTAGTCAGGTTTTAAGTATGTCCAAGATCCTGCCAAAGAAGACTCTCCAGATATTCAATCTAATCTACTGACTTCTATCTTGCTGTTATCATAACGCACAAGGCATAAGCCACTGGTCGCAAAGCATCAATTGCCTGCAGTTGAACTGAATGCTTGAGTTCATAAAGAATAACAATTTTTTACTAACTCAAACTTTATGAATGACAATTCTTTTCAAACTCAAAACATAATTCGGGCTAGCAGTGTGCAATTCTCAGAAGGCTCCCAGATGGTGCCATAAAATTTCCTGATATGTACACACCAGAAGGCTACACAAGGAGCAGAGATGTATGTCTTGCCAACCTGTTCCTCATCCAGATCGTTTTCAGGACCGCTCTGCTCGTCAGTGTCCTGCGTCATGTTACGAAGAAGATCCTGGTGCAGACTCAGCTCCTTCATCGCTTTCGTAAATCCAATGGTTCGTTTCAACGAAAGCTGCTTCGGGTTTACGTCAATCGGCTTTATGCTAGATGGTGGTATGGTGGCCCTGATATTATCAACAGTTTAGACAGAAGACTTAGACACCATGATCCCCATAAAGCCACCTCAGTCAATCAATTTCAAAACAGGAAAGTCAAAAATTACGATACTGGGCTAAAGCATAAAAGGGAAACTCCTTGGACATGGGAAAAAGTAAAAACATTCCTGATCATAACTTAATTATTTAATTAACATGAACAGTCATGATACTGGAACCTGCGCCAGATTCAGAAGCGCAATAAATGTACAGGTAATTTGACCCAGACTTCATTATCTCTTTTCCCCTAGATCCAACCTGGGAACATAAGTACAACAAACAGCAAACACAAACTGCACCCTATGTTGCCTCGTCTGACATCCAATTACTTTACGTGTTAAACCACAGATAAGAATCAAATTAGAAACCTTTGGTGAAGCGACCCAAAGAACCGGACATCATATCCTTCCTGCGTGATCTTGATGACCTTTGCGGGCCAGTAGCTAAATCCTTTCTGCTTTGCAAAGACCAGATCGTGAGACGGTCGCTGAATAAAACCAAAACAGAAATCATACTAAAGCAAAGCAATACCATTCTGATGAAAGAATGGCTTTGCATCTCCTCAGTGGTGCAAAGCAGTTGTGAGTGAAGGACTTGCTCAAGGTCCTCACACAGTAACCATCTCAGAGGAGGTCAAACCCATACTCCCCATTTTAAAAGCCAATTGCTCTAACCAATCAGCTACCATACCCCACATTTTATCAATGTTACTGTGTAACTGCCTTGCAGGCTGCGCTCCACTTTTCTCAGGGAGTTACATGTCTCAGTTTCATCCATTTCTGACCACAGATCCCTTCATTCATCTGCACCAGATGCAGCATAGAAGCTTCACTATGGTTGGTTCAACTTGCTGGAATAGAAAAAGGTCGCCTAGCAACATACAACAGGAGCTCCTTAGTCTTCCTTTACCTCTGTTTTCCGTTTAAGCTTGAAAAACATTTTGTTCGACAGCAGTTTTGTATTGTCAGGTCAATAGCGCCTCTTGACGAGTCTCTCTCAAAATTATGCATACCTGCCTCAAGCATTAAAAAACAATTACAACAGCAAATATAGGCGCAAGATTGATCATACATACACATGGTTGGCAAAACCAGTTTTTCGGTTTTGCATTTGAATGATGATAACAGTCTTTACACTGGCGGATTTCATCCAACTGCAATCAAAAAACAAACTGCTCATTTAAAATATCACAATCTAATTTAGTATATCATTAACAGCAATAATGCAATCAGTCACCATTCTGAACACCAACACAAGAAAACCAAAAATTTTGATCGTACACAGAAAATTTTCTGAATAAGAGCTCAGAAACTTCTCTGTCCATATAATCATATATTTTATTTAAAAAATGGTAAATTGAGGCTGTATGAGTCAAAAAATGAAAGATAAATGTAACGTCTCAAAATCTGTGCATTCACACACAACTTAGAGGGAATAACATCGACCCGTTCCTCACACAGATAGGACACAAAAGTCTTCATATTCAGTGCCTTTGTGAGGTTCTTTTAAAGGCACTACATAAATTAAAATTTCATGCTACAGAAGTCAACAGATAAAATATAGATTCAACTGTCCCCTTACATCATATCTACAGTCTCGTATCATGATATGTGCCAATGTTGGGATCAGACCGCTGTCTACAAAAGAAATCAGGAATTCAGTTTGCTAGACAAAAAACACAATTATACAGCCAAATTTATTCATTTACCTAAAATGTACAAGCATTTACAAACAGGAATCTATGTAAGCATAAGAGATTACTTATTATATCTAATCTAATCTAATGACTTCTATAGCACCATTACCATAAGGCAACAATCGATGGTCTTTCAAGTGAAATTGTAATCAAGATTATAATCCATTGAAGAAACCAGGCTGAATTATTATAGGTCAGAGAAACCAGAAGCTAGGCTATGCTGGGTAAGTAAGTAATAAAAAAATAAAGTATAAACAAAAACATTAAAAAATAAAATCAATAAATGGTTTTAGTATTTATGGACAGTTGGCCAAACTTGGACGTGTACAATCAGTGAAACTTTAGACATTGTAATTTCATAAATGTGCAACAAAATATCAAAAACTATGAAGCAGTATATTACAGTTGCATTTCTTCTGTGCTCTTTCCAGCCAACGTACTTTGCAGAAGCAGAAATTAAACAGTTTCGCTATATATTCAACTAACCAAAACTGTCAAAATGTACAAGAAGAATGTTTTTAATTGACAATCCTGATCACAATATGGCAATGATTAGCACAGTGATTTATGAATCACAGTCATGAATTTATCACAACTGATGAATAATTAGGAATAAATTAGGAGTCACGAATAAGTATAAATAACCTACGAATAACAAAATACTTATTTAAAAATTGATAACTTAATAAAAATTAATTACTTACTTAATTCTTTATCGCAGAATAACAATATTCAACAACCAATTACATGATTACATTACATTTATTCATTCAGAATAACAATATGCATTTTATTTCTGCAACAGACCGCCCTCCCCATTAGCACTGGTGTCCTAATCACCTTGTGGAAGACAAGAAATAAAACACAAACCTCCATAACAGATGAAGATATCATGAAGAATGGTCCTAGCATCAGCATAAAACTGTTCCAGGTACTTATAGCGTCGTTTGGCAGTCCTATCTTCCATCGTATTCAGGTCCATGTAGTAGAAGACAAAACGACTCAAGCCTTCTACGTGGCCTCCAAAGTTGTGCAACTCCTTCGACTATTTCAATTGTAAAATCGAAACAGCATCAGATAATTCATTGCAAATATTAAACTAATGGCAGAAATCAATAGACAAGCTGAAGTTCTCAACTCTAGTATGTCTATGCAATGAGTGCCAACAGTTAGCATTCATTAAGTCAGTCATGTTGGGGTCGATATGATGGCTGCACGTCAAGTGTTACTCAGAGTTAAATAGTTGTGCAATACAGCATCTTTGCTGTAATTTAAATTACACCACTTTATGCAATTACATGATTACATTACTTGTAGGTAAAAGAGCATTCACATTACATCAAAGGAATATTTGTTGATTGCCTATTTTTCACATACTTCATCTTATTAGCCTTGAGCAGCATCTTTTCTGGGCGAAAGACCCGATGTAGCTAGCCATCCTATCTCTGGTCAATGTGTACATTTACGGCTCCCCGATTAAGGGGGCTGACCAGAAAACCTGAAAATCTGACTACTGGTTACCACTTTGGGTGTCATCGGGTGATACCTGGCCCTGCAAAGGAGTAATCCTGCTTCCTTTACTCAAGCAGTGGTTGAGATCTGAAATAAATACATCTGCAGGAAGCAACATTCATAAGCAGATGAGCCAACGTAAATAATCTTGCAGCTTAAGGTCTGCATGTGGATCAAGTGTACTGCAGCAAAATGTAATGTTCAGCACATTTATATAGCACCTTTATGAGCTTCTCTGAAGCACATGGTTGACTAAATGGTATTGTAACGTGATACATCCAGCTGCACTCCGTTACACAGTAAAAGTTGACACTGCAAACCTTGTCCTTCAGGCGAATGATAGTGAATCCAAGAAGACGATTCAGCTCCCTCCTTTTTATTCTCGACTGCTTCTTTGCATCCTAAAATAAAGCCATCTAATTTTTAAGATCTGCAAACAAGTCAAATTCCAACTAACTAAGATGAGTGCCAGACTGTCCTGGTTTCTTAATAATGAATCTTTCAAGGATCTAAAATCACACCCTAGTGCAAGAACTTCAAGTCCTGAAGAATACCATGAGGTGGCCAAAGGCATTACCTTCAGGTGAGGAGAAAGAAAATGCAGACTATAAGAACAAGATACACAGAAAGATCAATGAACCCAGATAATTCAGAAAACCAAACTTAGAATTAGATTAACATTGCAGTTCTGGTCACTGATATAGCACCTTTACAAACCTCACAAAGGTGCTATATATGTTACACTATTAGCAAATACAACATGTAAAGCACTGTATTAATTTCGAACCTTGGTAGCAACGCAGAGCACTTAAGGTTAAAGGGTCATTTTGCTGTGGCAACAACAATCAAGCATTTGAACTTTCAAGCACTGCCTTTCCTTATGGATTGCAGAGCCTGGTAACAAACTGTTGAATCTGCAGGATGCATGGAAATCGAACTCAGGAAACATCGGTAAAAACTACCATGCCGGTCTAAAATCTGTCTGCTAGCTGCAGGCAAATAAATAATAAATAAATAAATACAAATGCAGTATATCATAAGCTAACACATACAACAACACTGATCACCAACACCTGCTGTGACATTATGTGAATTAAAATATCAAAAATCAACACATTACAACATTTAACAGATTTAATAGACATCACATGGACTTCAACATTAAATGGCGGTTTCTTGTATTTAAATTTAAATTTAGTATTTAAATGGATTTAAAATAACAAGCACATGTACACTTCAATAACTCACATACAGATAACAGTAATTTAAACTTCTGATACAAAGACAGTTGACCAAGCAAAGCCAAATATAAAACAAACACAGACAACAAAAGCAGACAGGGAATTAAGTTCACTCTTCAATTTTAAATAATAAATTTTTAAATCATGTATCAATAATCCAAGCAAATCTAGCAATGTATCCGTGCACGTTAAAATATGTAAAAGTATATGTACCTTACAGTGTGGATATGGAAATTTATCTGTTCCATATTAATATTAAGTGCCAACTCATTGAAACATTTAACACATATTTTACATATATAATTTCAAATTATAAAGCCAGCAGGTTTTTGGATTTAAATGAGTATCAGCAATCCAAACAATTGAAATGTATCTGTTCAGGTTCAAACTGAGGTCCTTAATAACAGACACAAATTCCTTCAAAATCAAAAATGTAAAATATCATTAACCAAAACTTGTAGATAGTATAATAGCAACAGAACAATCGGAATTTCACAATGTTTGGTACACAAAGCTAAAAAACAAAATTCAAAACGTCGATCCTAAATGGTTATAACTGATCACTTTAAGACAACACTCAGCAAGTACAAACTTGATCCAGTCATGTATACCATACCATGAGTTCCTGATCACCGCAAACACAAGTAATAATCAGTCCCAACAATTAGCTAAAACAAGCTAAAGCATATTTTAAGCAGACCCATGGACAGACTTATACGTTATGGGTCCTTAAGTTATTATTATTATTACGAAAATTGTTAACGCACGCAGTCACATAGAAATGCAAATCGGAGGTGTGATAGTTGAATGAATCATGCAGCATGGACATGTGGCCAGATCTTTTCATTTGCTTCCCAGCTCATAACAGTTTAACATTATATGGTTTAGAAATGTTCAGAGATGATCAGTTGTGTGCAGGTGATTTGCCCAATGCTGTTACCCTGCCTCTGTTTCACAAGCCTGAACTCAACACTATTGGATCACCAGAAATGCATAGACCTAATATAGTCAGGCCACCACACTACACAGTCTAAATGTAAATCTAATTTAATTATTAAAGTTATTGTGCCAATTAACAAATATCTAAATAATTTTGAAAAACAAATGATTCCTTTGTAGAGAGTACCCAGAAACCCTGAAGTATTTTGAAACACAAATACGGTCTTAATGCAGATATACAGTGGCTATTAATTTTTAACGTACACCTGAACATACATGTCAAGGACCACAGCTCAACTGTTTACGGATGTTGAAAACATGATAGAATCAGTTCTAGCAAGTGCTGTTAATGTGAATCTGAAATGATACATTAGAGTTTCTGCAAACCTTGCACAGAGAGCAGACAAACACATCTGGAATGGGGTCCTCATCCGCACAGGTAGTATGGAAGACTCTCCAGCATTCGGAACATTCCATGACCTCTCCAGGCTTATGGCAGTTAAAACAGTACCAGTCATGGGTACCTTTGTTCTGCAAATAACACCTCCAACCAATTTATGCAATGCATAGTTTTCATAATTATAATAACAATATAGTATTAGTCAAACATCAGCAAAGACTAGATTCTAGATAAAGTTTCTTTCACAAGTAATCATGTATCTATCCCTTGGGACATATTAATCTCCAGGCAAACTAATACTACTGCCGCTGCTAATACTACTAATACTGTTACTACTTCTACTGCAACTAATACTACTACTAACAAAACCTATTATGCGTACAAGGTCACACAGCAGTGTCAATCAAAGGCACGAACTAGTCAAAACGCATATCCCAAAAAATTGCAGAATCTAATAACATCTGCAAATAACTATGAACAACTAAAAGTAACCTGCATTACAATAAAACAACAAATTCACTTGTTACTCCTGGTCAGGTGAATTGCACAAATAGCCTAGACAACATTATTACGAATGAGTGGTAACATAAAATAAGAAAAATGTGCATTTGTTAAGCTCTGGGAAAACAGTTCACAGAATGCTGTTTCAATCAAAGCATGGAAACAGCAGCTTAATACCAGCAGTGCAAGTCTTCTCTACAGATTTGCAGCACGAGATTTTTAAAAAATTTACATCGCATGCATGCATTCGAATTGTAACATGGATGGTCAAGGGCATTAAGCAAATGTCGAATTAGATGGCCAAGGTTATTAAGCAAATGTTGAATTAGATGGCCAAGGGCATTAAGCAAATGTTGAGTTAGATGACCAAAGGCATTAAGCAAATGCTGAATTAGATGGCCAAGGGCATTAAGCAAATGCTGAATTAGATGACCAAAGGCATTAAGCAAATGTTGAGTTAGATGGCCAAGGGCATTTCTGATTTGCCGACATTTTCATAGATGTTACCAACAACTGCAGCTGAAGTTGCTTAACTTCTCAACAACCATCTATCCTGTAGGCTATAAGCTTCCAGCATCATCTCATTTTGCTAATCAAGGCAGGATTACAGCAGTCAGACATCACTGCATTTTCAATTAATATTCTAATCAGCATAGACAGATTAGGGTACATCAACTGAACTTCTTAAAGTGGCCACTATGTGGCATAACAAGCCATAATGTCAGCAAAATGCACATTTCCAAGGTGAATAAGTGATTTAGGTGTGAGTACACCATGTATCATATTCATCTGCATGGATCAGGTTATGTTTTCAGCTTACTCAAATTTTTAAACTTGCTGCTGGGTGCCACTATTCACAATATCAGCACAATACACACACTCAAGGCTACACGAGCGTTACGTGTTTTTTTGATCAGCATCAACATATCCTTTGTGTGCTAATAAAAGTAATTGTTTATGAATTCACGATGATCCACATAAATTACAAGTGTTGCTAACAAGATAAGCATAGTCCTTGTTCAGTGTTATTGCAGCCATATTTACATAGTGCTCAACATAGGATAACAATGCCAAAAACAATGTGGATGCAAAAAATCAAAACAACTTTATCTAAAATCTTTTCTCACGCACGCCATCCCAATCAGTATCTATCAAGACAGGCAAATATCCCAGACAAATCCATAAAATAAATCCAAAAACCATTAGACATGATTTGCGTGAAATCAGCAGGTGACAAGTGTAAATGCTAAATAAGCACATAGTTGGGTAAATAAATGTGATTAAAATACCAAAAAGATATTTAAAAAAACAGTCACCATTAGTAGTCAACTACCGCTGGCATATATAATCCCTTAACATGGTAACTCCACTTACTGATAACTCTTCCTCGCCAAGTTGAGCTATCCGATATCCATCCTGTTCCAGGCCAACATTGGATCCTTTCTGTGCCACAGCCTTATAGGACATGATTAGTCCATCGTCCACAGCATACTGCAGCTGTTCTTCGATGTCTGCTGTACGCATTTCGTGTTCACGCTGCAAGTGACTTGTCACACGCTTGATATTGGCAACTTGCTTCTGACTGCGAATGTAGCGTATGGCTTGCCACAATCTCTGCACAATGACTGGATTTGCCTTTCGTTTCACAGTTGTACGTACCATTTCCTCGTAATTCTATTCAGTAAAACAAAAAACATTAACACAAAAAACTGCATAAACTGTCGTTCTAACGACAAAACTTATAAACTAGCGGGATGACTATCGATATTCTAAAATGGTCTTAAATTTTTTAAAGTGCTCTACTACTTACATTTAATGGTCTTAAATTTTTTAAAGTGCTCTACTACTTACATTAAACTGTTTCCGTTGTACTAAACCTGCAGGCGGCTTTATCAACCACTACCTGAAGATTTAACAAACCGCAACAAAAAAACAAGCTGTACAGTGCACATTTAAGTGAATTTGATGCAGTATCGTCATATAGCCATCCGACTTTTAAAATAAATTCTCGAACATTTTCAGTTCACATGCTTATTCGTGAGTAAAAATGAAGCCACTAACGTGCGATAAAATACAACAACACAACGAAAAACAATTTTAAATTATTTTCCCATAAGTCCAACATTCGTTCAATAGGCTACACTGAATGTCGTGACGTTTATTCATGCGGTACACAGTTATTACGTAGTACACACTAATGGCACGTGATGCACTTGGTTAATTTAAATCTCAAGATTAAAAGTCTTTGATTTATAAATTATATAATTATGTCGAACGCAGACTGTTGAATAGGTAGGCCAGTCTAGTACAAAATCAATGGTCGATGAGTAGTTGCATTTCTCTCAACGGTACTCGTAAAGTAATGTTTGAATATAACAGGCACTGGCATGCCCTGACATTAATATGTTAATTACAGTTACAGTTATAGCTAATAGGCTAAGTAAACTATATTGTCGTAAGTAGGATGGTACACACCAAAGATATAAAAACTGCGAAACACACCGTTTGCCGGTTCACATACAGATGGTGACTTATTTCAGATATTAATGTGGGGCCTCCAATCACACGGGTTAGCGGAGGTGAAGGATCTCACCAGATAAATTCACTGAGAAATGAGCAGGGTAGAGGCCCTATGGTTGCTATAGAAAACCGTGCACAATTATAGGCCTGCCGCTTATAGCAAGATCTTTGCTTTTAGTTTATACTCAGTAGCTACAAGAGCTTCCTTAAAATTTTGGAAACCGGTTTACGCTTTGAGTTATATCAAAATTCATTTATTATGTTATGATAAAAACGTACTGTTCATTGGTTGATTATTTTGAAAGTGACACGTTTAAAATAATTATAATTATGTACATTATTATCCCGATTTACTATGCAAGAATCTGCTGGGTGAATTTGTTGCCAAATCATTGGAATCAATTACTACGGGCGTGTACTAGCGCACAAAGAGTGCAAGTATATCAAACTCTCAGTGTAAACAGACCTGGGAGGTGTTTTCAGATGAGAACGAAACTTTGAATTTCAGCTAAGATCATGAAACTATGGTTTATTTGCGTTACATTGTGTGCAGTATTAGGATCTGCCATTGCAACTAGTCACGGCAATTTTCGCAATGTTTTGCTGATATTTGGTAAGCATGAGCTGTTCTGCCGAGCGTCATGATCAGCCAGCTTAACTTCTTTAGCGCTTGTCAGTTTATTTGTAGTTTTGTTTGTTTATCTCGTATTCACGTATTTTTGCTGGCGCGACGGTGGCGATGATAACAGATTCACAGTAATAACAATTATAATAATAATAGTATATAATAATAGTATATAATAATAATAAACGAAGGATGACAATGGCAACCCACGATCCACTGGAGACCAGCCATCTGCTTCAAAGACTCTCAGTAGCTGTCCAGCGTGGGAACGCTATCTGCTTATCCGGAACTCTACTATGAACATATAGGATGATGGTGGTGATGATGATGATAATAATAATAATAATAAACGGCGCTTAAAGACAAGATCACGAGACTCGGAGGTACAGCTAGTCGACCTGTTTCCAGTGTGCCAGCCTGGACGCCACAGCAGCTCTAGTTGCTCCAGCAACAATAGATTTGTTTCATAATTGAAGTGACGTAACAATAGATTTGTTTTATAATAATAATAATAATAATAATAATAATAATAATACCAGCAATAACAACAACAATAATAAGTATCATCTGAAAGGTTGATGTCCATCAAGTCTGAAGACATAATCATATTCGCGGTTATTAGATAGATTTGCAATCGACCTAATTAACACTATAAGCTTTTGCATTGCAATTTCGCTATATGTTGTCCAAGTAGTGGCCTTCACTGCAAAAATGAAATGATAAAGTTGTCTAAAGAAATCTCTTTATATCTCCCAAAGGTACTTATGTAACGCTACTACAAAAACCGAAAAGCTGTTGCAATCTGCCATACTAGTGGTGGTTGGTTTAACACTACCAAACCCATATCGCAACATTAAGAAAACGCCGAAGCCAACACCAAAGTCGGAGTTAAAAAAACTGAAAGATATTGAAATCGCAGAGAAACAGAAAATTCAGCATACACAGAATGGAAAATATAAAATATTATTAGTTAGTTATTGCTTACTAAGCATTACTTAACATCAGTAAAAGTCCAGAACTTGGAGCATGTAGTAATGGCCGAATGGAAATGGGGGAGGAGTTTGAGAGGTGCATGGCATGAGATGGGTTTTTGTAACAATTACCTCTGAGTGTCCGATGTAATGCTGATGGCATTTCCTTTCTGGCAATATAATGAAATTTCTTTGCATAACTTCAGAATTTGTGCTATTCAGGCCAGAATTTCAATTATATGCGACACAAGTGCAGTGCATGTGATGGAATTGTATGATGGCACATGACATAGAATGGGACATTCATAACAGTTAGCTTTTGGGTTCTTGAAAAAAATGTTAATGTGCACATTTTTCTATAGTGACCACATGACCTCAGCCCTGCTTATTTTTCATTGAATTAATCGAGTGAGATCCTTCACCACTGCTTGAATGGATACCTCGCCATTTAAGGTCTCTTTGTGTGGACTGTAGTGACGTTGTAGTGGTTTTGGGGAAAATGAAGGGATTTTATTAGGTGACGCAGGTTGCAGTGCTTTGGAGGCCTGAAATAATCATTTAGGATGAAACTGGCATCAAGTTTAAATCATTAACAGTGGCATATCCCTTCTTTTATGAATGCCAACCAGCCCAGGCTGTGTGAAGTCCAAAGTTCAGCAGCCAGAGATCTGCATCCACTGTCTAGGTCACATATTACCATTTCATACCCGGTTTCAGATATGAATATTCATCATCGTCGTCGTCGTCGTCATCATCATCATCAATCTAATCAGTGTATTCAGTCAATCAAAAATTTTAACCTAAGGGTCAATCCTGCATTTCTCTGAGTTTGCATTTTCAGAATTTACTAAATTGTGTAACATTCGGTACAGTCAGGTTTAATTTTCTTCTGTAGCTGACGATGGTGGATTTGAATCTGGAGTTTACAACAACACTGTGTGTAAAACTCCAAACATTGATCGGCTTGCTAGCAGAAGTGTTATTTTCAAACATGCCTTCACGTCAGTCAGCAGTTGTTCACCCAGCAGGTAACTTTTCTGCATGCATTATTATTGATAATGCAAATGCAGATAAATGCTGCAAGTTTGCCATTACTCACATGTTATACATGGCACCCCTTTTGTATGCCAGTTGCAAGCTTACAGGTGTATATAATGGAGCCTTATAAGTCATCATTACCTGTTTGTCTGTGTGTCTGTCTATCTATCTATCTGTTAGGTTTGTCTGTTAGGTTTGTCTGTCTGTCATTTATCATCTGCCTATCTATCTATCTATCTATCCAACTTTGAATAGTAGTAGTTCCAACGTTTAACGACATCTTATGGCATCAAATACCGTTCATGTTGCCCTCCTCCTTTATCCAGGCTTGGGACTGGCACTACCCAAGTACAGCAATGATGGAGTTCCAACTTTAGGAGACATTGCATACCCTTATAAATCATTGTCTATCCATTTATCTGGGTGTCTTCGTTTCTGTCTGTCTGTCATTTACTAACTTGTTTGCTTCTGTCTGTGTATCTATCTGTTAATTTGCCTGCTTGTTGATATTGTTTGGAGTCATAGAGACACTCATACTCATACACAAACTCGCTTGCTTGCACATAATGCAACATCCTCCCGTCAGCTCATCTATCTGCTGACCGGCTTATGATGGCCGAGATCCTAAGGTGTTAGCTTCATGATCTGTGTTTAAATCCCTTGTACAGTGTCTGATGCTAACGTAATATTAATGGTAAAACTCCGCACATCATCTCAGATATGAATGAATCCAGTGTACTCAGAAACATTTGGACAGTAGTGACGTTGCATAATGTAATGTGTTGTATGGTGACTAGATCTGCTTTACTGACTGGTTTACCTCAGCATCAGAATGGAATGTATGGTTTACACCAGGATATCCAGCATTTCAACTCCTTTGGCAATGTACAGAGCATTTCAAAAATCCTCAGGCAGCACAACATAAGAACAGGTGACATTTGAGTTTGTCAAGAACAGACTGATTTTATCAGAGAGCAAAGTTTTAGCATTAAGTACAATAAGTCGTTTGAAACTATAACTTGCTGCTAAATGAAATAACACTTTATTGATTATGTATGTATATATAAAACTTGAACACCGTATAAAAGAACAAGTATGAACATAATTTACGGTCTTTTATGATAATCTATCAGAAATTTGGTCTTTCTTGATGTACCATAATGGTTTTTAGCTGTGCCAGCTGTTCAGACTGCTTTATCTGAAAATAACAGCCAAATAAGTGCCATATATTTGTTCAGAATTCAATTTTTAAAGAATTCATGTTTACACTTTAGCTCTATGTTCAGTGGTTGATGAGATTTGATGTTTTTACCCATGAGGGGTGAACTGGACCAAACCCAAAAGAATCTGGCCGAGGCCAGAATAAGGCCTAAAAAATCTGGCAGGCAAAGGGTTAATAGACACTGTATAAATACTAAGGTACACACCGTAACACAGGGCATGGTAGCCAATTGGAAAGAGCTCTCAGCTTGTAATGCCTGGAGTATGGGTTCAAACCTCTTGTCTGATGGTCACCGTGTGGGCACCTTGAGCAAGTCCTTCACTCACACTTGGTCAGTGCCATCGACTGATGCTTAGTCATTAGATAGTGGTGCTTAATTAATGCAGGAATAATAATAATAAAATCTAAAATATATTAAGAAACTCTAAATACACTTATTTTATTAAATTTGTGCATCTTCATATGTTGTGACGGTTGCTATTTTAGTACTAAATTAGATTTTCTTCATGTGCAGGAATAATTGGAAAGAAACACGTCGGTCCAGAGTCTGTTTACCCGTTTGATTTTGCGGAAACAGAAGAAAATAATTCCATTAATCAAGTTGGAAGGAATATTACACGGATGAAGCTCTTGGTCCGGAAGTTTCTATCCGAAAATCCAGACAGGTGAAGCCTTGAGACATTTCTGTGTGAAAAGTCTAGCAGTAACCGCACTTTAATGGTGCTGTGTAAATGCCTGGTTTCACTAAAGAAATTGCACCTCCTGATTTTTAGTCAAGTCTTTCTTTATAGACATCTTCTAGAGGATCTAATCTCAAACTTTGATTTGGCTCTTCAGTTTCTCTTAGCCACTGCTATCTTTTCTAGAGCATGTAGATGAGTGTAATAATGTTACAAAAAACGTTAGTATGTAAATGTGCACATTTTTCTGTAATGACTGTATGGCCTTGACCCTGCTCATTTTTCAATGAATTAATTGGGTGATATCCTTTGCCACCACTGCCCATTTGAATGGGTGCCACGCCATTTAAGGCCCGCGTGTATGGACTGCTAGCCAAGATTCAAATCTCAGAAATATGTCATGACTGGAACTCGAACGATAGATTAGCTTACGTTCAGTTAGATTTGAAATGATTTGGATTGAATTTAAATCGAGTGGTTTGGTTTGGATTGTAATGGTTTGAATTGCTTCAGTGGGATAAAATGTATTGGGTTGAAATGAAATGATTAGCTTATGTTTGAATATTTGGATTGAAATAGGATGATTTGAAATGTTTTGATATAAATAAATTTTTCATGTTTTTTTGCTAACAGTTTTATCTTTTCTGTGTGTTTCGCATAGTCCTTTTTTCCTGTATGTTGCATTTCATGATCCGCATCGTGACTCTTCCATGAAGTATGGTCCATTTTGCGAGCGTTTTGGAAATGGGGAGCCCGGAATGGGCCTCATTCCTGACTGGAAGCCAACCATCTACAGACCAGAGGATGTGATAGTGCCCTACTTCATCCAAGACACGCCAACTGCACGCAGCGACATTGCAGCCCAATACACCACCATCAGTCGTCTTGACCAGGGTTGGTCTATCCAAGAAATGCCCAAATCTTTTGTAATGCAACATAGTGAGCATTTATGTGTTGCTTAAATTAAAGTAATCACAAACTCGAAATTTTTAAAGCGCTGCTTAAACTTAAACATACATCACCAGCTTATTCATGAGTGCTGCGTCAAGTCAGTGGGGTTATCCAAGATGCCATATCAAGAACCAAGTCCAGTTGCCAGAAGACCAGAGAGAGAAGGGTGAGTGGAGCTGGGTTATGTTTAGGCTGAGAGAAATTGGAAGCCAGTGGATTGGATGGATCAGGGTGGGATTTCTTGAAATGGTGAGACTTCAGTTTTGAATGGAATACCTGAGGAATAATAGATACAATGCTCATCTGACAGAATCCCGTTTCCACTGACCCACAGATCCCACGGTGATTTTCAACTGCCAAATAAACAGTGGCACAGATAGGTAGGAGTTTAGTTTCACAGATGTTGTGATGCAGACGTGTCTGAAGAATTATATTTAATCTGTTATGTAATTTTACCAGTATGAAAGAAGTTCAGAAATTTGAAATTAAATGAAATTGAAATTAAATGAGAATGTTTTGTGTGTTTTTGGTATGGTAGGAGTTGGTTTGATCTTGGAGGAACTCGTGTCATTTGGTTTCGATCAGAATACTCTCGTCATATATTCATCGGATAATGGAATCCCCTTCACTAGAGGTCGTACGAACCTTTATGACCCTGGCATTGCTGAACCATTGTTAATTTCCTCTCCACTGCATCGAGAAAGATGGGGTCAGGTACAGATGATGATTTTTACTGCAAATGAAGAGTTTACTTTTGATATCAGGTTAACAAATACCAGTAACAAATAAAGATCTTATTTGCATACGAACTTGTAGTTGATGTGGTGACTGTGATGGTGATAACAAGCAGAAATGTTGTTTTTGTTGATTTTTCTTTCAATGGGTAAAGTAGTGTTGATGGTGATACTGATGGAGTTTTGTTCGTTTTTCAGGAGACTGAAGCAATGGTCAGTCTGGTGGATGTGGTACCGACAATTCTCGACTGGTTCCAGATCACTGCTAAAGATTCTGGAGCATCCCCTGAACGACTCGGTCATTCCCTCCTTCCAATTTTAAATTCAGAACCAAAGGACGGATGGGACACCATCTACACCAGTCACAGCCTTCACGAGATAACGATGTACTATCCAATGAGGTCGATAAGGACAAAACGGTTCAAGGTCATTCGCAACTTAAACTACAAGATGCCCTTTCCGATTGACCAAGACTTTTATGCATCTCCCACTTTCCAGGACCTTCTTAACCGGACGCGCGATCATCAGCCATTGCACTGGTTCACTGACCTCCATGGTTACTACTACCGCGAGTCTTGGGAACTGTTTGACCTTTTGACCGATCCTAAAGAAATTAAAAACTTAGCTTCTGATCCAGAGTACTCAAAAGTTCTGCTGGCCCTCTCTTCAAAATTAAGGTCTTGGCAGAACATGACGTCCGATCCGTGGATTTGTGCCCAGGATGGCGTCTTTATGAAGCATCCTTATGCCCACTGTGGCCCTTTGTTGAATGATCTGTGAAAAGGAATTTGTTTAATGGCCCATTCTGTTGTTGAAGGATCCGTTAAAAGGAAAATGATCAAATGTACGTCTCTGCTTGGGGAAGCTCAGTCACAGGAACTACAAGCTTTGTTCATTAGTACTTGCACAACTGCTTGCATACTTTTGTGTGCTTATATCGCTGACCAGTGGCATGTGAATAGCTCTGTATTAACAAGAATAATAATAATAATAATAATAATAATGCTCATTAATGTCTCCGGACTAATTTTTCACCACCTGAGGGATTATACTTACCCCAGGTAAAAAAAGTAATAAGCCTTGGTACCATTGGTTGATGCCTTGTCTGGATAGTGGTGATATGTAAATGTTTAAAGATGAATAAGCATTATTTACAATAAGTAATAATGGATTAAGTCAGAAAGTGGCCGAGATGCAATGCCAGGGTAATATATGAAGGACATTCCGGAGATGAGCTGTTAGTGCAGACGTTTCCACTGGGATAAGCTAATTTAGTTTTCATCCTCTGCCTGCATAATAGTCCCTCTGTACATTCATGATTGAATTCATTGATTGAAGGGTTGGAAGAGCAAATTTGAATTGACTGAATTTGCATATGAATCAGTTATTATGCTTTCAATAAATGTTTCTTAGAATATGTATTTGACTTTGCATTTGAACTTGACTTTGTTTTTGGTTTTGTAGTTAATTTTGACTTTTATTTGGATTTGTCTGTATATTTGATTCTGTTGTTGTTATTTTTTATTAATTTCATTGTAACACTGTATTTGTAGCAGAACTTTTGCTGAGCATCTTTTATTAAAAAAACACTTAAGTAAAAGCTTTCATCAAATGAAATGATTCAACTTCAAATGATTTGGTGATTGTTATCAGCACATTTGTGTTTTTAGTTTTAATAGTACATTATCCCGCCTTAGCATGTCTCTCTCCAATGGTTTCACTCCCGTTCTGTATCGTTTTTGTATGGCAGTCACGCAAGTACTTAAGGAGCTAATACATAGTTACGCTGGTTAGAGCCTGCGTCAATGCCTCGGTGCGTGAGGATACCGGTCCGCATAGCAATTGTGGCTTATTTCAGAGATTTCAATCTCGGGCTAGGACGGTCTATACACGGATAAATTTAATCGTAAGCTCGAGACTTCTACAGCACCCAACGAAAGCTAAGTCAGGGGAACCAGCTTATTCACAGGCGCTCAGTCAATACAAAATCAATAGCAGGAAGGGTTCGGTTTCAAGAGTCATGCAGGCAAACAGACGGCTGTGGTGGATGGAGTTTGGAAATGAACTGGAAAGTGAAATAAGGGGAAGAGGAAGAATCAGGATAGGATTTGTGGAAAAGGAGTGTTTTCCGTATCGAGTACTTCAAATGGCGATGCACCCGTTCAAACGGGAAGCGTTGGTGAAAGATCTCGCCCGATAAATTCTTTGAAAAATGAGCAGGGTCGAGACCATACTGTTGCAAATGAAAATTACATTTAGTTGTAGTCGAAGGCTTTTGTGGGGTGCAGGCCCTTTCGGCCCCTTCAAGTCTCACCCCGATCATGCCCTCTCACTTGTGAAGTTGGACAAGTCTCCGTTATTGGACCTCGCAAAACGAGGGTCTAGCAAGCGTCAGACTTTGGAGAGCAGAGAAGGCAAATAGCACTGCATCTCGTAAACGGACCAGGCTGAGTTTAACAGACCGATGCGAATCAATAACTCTGACGTTGCTGATAATGCTGTAAATACGTTGTATATATTTGCTAATATACGTGTCAGAAAAAGTCGTTTCGTTAAGTTTCTTTGCTGTCGGACAATTCATCCAGGACCGCACGTGCTGTAAAGATTGCGTAAATCCCCCGAAGAGAACGCCTTTTCTTATTAGCACCGCTGCCACCGGATATTGAACGAAAATTTGTGTTCGCCGGCGGATCCTTCGTCGACGCAGGCGAACACAGTACACCAGTCTTTTCTTTCAGTGCACACCTCCTCTGCTCTTTTTCCAGCTTTCCACTTTCCAGCTTCATCTTAACGTTTTAAAATATTTTTTCACTTAATGCAGCTTTAATAGGAAAAGTTTATGGAGAGGCAGTTTGAACTCCCAAACACCCTTAATATGGACTACTGTTGTAACCTTTGTAGCCTACATCCTTGACTGGAATGTAATTTAAACTACAGCTGGTCACCTTATTTCCTTGTGTATTCCTTAAATTAACGATTTGTTTTCGCAGATATTACATATTCTTCGGCCTAAATCAATTTTCGAGTCTTGGCTACAGATGCGCAGACTCGAATCGAAGTGCAAGTTTAGAGACAGGCATAGCGCATGTCGACCACCTGAGCCGTTTCAACGCCACTCTCTGGTTTAGAAAGTGCAAGCACGTGCAGTCGGCGCATTAAAACTGCGGCTATCGTTATTGATCAGCCCGGCAGAGAGTTAATATTCGGTTCGGACGTCTAAAATATGTGATCGATTTTCCTTGAAGAAATGCAAACCAGCTCATACCAATCAACTGATCGAAGTGAAAATGTTAAGAACAGAATATGTTAAGCTTCGGAGTTCAGCGACATTTGTCAGAAGAAGTGCGCGCAAGACAGATCAGCCATGTTGCCAACTGTCGTTCTATATCTGACAACCGTTGTTTGTAAGTAGCTAGAGGTCTTGTTGTAACTATTTAAACCAATAAGCTGCTCAAATGATCGACTGTTTAAACTGATGAATCGACGACTATACGAATTTTGCAGTTTCGCAGGTCAAACAGGCTTTTGATTAGCCTACAGCTTTATTAGCTATGCAACGTTCTCCCAATGTTACATCGCATTGTCTTCACATACCACTCAAACAGGTAGACGAGGTGTTTACGTAGTTTGCTTGGTGGCTAATCGGACGGATTGCGATGCCGCGAAAGTTCGACCAAAGTCTGACCAATTCCGCTTCTGTCTTCTGCAATCCACAGATACCTAAGAGCGCACGTAACTTCAGAACGCGACTTAATTGCTCAACTGTCACAGGTTGGCTAAGAGCGCACGTAACTTCAGAACGCGACTTAATTGCTCAACTGTCACCGGTTGGCGAAACATCGTAATCGTAATTCCGAGATTTCTGCAGCACCCAACGAAAGCCGCGCCGCGGGGACCAGCTTATTCACAGGCGCTCAGTCAAAACAAAATCGATAGGCAAAAGGGTTCGGTTCCAGGTCAAGATCCAAAAGTCAGGCAGAGAGTTACATCGGGTAACAGGGTTTAGCGAGTGCTTCGTCGACTCAACGCCACTTTTAATTTCCAGCAAAATACAGACCCGGGTCTCGGAGCACGGCTTAATTGGGATCTGGATGAAATTTCGTTGATTGGTGTCTGTGTCTGCGAGGACTTGCCAGCAAAGACTGTCTCCATTTCTGCGAACTTCATTCGACTATGGACGAACATGATACTGGTCTCGAAATGTAAAATTAAGTAGGTTTAGACAAGTTTGGACGTTTAATTTTAGTTATACGTTTAGACAAGCGTGGAACATTTTGAGAAAGCCTAGTGCTAAGTGCTATATATTTTTTCGGATACAAGATGGCTGCATAGGGCCTACGTACATATAGGAACTTAGACTTACACCTATAGCAATTTGTATGAATATATACAAGTTGTACCGCATTATGTTACCTATCTATATCCAGTGCTTTTTCAGAAGGAATTCTCCGGAACGGCGTTCCGGCACCTTTTTTCAGCTAATAAAAAATAATTTAGTTTTTAATAAAAGAATTTAGATATGTAATATAATGTAACTTAATTTAATTCAAATTCAGTGTTTATAACTTTACACTATTTTCGGTGTTTACTGATTGATAAAAATAATGAAATTTCAGCACAAAATTCCATAATTGTTCAGTTCCGGAACGTTTTTTCCTAGAAAAAAGCGCTGCCTATGTCTGAAAATAGCCAAAAAGTGCGGCGAGCTATTCCTATCCTCCCGAATTTGTTGTGAATTTAAAAATACGTAAGTTTTGCGACTCACGGATACACGCATATATGTATGACATATTGTATGTTACGGTATCATGCATGTATGTATGGCATATTGTATGTTACGGTATCATGCATGTATGTATGGCATATTGTATGTTACGGTATCATGCATGTATGTATGGCATATTGTATGTTACGGTATCATGCATGTATGTATGGCATATTGTATGTTACGGTATCATGCATGTATGTATGGCATATTGTATGTTACGGTATCATGCTTGTATGTATGGCATATTGTATGTTACGGTATCATGCATGTATGTATGGCATGTTGTATGTTACGGTATCATGCATGTATGTATGGCATATTGTATGTTACAGTATCATGCATGTATGTATGGCATATTGTATGTTACGGTATCATGCTTGTATGCCATAGGTATGCGTGATACTGGCTGAAGGTGTGTCAGTGTTAGATTGATTCTTGTAGTGAGTGGTTCTGCTCAGGACCCGGGTGTGCCTGTGTTCTCGGATACTTCGAAGGAATCGTGTCCTTGTCCGGCGGTCTTCGCCCCCGTCTGCAGTGTCAATAACAAGACCTGGGCCAATGCATGCCATGCCAAGTGCAGGTACACTGAATACACTCTCCGTCAGGTGTAGGGTAATGTAAACATACTTATATAGCGTCGCCTCCAGGAATCTAACTAACAGAGCTCCCGACATACCTTAATGCAACTTAACGCTATACACTCTCAATCAGGTACCAGGTACACGCTTATTTAAGGTAAACAGGCACGCTTAATCAGGTAGTAGATACGCTTAATAGGTACCAGAAAGCTTAATCAGGTACCAGGTACAATCTTAATCAGGTAAACAGGTACGCTTAATCAGGTACCCATTACTAAATATGAGACTATAAAACAACTTGAAGTTCGTAGTAGCCTATATAAATTAAGTCTAGGCCTATATCTAATATACAGTTTTGAGCAAGGGTGTCGGCATTAAGGGAAGGAGCAGATGAGCCATCCCCACTCTAAAAAGTGGGGCCATAGGTGCTTTTGGCCTCCTATGACCTTTGATCGTAAAGGTAAAAAAATGTTGGTGCCTAATTTTATCGGATGGGCTAAAAGCCGAGTATGTGTGTTGGGAAGGAAAGGAGAAAGAAGGCGATTGTAAGAGGGATGACTCGATAATTTAATAAACGAGGAAAAGGTCATGAGAAATGAAACATATCCGAATTTTTTGGTGACAGAAAGTACAATCTTTCATACTTGACCCATTATGAATCCGTCCATTAATGGCTCTAAAACCGTGCTGACGCCCTTGGTTCTGGGCATGAATCTGACGCAATCTGTAGCTAGCTCAGCTGTGCTGTTAATTAAACAATGACCCTACCTTACCTGACCTGACTGGGTCTTGACTGATTGGATTACAGCGGCGTGGAGGTGGCTTACTCGGGTGTCTGCAAGGGAGACGAAGCGTGGCTGCCAAGAAAGCCAGTGACCCCCGACCCTCGATGCAAGTGCAGTAAACGCAGCGACCCAGTCTGTGGGAGCGATGGAGTCACCTACTCCAACGCTCAGTGCGCCAAGAACTGTGGGTAAGCAACGCAACCGCCCCATAAGCAGCTAGTTGGCCTATTTACTTAAGTAGGTCTTTAAGATTTATTTAGCACCAGTAGCGCCTCTTAAACATCACAATCAACGTTGCATTGAGTGCTCAACCTCTACAGCAGATAGAGAAGCTGTAATTGAGTCACACGATGCCAGCCGGGAGGAATTTGTAGGATAGGAGAACTCATCGTTGAATGCATTTGCCGCTACACTTCGCTCACACACACACACACAGAGGGAGAGAGAGAGAGAGAGAGAGAGAGAGAGAGAGAGAGAGAGAGAGAGAGAGAGAGAGAGAGAGAGCTTAATTCTGCTGCATACAACAAAATGTAAATGCTTGACTCCACACACACACAAACACACACCTCCCTTCCTCTTTCGCGCTCTCTCTCGCGCTCTTTCTCCTCTCTCCTCTCTCCTCTGTCTGTCTGTCTCTCTCTCTCGCACACATACACACATCGTAATCGTAATCTATGGATTCTCTGCGTCCAAAAAAGTTAGTCACGAGAAACATCTTATTCTCAGTTGAAACAGAATCGGTGAAGCAGGTAAGGTCAGAGGTTCAGTTCCGGGTCGAGGTCCAAAGGTCAGCCAGGTAGGCAGACAGGCGGCAACGGTGGATATATTGGCCGGGGTCTTTATCAGTCAATAATTAATTCACGACGAATTTAACGATATCCTTGTTTCTGCGTTCTGCGTGAAGGAATATAACAGTGTTCCTGAAGGGCCGTTGTGAGAAAGTCTGTCCGTGTGACATTGGATCTGATCCAGTTTGTGACGATTCGACCCAGACGCAATACATCAACTCCTGCTTCGCTTCATATTGCATGTAAGTTGTAACACGTTGGAAAGGTGCAGTTACTGTTTGCTGTCAGTGTTTAGTATTCAGTGTAAATTGCAACTGAAATCATCGGTAGATTTTCAAGGCGATTCCTGACCTGCACGCGTCTCCGAGTTTGGCGCAATGACGTGCGGATAGACAGTTTGCGAGATTGTTTATGAATTCTATTCTCAAATGACTCATTCAGTTAACCCTGAATGTAACAATGCAAATGCACACGGTTTTATACAGCGACCATGTGGCCTCGACCCTGCTCATTTTTCAACGAATTTATCGGGTGAGAATCTTCACCACCGCTGCCGTTTGAATGGACGCTAAGCCACTTAAGGTTCCTGTGTAGGGACCGTGTTAGCCCGAGATTTAGCTTACAATTAAGGCCTATTTCAGCTTCCTTTTTGTAAGAAATAACTTGTATCATCCTATATCTATTTGCACCACATGCGCATGCGAAGGGGGAGGTTAACAGTCAGTCGATGCGAAAAATAAATGTTCATCCGGTTTAGAACTGCGTACGGTGGCAGATGACTTGCGCGTTGACCTTTCACCTCCTCTTCCACACATCCTAATCCTGAATCTTCCTCTTCCCCTTACTTCTCACTTTCCGGTTCAACTCCAAACACCATCCACCATAGCTGCCTCTTGGATCTTGACCTGGAACCGAACCCTTCCTGCCTATCGATCTTGTCTTGACTGAGCGCCTATGAATAAGCTGGTTCCCGCGACTTATATTTCGTTGGGCGCTGTAGAAGTTTCGAGCTTACGATTACGATTACGTTTGCGACAGTGTTTGCCCCTCCGCCATATTATGTCCTTTGAGATGTGTTCAAGACTATGAGGAGTATTGTTGAACAATATGTACAACTTTACACCTTACGTTACAATTGAGCGATTATTACCTTTCGCAGTCGAGACGAGGTACCCGTCCAGCAGCGTGTCCACTTTAAGATCCTCTCCCTCATGCGCAGTTGTGTTGTTGGCTCTGCTCCCCTTTACCTCATTCACTTCTGCACTTTGGTCTCCTCGTTGCCGAGCCGTAGTACTCTTCGATCGGCCACTCAAGATCTCCCGTTTGTCCATTGCATACGAACCGTTGCGGCCTAGTCCAGAAGCTTTACCTACGTTGGTCCCACTTGCTGGAATCGTCTCCCTCGAGAATTGGGACTTGAGCTCATTTCTCTCCCCCTCTCAGTGTTCCGCAGGCGCCTGAAGACTGTACTGTCTAACAGCGATTTTAGTTTTTGGAGTCGGAAGCACCTCTTTCAGTTTATCCTCTAAGAGGCGCTTTGTAACTCTCAAATTACTATTACAAAATGCGCTATATTAAATGTCGATAGGCATACATATATACCTTAACTTACTTTATTTGTTACTCAAAATGTAGAGGCCTTTATTACAGGAAAGTCGACAATAACGTACTTTATGCTGCGTACAATGGACGCCATTGCAACTGGTCGACGAAGAAGACTGGCAAGAATCAGCTAAACCAACGTCCCTAACAAACTGTAGAGAACTGATATTTCTGATTAAATTTATTAGCTGCTCGTTCTAATTCGAAAATCGGGTGTTCTGCAGCGGAAAATGTCAGCAGACTGTAACACGATGAAGGTTTGCAGATTTTGAAAAATAACAATTTTAAACAATTACTACTAATCAATTACAATTCCTTTGTTATCTGTAAAATACTTTAATGGCGGTCATATGTCTAGCACTGCACTCTGGAAAAGATGGTATTACGAAAATGGTAACGTGGCTAAGCAAGAAATACATTTTATGGAATACAGTTTATGAAATACAGTTTCGAAATTTGAGTATCAAGTTTAATTATTGAAGACCAACGATTATTGTAACGCACTCCAAGTTTATATGGCCACCAAGGAGTAATAATTCAAGTTAGATAAGCAAAGGTTATTGCCTAAACGACAACAAAATGCGAAGAAAGAAAATAAAATGTTAACCATGGAGAGCTAATGTTGTCTTCTTTTTGTTAAGTCCATGAACTCGCTGTCTGCTGGTGTCGATTGCACGCCTTACCGTGTTTCACCATTCGGTTCTGTCCTCAAACAGTTATGTTCAAAGTGTGCTCTTGCGTCTCGCAATAATCCCAAGTATAAAATCCAAAGTATGAAGAGTTTCTGTAAGGAAAGGAAATTTGCGACAAGGATTGGCAAGACAGAAAAGTGCGTAGAGATAGGAAACGTAACATAAGGTAAGCGCGATAAGCCGGACGTAGAATTGTTTCTATGGCGCCCAACGAAAGCTAAGAACCAGCTTATTCACAGGCGCTCAGTCAAAACAAATTCGATAGGCAAGAAGGATTCGGTTTCAGGTCAAGATCCAGGCAGAGAGTCAGACGGTTATATTGCACTTCTTCTTTAGTGTTCTGCCATTAGGCAGGTCCAAGAGTCAAACGACGCCACTCCTCTCTGTTCTGTGACCTTTCTTTTACTTCTATACTTTCGTTATAGGCCTACTAGGCTTATAAATATGAGCCAGCAAATAATTTATTTTTCGAAGTAAAATAAATGCGTAGCGTATTTATCATAAATAACTAATAATTAGTAGGCTTATATTTCTGGTCTACAGGTGGCGTCTTTTCAATAACTTTTAAATTCTACGAGTAGGTTAACAGTTTATGACGCAACAGTTACTATGACATCATATTTTTACGTATGTTTTAAGGCTTTCGTAGGACAAATTTCGTTAAGTTTAAAATATTAAAAAATTGGTAGTTTTGAAATAACTATTTTATTATTGCACAATACGGACTTTGATATTGCCTCAGGTGACGATCCTAATATGACGTTTTGTGTGTTAGTATAAACGGCGCTATATAAGTCTTTAGATTTCATTAGTCGTACAGAATGTTTACAAAACATTGAACTCCGGCCAACCGCAATACTTAAAATCAGAGTCTGTATAGATGACTCTGCTTAAAATCAGTCCTTATTTCCCAGACATAGGCGTACCATTATTCTGCAAGGTCATCTGATTGTTTTTCTCTTGTCATCCCTGGGGCTAGAACTGTTCTGGGTGAACGGGCTTTTTCGGTTGCTGGACCTATTTTTGGAATTCCCTCCCCTACGTCTGTTCATTCTGCTCAGTCGCTTTTGTCATTTCGTTCTCAAAACTTACCTTTTTCAAATTGCTTTTCTTCCTCAGGCTTTCTCTCTGTCTTGTGGACTGACCTTCTGGATACTGACCTGATTGCTGCTTGGCTTTGGTGCGCCATCAGTTGATGTCTTGTGCATTAGGCACCGGGGCATTAGAAGTAACATTATTATTATTGTTATTGTAGTAGTTGTTGTTGTTATTATTATCGTTGTTGTTATTATTATTAGTATCGCTGTTATTATTATTATTATTACTATGATGATGATGATGATGATGATGATGATGATCATCATCATCATCATCATCATCATCATCATCATCATCATCATCATCATCAGATTAATGCCCGCACAATTACTGGTTTGTTTTAAGCCGCACACTGCTTGGAGAGAGGTGTAGGAAAAGTCAGTACAATTTTATCAATCATTTCTAGCGACAACAGCTACTATTTCGTCACTTTGTATGTGCGTATGTATGTATGTATTGCATGTATGTATGTATGTATGTATTCATGTATGTATGCATGCATACAAGCATGTATGTATGTGTGTATGCATGTATGTATTGTATGGATGTATGTATTGCATGTATGCATTCATACAAGGATGTATGTATGCATGCATGTATGTTTGTATGTATGTATTGTACATGTATGTATGTATGTATGTATGCATACAAGCATGTATGTATGTATGTATATATGTATGCTTGCATGTATGCATGTATACCGTCTGTTTGCATGTATGTATGTATGTGTACATGTATGCTATATTTGTGTGTGAGTGCATGCATATATGTTTCTTCTGTCCATTGCGCACATCAATTCGAACTCGATTTCTGCTTTTTTGACATTCCTCTTATGGGTTCGTGGGCTACTGATCCACGTGATACTGTTCAATACGCATTTTCAATTGACCTTAAGTCGAACTTACTTAAGACAGTTACGTTACGTTACGTTACGTGTGTTTCTCCGATTTGTTGGATTTCGACCCGGCTTCTCGAACGGTTTATGATTTTTGACTGCGATTTTGACTTGAAAGACCCTCGACTGATACTTTGGGAATTGTGATAACGGCGCTATAAAAGTCATTAGATTAATGTGTGCAGGGCCTTTTTTGAGAGATGAGTAAAATGCGATGTAACAGGTGTCATGATACATATGTAGGCTTTTTGCGTAGTCTATGCTGGCATTATGCATGTTTTTGTATTCGTATGGGAAATAGAACGAGAGTGAGAGACAGAGTTCATTGATTTTTTCGAGTGCAATGCTGACGTTGAGGAAGCCTTCGATCGTTCTGACCTTGGGCGAGATCTTCTTCTTCTTCTTCCACGGATCCGTCTGTTCAAACGGCGTCGACTTCTACAAAACACGTCGTGAGGCCATGCAAATATTTGCCACCATTTCAGTGCGCGCGTGTGTGTGTGTGCGAATGTGCGAGTGTGTATGATTGAATCAACCAGGGCAGCTTCAATTTATCCTAAACCATCCGAAAAACACGACTTGGCTGAATGTTCTGTGAAGGTTGTGTTCTCTGAAAGCCTCGTGCATGAATGAAGATAAGTAGATTTATTCATGAGACTCCCAACTTCTAAATTTTCTTTATGTCTATCTTTTGGTTCAGTTTTGTTTATATTAGCATAAGACGCATTGACAGCTATGAATTTTTTTCTTCTGCAGTCGTAGGCCTATATAATCGCTATGTCCCGAACGGCCGTTGATATCAGCTGTAGTCCTTGAGGCAACGCAGCTCAGGTTGTGGCTAATCTATTCTCTAACCTACGGGCTTCTAAAACACACTGGGCATAGCAGGCCTACACAAGGCATCGGTCTATAATCGAGTTGAAACGACACCGAATTCCAATAATTATCCCAATTCTTTGGATAGATCCAGTCGCCATTCAAGACGGAAAAAGTCCCAACACTTCCACTAGACTAACTGTACTTCAAATAGGTGCTTCTACGTGGTGCAAGAGCGGATCTAAGAGGCCATGCTGGCTATGCTTCTCTGCATCGGAGTTTAAAATGTCAGATATTTAAAATAATGTACAAAGAACAAAGAGGAGATGTGGAAGGGTGGATGAAGGATGGCCATTCGAGCCATGGACTGTTCCCCTATACTCAGATGGGAAGGACCATGTCATGCGTATCTGGATAAGCCAGTGACCACTTCCACCAAGTACTTCCATCAGATATTTTCATCAGGTACTTACTTCTATGAGATACATCTATGAGGTACTTTAACCATGTATGTATACCAGGTAGTTCTAACAGATGCTTCAAACAGGGACTTTTATCAGGGACTTCTAAATGAATACTATAAAAAGGAAACTGTCGGTTGCGACCGACATAATCCTGTTGTGAGCTGCACATACGCTGTATGTATAGCATGGTCGTTTATGTAGCCTTTGTATTAAACGTTAGCTCGGCTCTTTCAGCCACATCGACTCTAAACGCCTATTAAACAGGAAGAAAAATCGATCGTTCAATGAATGAAGTTAGAGGAAAGACTCCATAAATTTCCAGAGACATACAATCATACGTACATAAGTACGAACATACGTACAAAGTTACATACATACACACATGCATACATACATATACACATACTTACGTATATGCTTGTATGCATGCATACATAGCCTACCTATTCACACATCCATACATATTCGTAAATACTTCGATTCATAGAAACATTTCAACCGCAAACATGTCTGATGTCAGTAGATATAAATTTTCAGAGAAGGTGACTTGTATTTCTTGGCGCGTGGTGTCTAGGTCTGATCCAGGCTGGTGAGAAGACGTTCGCCTGCGTTGGTCGGTCCATCGAACTAAAGTGGAGATATCCCTACTCAGAAATCGAAGGCACCAAATGGATTAAACAAGTGGGATTGGAGTTGAAAATTCTCGCCACCTGGGAGAAACAAAGGGGGTTCGTCGTGGATACGTACGCGGGCTTTGCCTCTGGAAAGCTGAGCAGCAACGGTTGCTGTGGGCTGATAATAAACTATGTCGAGAAAAGAGACGAAGGTCTCTACACAATAAACATCAACACCGGCGAAGTAGCACGAAAGACGGGAAACACTTCGCTCCATGTCTACGACGGTCAGTCGCCGTTCCAGTGAATCCGAGAGTTCTTTCTCTTGTTCTCTTTCTTTTCATCTCTTTCCATTTTTCTTTTTCCATTTCTTTCTCGCTTTCTTTTTTCTCTCAATCTCTTTCTATTTTTCTTTCTCCATTTCTTCCTCTTTTTCTCTTTCTGTATATCTTTTTTCATTCCTTTCTCTCTTTCTTTCTCTCTTTCTCTTTCTTTCTGTCTCTTTCCATTTCTTTTTCCATTTCTTTCTCTCTTTCTCTTTATATCTTTTTCCATTTCTTTTCCCATTTCTTTCTCTTTTTCTCTTTCTTTTTATCTCTTTCCATTTTTCTTTTTCCGTTTCTTTATCTCTTTCTCTTTTTTCTTCTCTTTCCATTTTTCTTTTTCCGGTTCTTTATCTCTTTCTCTTTCTTTCTAACTCTTTCCATTTCTTTTTCCATTTCTTTCTCTCTTTCTCTTTCTGTATATCTTATTCTAGTTTTTCCCATTTCTTTCTATCTTTTTATTTCTATCTTTTTCCCTTTCTTTCTCTTTCTCTTTCCTTCTATCTCTTTCCTTCTTTATTTTTTATCTTTCTCTCATTCTGTCTTTCTTTCATTTCCTCTCTTTTTTCATTTTCTCTTTTTATATCAGTGTAAAGTTACGTGGTATGTTAAGATGGGCAGCTACATAACATATGCTGTGTCTTCCTATACCCGCGTTGTTTCGTGCAGACTGCCCGGACGTCTCTGGTTCGAAGCTGAGCATCTCCTGCGATGCGACCGACAGCAGCAGCAATTTCAAGAAGACGACCGACTTCACGTACCGTGACATCGTAGATCTATCTGTGTCGATTCCACGACATGCAGTCGTCTATAGGCGATTCTTCTACCAGGAACAGCAGCATAAGATCGTGCAACAGCCGATTCGTGCCAGATGCTACTATCGCAAGGACTGCGACGTCGTTCACTGGCCCATGTTGAAGAAATCGCTGTCATTAGCCTTCTTCTCGAGAATACCTTATCTCAACATGACTGTCTTTGCTCGGCTCTACCACAAGAAGGCGCTGCTGGCTGAACTAAACACCACTTTCCGGCTTGTAGGTAAGCCACTGCTGATATGAACAACCAAGACAACAGCAGTACGATAACCAGACAAATAAGACAACAGCGATTCAACAGATAGGACAACAGCAATGGGACAAATAGGGCAACATAATATCATTCATACACACACAATGAACAACGATAATCAACTAGAAAAACAGCAAAATGCCAGCGACAAAAAGCCCTGATGCAGCTGTGAAATGTAGCAGCTTAATTAACATTCAGTCATCACACAGACATATTCAGACAGACAGACAGACAGACAGACAGACAGGCAGGCAGGCTGGCTGGCTGGCCGGCTAGCTGATTGACTAACTGTCTCTGTCTGTCTGTCTGTCTGTCTGTCTGACTGACTGACTGACTGACTGACTGACTGACTGACTGACTGACTGACTGACTGACTGACTGACTGACTGACTGACTGACTGACTGACTGACTGAGCACATGGTTTCATGAAGTTCAACTGTTTGCTGGCCAGTCAATATTTCAGTCTGCGGTTAGGCACAGCCTACATGTGTTATTTCTGCACTTAGTGGAATCATGAGCAAATTATTCGGACTGTTCTTATCTGGCGCTGCTTTGCTTTTTTATTTTTTATGAGACTGTTTTCTATGCATTATCTCTACTGGATTTATGCACCCGTTAACCGGTTGTTATTTAAAATTTTTATATTTTAGTCATTCAGAATCTCTTATTGTTCTAACTTCTCGTCTCTTTCTTTGTCGTTTTAGATTCGGAGTCACAGTTGGGAAAATCGACAACAATTTGCAATAACCGAGGTAACTGTTGCATCATCACGAAAGGTCTAAAATTATAAAACGACTCTTGATACTTTTACGGGTAAAATGAGAATTTGTACTTTTTAACTGAAACTGGAAGATTACAAATGTGTACTTGTGTGACGAAACTGGTCAGTGACGAATGTTACGTAGGCTTACGAAATGAAGCTTGCAAAATGCGCATTTCCACAAGGAGTGGGAAAATGCTAAATGGATTATGTCACAGTGTTTGAGGTATTTGCGTCAAACTGATACGCGTTTTCTGCCGTTGTAGACTCGGGTGCCGCCATTTTGATCCAAAGGAATCCGTTCACTTGGAATGTCGTTCTGTCGGCATCGCTGACTTTTGCTGCTTCCAATTTCATCCATCGGATCAGTTTGTTGTCATGACGACGGTTACCAAGAGAATTGACTTTGTGTCACCAGAAAAACAGCACAGTCTGAAGCCGATAAATGCGATTCATGTATTCTTTTGTTATCTGCTGCTGTTGTTCGAACAAATCTAGGATCCGTTAGACTTTTTACTATATTTAGATTCGTATGTGTTTAGTGGCAATGTATAAATGTCCGAAGACATTACAGGCTACCATACGTTTGTCTTTCAAACATTAGATATCTGCATTTCATCAGCATTTCCATACGATTAGTTGTCATCATCACCATCATCAAAATTATCAGTTTGTATTTATTAAGCGCCACTATCTAATGTCTAAACATCAATCGATGGCGCTGAGCAACTGTGCGTAAGGAGCTTACTCAAGATCTCTACACAATAACCGTCTTAGGAGCGGCTGGAACCAGCCACATCGCATACAATGCATGCACATACTCTGCCTCTACCTTTGTGTTTATGTGCCATTCTGTACGTCTGTCTTTGTGGCTGTGCATCTTCCTTTATTTGTTTGCTGTGTTATGTAGTTAACTGTTTGTGTGTCTTTTCCCGCCTACGAACTTCGCTCATTCTACTCATTCTACTCATCTCTGATATGATCTATTATAACCTAATCTAATTTAAGGATTTGTCTCGCGCCGTTATCATACAGGGCATCAACCGATGTTGCTTCAAGTGAAGTGTTAGCAAAATCATAATCCGTTGGAGAAGCTCCATCGAAATCTAACAGTTCAGGAAAACCAGGCATCAGACCAGGGTGAATAAACTGGATTGACAATAGAGGAAGACTCTAATGCGAGTTAACTGAAGTTACAGTTCTGCCAGGAAAATGTAAATGTACACGTTTTTCTACAGCGACCGTATGGTTTCGAGCCTGCTTATTTTTCAATGATTTAATCGGGTGAGATCCTTCACCACGGCTGCCCGTAATTGGGTAAAGATGAGACAGATTTTATACGGGGCGTTTCTGTTCTGCAGCAGAATTTGATGTCAGCAAAAGAGTATACATAATACAGCAAACAAATAAAGACATACATACATACATACAAAGACAGACATACAGAATGGCACATACACACACACACTGGCTATTTATCTAGCACCTTTTCGACACCTCACGAAGCTCTGAAACAGATTTGAAAAGGTGGTTGTTAAGATAGGCTAAGATTTTTTTGAGCTATTGTGAGTGATAGCTACGCATGACTCAATGGGTAGTGGGTTGGGGAAAGGGTTGACTGTGATGCCCTTTCGACCCCCTCGTGCATGCACTCGGTGTTCATCCTCTTCTCCGTCACTGACCGGAAGTAATTCCAATGAAGGACCATCGTTGAGAAAGATCGACTTCTGGTCGGTTGGAGGCATCGGCCGAAAGAAACACAGGAAGAGAGGAACGGATAAGGTGGAAATGACAGACAGAGATAGGAGGGAGTGACAGAGACAAAGAGGGAGTGACACAGAGAGACATAGAGAGGGAGGAAGGGAGGGAGTTATAGAGAGGGAGAGAGAGAGAGAAGACGGAGAGGAGAGGACATCCGCAGCCAATAAACAAATGCTCTGTTTCCCTGGAAATCTCGATTGACCGAATTTCTGTGAAAGTCATCGTCAACAAGAGCAACCCTGACACGCACACACACACACACACACACTTCTGTCCTGGGTCTTTTTATTCTTCTTTCGTTCAGTCTATTCAGCTCTTCCTCCCTCTTCTTTCTCCTCTCCTCTGTCTCCTCCTCCTCCTTCTCGTCCTGTTTTACGGTCTTTCTTTTCATGGTCCCCTTCTTCAGTCTGTCTGGTTCTCTCTTTTATTTTCTCTAATCGTCCTTCTGTTTCCCAGTCTGTCCCTCTGTCTAGATGGGACGGAAAGAACAGGCGCTGTCCACTGCTTTACCCTCGCGGCTGGAGTGCATACTGCAGCCGACCAAGAAAATCGACGCAACGTTTACTCAAAACCAAGTCGTCCCCCGGCCCAAGGTTGCGGCGAACTGACAACGAGCAACTGGGGCGCCTGCTTGGCGCCTGACCAGAGACAAAGAGACAGAGGCGAAGTGTCAGGCAGAGATACAAAGAGACCGAAGGACGGAGACACGGTAGAAATGACAGATATAGAGTTACAGATTACGCGCACGGTCGGAGGCAAAGACAGGGAAACAAAGACAGCAGAAGGATAGGAAGCTAGAAACGATGACAGATGCAGTAAAACAATAAATGATGAAGTGAGAACGACAGACACACAGACAAACGCAGAGAGACTAAACGACAGACATCTAGGCAGACAATCAAAGGCGGAAGCGTAGAAAGGCTGATACAGAGCTCTTCGTATTACATCCATAGTATCGATTGGCTCCATAGGCCTCTCTGCCTCCTGAGGATGCTGTAACACGGAAGCCATCAACTGCTGCTGCTGCTGCTGCTGCTGCTGCGGGACCAGGATTCTTCCAGGAATCGACGACAGATCCGGATGCATATTTATGAAGAGAAAGAAACCAGAACAAGACGACGAGAACTCTATATTTAGAAGCACAACAGAAATCGGAAGGAGAAGAAACAAGGTCAGTTTTCGTCAGGTGACTCGGTTGGCATTAACTCTCATTAAGAACAAACGCATGCAGCAGTTAATTAATACACTCACTAATTAATATATACACGCAAACACGCACACATGCACACATACATCCAGGCCAGTTGACGCATTCATAGACAGCCATGCACGTAGAGATATTAACATGCAGAAAGAAGTGTGCATAAAAGCCGTTGTTGGTATTTTTGGCGCAGTTGCGTTTACTTCAGAGGTTATTCGTTGTGTTAATGTCGTGTTTACCTGGACCTGCATGGCGCGTTCATATTGGAAGCGCATCGAAAGCATTGTGGTATCCTACGTGTTCGATACTTGTTTTGCTGTTGAGATCGATTATTTGTGTACTATGATTAGATCTAAACTGATATCAGTAACTATATAATAAGCTACTACTGTGAGAGAGCGAGAAAGGAAGAAAGAGACAAACAGCTAGACAAATAAAGAGACAGACAGACAGAACATTAGCAGCTGAGGGGAATTGAGCGTGTGATATAGACGGAGAGGAAGAAGAGGAGGAGGAAGAAGAAGAGATAGATAGATAGATAGATAGATAGATAGATAGATAGATAGATAGATAGATAGATAGATAGATAGAGAGAGAGAGAGAGAAAGAGAGAGAGAGAGAGAGAGCTGAATGTCGTACAGACGAGAACAATGGCGAGAGACAGACGGTGACAGAGATTGAGGGAGTGATGGAGCGAGAGAGATAGAGATACCGCGGCACATACACACGTACAACTGTTTATTTAACCTACAAGAAAAGTCGGAGTATACAACATCTAATTAGTCATATTAATTTTACTTATGCATATAGATTTACAAATAGGCAATATTAGTTCCATCCATTCGTCCATCCATCCATCCATCCATCCATTTGGTTATTCATTAGTAAATTCATATAGCTCATTTCGACAAATCTACTCCGGAGCTTTCCCAGCCCAGCCTATGTATTTGTACACGTTTACATGTTCAAATACCTAGACCTGCGCATTAGACACTGAAACGTGAGCACAAATATACACACAGATATACATATATACACGTACACATACATATAGTTATATACACATACACAAACATATCCATATACACAAATAAATATATGCATGCATTTACATAGACACATACACATACATATATAACTCTATATACATGAACACATTTTTATATGTACTGCAATAGAATAATACCAGGATTTTATGTTGGATATTTTAGAAAGAAATATTACAGCCTCTTCAGTGGTTGCTCTGTAACTTTCTTAACATTGTACCGTACATATTACATGTTAGCAACGCTGTAATAATACATATATATTTAATAAACTGATAATAATACAAATAAAGCATCAAAATATATACTGACTAGCTAAAATACTATTTAGACCAATCGGCAATAAACAGATCAGAAACCTGTGTATATATAGGCCTACGCAAGTGACCTATATTAGGCAAAGGCCTGCGTAGGCCTATTCAAATGTTCATCTAGCGTAGGCCTGTCGTTGCAGCGGTTGAAAAAGTGGCGATGGATGAGAACCTGACGAGAGGCTACTGTCACCAGCTGAGGCGGGAATCCTCGAAGGTCGAGATCGTCACCCAGGTGCCGGCGACATCAAAGGGCCGTCAGCTCTGCTGCCGCAGTCAGACGCTTCCGCCGCTCGACAACCACCGCCTCATCTACTTCTCGCTGGTCCTGTGCGGTGTGGGGTTCCTGCTGCCCTACAACAACTTCATCATAGCCGTCGACTACTACCAACAACGACATCCGGCAACGACGATCGTCTTTGACATCAGCGTCGTCTATATCGGAGCTGCATTTTTCGGCGTCGTCGTAAACAGCATCCTCGTCGAAACGCTCAGCCTCCGTATCCGCATCACCTTCGGATACCTGTTGTCCCTGGCAACGCTCGCCGTTGTCGCCACGTCCGACGTCTGGCTCGACCTCTTCGACGTCACCGACTCCTATCACGTGACGCTCGTTGCCGTGGCAACGGTAGCGCTGGGATGCACCGGTTAGAAATTCTCGTCGTTATAGTTCGCAAGGGTTGTAAATTTAGGAGGGTTACATGTCGTCGTTCAGTCTGCTGACCGGGGTTTGTAACCCTCCTCGATCTGTTTGACGTGAGGGCGGTCGTCGACGATCTTGACCTCGGCATTCTTTTATAGCGCCTTGAAAAGTCGTTCGGCGTCGACCATTCAGACCGATTCAATCTGGTTTAGCAGTTAGCACTGGCAATGCAATGTACTTCAATGTAATCATGTCTAATGTGATGGAATTACTGCGATTCAGTGCGACGAATGTAGTGTAAAATAATATTATTATCACTTAATGTGAGGTGATATAATGTGATAGATTTAAGACGGGGTGGATGATGTCATTAAAAATGTTGTATAAAGTAATGTGATATAATGACGTGGAGCATATGGCATACTATCGTGCGTTTTGATCCATGTAATGTGATTTAATGCGATGCGATATAATAGGCCATATTATTTGTATTGCACAAAAAGAAAAGACATCAAGAGAACAAGAGAAAAGGTTGAGAGGACGAGGCTGCATGAGACGTGAAAGGATAAAGTATCATATAGCTCAAGCAATTTGAATATGGAGAAGAAATTCTCAAGGGAGATGGCAATGTACGAGGCGATCGAATGTTTATTATTCGTCTCTCTGTCCTACAGCCGAATTCCCACGAGGATGATATACCTCGTGGTTGATTTCTATAGCGCATCTACATTAGTAAACACCACGCATCGTCACCAGATGGCAGGCACATCCGGCCAATTCGAGAGCATCGGTTCGCTGTTACAGAGGCAGCTAAGGCGATTTATTATTTTGTTTCTGGTGCAAAAACCAAGGGTAACTTTGATGTTGCCCAGCGATATACGACGCAACGACATTCGAACTCCAGGGACACAGCTCAACAAAATCTCCCGAATGAGGAAGAAACGATAAAGAATCAAAAACGACAAACAGCGCAAGGACTCGGATGAAAGAAGAAATGCAGGAAGGAAGGATTGACGAAAGGAAGAAAAGAAGAAAGGAAGGAAGCACGGATGGAAGGAAGAAAGGAAAGAAGGAAGCAAGGAAGCAAGGAAGGAAGGAAGGAAGGCAGGAAGGAAGGAAGGGAGGAAGCAAGGAAGAAAGCAAGGAAGGAAGCAATGAAGGAAGGAAAGAAGCATGGAAATAAGGAAGAAAGGAAAGAAGGAAGCAAGGAAGCAAGCAAGGAAGCAAGGAAGGCAGGAAGCAAAGAAGGGAGAAAGCAAGGAAGCAAGGAAGCAAGCAAGGAAGGAAGCAAGGAATGAAGGAAAGAAGGAAGGAAGGGAGGAAAGAAGCACGGGTGGAAGGAAGGAAGCATGGAATAAGGATGAAAGGAAAGAAGGAAGCAAGGAAGCAAGCAAGGAAGCAAGGAAGGAAGCAAGGAAGGAAAGAAAGAAGAAAGGAAGCAAGCCAGCAAGGAAGCAAGGGAGGAAGGAAGCAAGGAAGCAAGGAAGGAAGCAAGGAAGGAAGCAAGGAAGGAAGCAAGGAAGCAAGGAAGCAAGCAAGGAAGCAATCAAGGAAACAATGAAGGAAGGAAGCAAGGAAGGGAAGAAGGAAGCAAGGACAGAAGCAAGCAAGCAAGCAAGGAAAGAAGCAAGGAAGGGAAGAAGGAAGAAAGGACGGAAGCAAGGACGGAAGCAAGCAAGCAAGCAAGGAAGCAAGCAAGCAAGCAAGCAAGCAAGGGAAGAAGGAAGAAAGGACGGAAGCAATCAGACAAGGAAGCAAGGAAGCAAAGAAGGGAAGAAGGAAGCAAGGAGGGAAGCAAGCAAGGAAGGAAGCAAAGAAGCAAGGAAGGGAAGAAGGAAGAAAGGACGGAAGCAAGGACGGAAGCAAGCAAGGAAGCAAGCAAGGAAGGAAGCAAGGAAGCAAGGAAGGAAGCAAGGAAGCAAACAACATGGACCAAACAGCGAGACGAACTCTGGGCCGTAGTTCAGCTAAAAGGTTCCATCAGTGCGATGCCAATGCATTCGAGGCGACGCTAATTCGATGGTTGTCACTCGGTGCATCAATTTGTTGCGGCGCTAAATGAGTTATTCGACTGTGCGTGTCGTGCTGAGAATCCCCGAACTCGGGAAACGGCGCGTATGCCACGGTCGCCGCCGAAGAGACCTTTGGGACGATTGTCACCGTTTTAATGCTACATACACTCTGCTTAAAGTCGTCGCTCTCGCCAGAACAGTTACTTAACCTCGAGATGACTTTTCCTCAGCTCGTCGCTTAGTTTATGGAGGCTAACAGATGTAGTAGATGGAGTATTGTTTGTCAAAAATGAGGTCAAGTGCCTTGGGGATGGACAACATTCGTTGGGCCCTTAGCAGTGTGACTAGCAGTTGCCGCCAGGGAATAATAGGCCATTTGGGGGCCCAATGAGCATGACTGTCTGGGTTGAGGGTCTGTGCTCGAGTTCTTGATTAGGCTCAGACAGTGATATCAGTGGCACAAAGAACAGACCAGCTATAGTTGTTGGGAACTGTCCTTTTCCTCGGACGAACACCAACTACGAGATATATGTGTATATTGTAAACTCTATCTTCGACTACTTCAACCTTGACAGATACCACCATTTGCCCTATTGGCTTCGTCTAGACACGGTCTCTATATACATCACACACCTTAACTACTGTGAACACATACATATATACATGATGTGTACGCTTTCACCCTATCCCCTGCACGTCACCTTCACTAGCATTTCGGTCTCCTTGGTTCCAGGCCGTAGCGCTCTCCGGTCGGCCTCCTTTGGACTTCTGACTGTCCCTCGTATGCGCACTGCTACAACGCAGTCTAGAAGCTTTGCCTATGTTGGACCTGATAGCTGGAATCGCCTTTCCCGAGAGCTCCGGCATGAATTCCTCAGTTTGTCTCTTCCGCAGTTTCGCAAGCGCCTGAAGTCGGTATTACTTGACAGTGGTCTCACTGGTTCGGGTCAGGAGCGCCTCTGATGAGTCTGTTCTTGAAGTGGCGCTTTATAAATGTCAGATTACAATTACAATTACAACAAAATCGTTCTTACAGTTGTGTTGTCATCTACCGCAACGCGTACATTCAGGCACTTGGGGTTGTCATAAAATGCCACACTAATTGTCACGACAGGGTTCACTTGTAATCTGTAATCTGAAGGATAAAGGATTTTTCGGCTGGAGCACGTACATTATTCCAAAGCCGTGCATACCTCCCTCCCATCGTGTCACGTGGTTTGACATCAAACTGTCGACTTCACTGGCGCAACGGAATACGAACCTCAGGTTAAAAAACACTGACGCTTTTGCAATCACTTGCCACATTATTCTTATTCTTATTAGACAATATAATGTTCTGGCAAAACGAACGCATGTTTATAGCAGACATAAATTTTTAAATAATGCTATAAAAGAGCTCAGTACCGGTAGCCTAGAAGGCGTTGATTGCGGACCTCATAAACTACACTGAGCACGAAGATGCTTAACTGGATGATTCAGAGTCGTAAATGCTCTTTTAAGGGCAATGTCTGCTAGTAGCAAACACCACTGTGACCACAACGCCTAAATACATCGACGGTCTGGTAGACAAAAGCACGCTGCACGTGGGTTACCTTTAAAAGTGAAAGGGGCATTTTATGATAGGTTATTCGGGCAGACAATCCAGGCCGTAATGCCTGCTTGCATCGTCTGCTATAACCAGACAATTTATGTGTACATTCTGGCCACAACACACTGGACTGTCTGGTACGAGCTGATGATAATCCGCTCCGTTTATTGTATATTTAATATCTTCACGGTCAGAGTCTGATTTAGTGATGCCGGCGACAGTAGCCTCAAAGTACTAGACGAGGTCTCTCGTCTTCAAAAAATCCGTCAACTCACAGAAATAATGGCTGAGTATGGGATGGAGGGAAGGAGTGAGGAAGGGAAGAAAGGAGGGAGGAGAATTCCTCTTCCACCCACCATATAGTAAACAGATCAATGCCTGTTGATGTTCATCCTCGCGTTTTAGCCGTGCAACGAAAAGCAAGAAACTGACGCTAGAAATGGTGCTTATGAAATAAACTGCAAACACAAACAAAGCCAGATCAACCAGTATGTAAAATAATCAATTGCATGCCCCCCGAACAGGGGCCCCAATTGGAGTGACAAAAACCGAAATAGAATTTATTATACCACCTATTTGGTCATGGGAATAAGCCATTAGTTTTCATTTAAAGAAGAATTTGCACCATGACCTCTCTGCGAAATTGAAAAAGTCAACGAAGCGAAAAGCAAGCTGCTTTTGCACAATTTTCACTTCTTATAGTCGAGCGTTTTCTGTCAGTTGGCTGACATCATATTTGTTTCTTATTTAGACGCGTATAGCTTCGTATTTAGTGATCAGGTAGTTACTTAGTTAATTATTGTGCCTGTTAAGTACCTCACAGAAGCGCTGCCTATAAGCTAGCCGAAATGGTATTCAATTTCATTTAGAACAAAAAGTTCATCAGAGAAGTTACCGCCGATGGGCTCCCGCACACACACAGAGCCAGACTAATGGATTCCCATCCACTGGCAAACCTGGCGGGGAATCCTGCATGGGGTCGACCCATCACTCTTGGAATATATATAATTCCGATGAGATGTTGTAGGCGTACGTATCACCCAGATCGGTGACTCTTGACTACGCTCTGTCAATGGATACAATTATCAAGAGTAGCTCATGTCGCTAAAATATTCCCTATTTCATACTAATTCTTTAAAAATGTGTTGGCTTCGCAGATCCCTGTGGGAGAACTTACGACGCTCCAAGCTCGCTGGACTTATTCAATTTTCCTCCAGATATTGGACCTTCTTGGATAAAAAAGTGGCCTTTGCCGCTCTTCCCATTCAGAGCTGGTAGTTCGTGTTCAGAATCTCTGGACAGCGTTGCTTCGAGGATGAGGAAAGATGACTACCATAGAAGGTTGCTGCACATGGATACCCCATCGTTCAGCAACATCGTAGGCGGAAGAATACTCAGTGTCTAGATATCCTTCGAGCTATCAGGTCTTTGCCGCATCGGTATTCCTGATCTGCCGGCCGATTGGTCGTAGAACCGCTCCTTCTCCATGATTGATGGTCGATGGCACTCCAAAAACTAACGTCACCCTTCCTTCACCGAATCCAAGATTTTCCCGCTACATTCGGCATACAATGGTCTGAGGCTCGCAATTTTCCAGCTGGAAACCTGTCTACCCTTTACTGGTTTAGATTGGCGATCTGGCTTCGATTAAATTCGATCAAAGATCGTCAGAAACACCGATCAAAGATAGTCAGAAACACCGAGAAATGGAATCTACCGCTGAATCGTTAAATAACTCCGAAATGCAGACTCGGTCCCTTCTGCGGAGCCTCAGAATTTCAACTGTTACATAGATCTCTCCATATTTTCTTTTCTCTTTCAGCAATTTATTTTAATCTTGGGTAAGGACCTGGTCTTTCCGAACCTCCAAAGCAGCCGTTCAAATCAACGCGTTGTCTAGCAAAGTAGCACACCAGTGGCGGCTCCAGGATTCCTTGCGTGGTGGGGCAAGAGTATTTTCAGAGGGGCACCACATTCTGGCAGTCCACCATGCACGGGTCTGGTCTGAGGGGCGCCGGCATATAACCAAGAAGGACGCTAGGGGGCGAACAACCCACAACGCCTATAGCCAAATCGGCCACTGGGACACTCGTGCCGTAAACGAGGCTCATAAAGTGAGTGTGGGCTTTTGCGGCCGTCGACGAGAGACAGCTTTACACCTTACCAGACAAGTTGCAAAGCCGTCTCAGTTTTGATTTCAAGACCGAACCACTGAACCTAACTGACCCGAGGGTCGAATAATCAAGCGTAAGCGGTTCGAAACACTTTGCCACTACTCAGAAAACTAATCCGTTTTGCGGCTAGAAACTGGTGTTATTGCAACTAACGCTCAGCCCCCACTCCGTCCGAGCCCCGTGTTTGATGGGCCCCCAATCCTCCCTTCCCTCCAGTTATTCCGATCTCCTGTCCAAACAGCTGATCGTGACTGGGCTGTAAAGAGAAGTGGTGGTCGCACACAGGCTCGTCAAAATAGTGTGGTCGCAAGCATTACTGGTAGTTTTTGCACAGTTATTGTTACACAGTTTTCTGGCATTTTTACACAGTTAATCAAACATTTTGTGTAGTGATTAGGTCATTAGCCACGTGATTAACCACGTGACATGATGGGTAGGAAGGGAAACATGGCTGTTGGAGTAATGTATGTGCTCCAGCCGAAAAATCCTTTATCCTTCTGGTTACCAGCTTACGAGTGAACCCTTACCCTGTATAGTGATTAGGTCTTGCCTGGCTGCAGAAGTTCTGCTCTGCCACTCCATAGGTCTATAGTCACATAAATTGGAACACATAACGTTCTAAAACGTTTTGAGCAGAGCTTGTGGATACAAATTGTATGGTTATAGGACACTGTATGCCAAATTGTACCTGCAATTCTGACCCCGTAACGGTTGTCGTATGATAGGCCTAACAATTCACAACTACTGTGCCAGAACAACTAGACAGTTTGTCTATGTTTTATGAAAACGGACCACACGAACTCTATGACTATGCGAATGGCATTGCTAGCTACAACCAGACACTCTATAACTGTAAACAGTGTCTTGTAAGCGGACATTTTATGCCTAACCAAGCGAGTCATGCAGTCCGTGTCAACTGTTGTCAGACACAAGTTGAAGTCGATTCCTGCGGCAGGGAAGGAACGAGGGGACGAAGGGAGCCCATTGGAGTGGGCAGTCGTAGGGCCAACACACCCGATTACCACCGACCGGGGTCATTACGGACCGGGTTATTGCTGCTCTTAGGACGCCGGAGAGTAATCGAGCGACGGGGACTGACGACGCCATTAGAAAAGCGACGGGTGTTAGGTTCTTGCCCTCGACGACACTGCACTTACTCGCCGTCCAATCGCTTAGTTTATGGTGCGCCTGTTTTGATGCTTGCAACATCTGCTTCAATCGGACCGTAGATTCGCTAACATGTTGGCGGACTGATAAGCTGATAAGGCGCAAGTGTTGACGTGTTGAGATGTTGATGTGTTGATATGTTAACGGTCTTGTATTACTATTTTCACATGATGATATGTTCAAATGTTGGTGTGCTTCGGTCTTCATACAGAAAATCGTTGGCATAAATATAATATGTATATATATATATATCTTGGCACACAGACATATGTGTATATATATGCTAACGTAAGCTGTATATAAAAGTGTGTCGCGCATATATGTGCAATACAAAATCAATATGCACATTTATATAAACAAATATACGCCTCGCGCATGTGTATAGTATATATATATATATATATATATATATATATATATATATATATATATATATATATATATATATATATATATATATATATATATATATATATATATATATATATATATATATATATATATATATATATATATATATATATATATATATATATATATATATATATATATATATATATATATATATATATATATATACAACTACACCGTGTATACCTAGTTTGAATCTATATATGCTATTATATATTAAACTATGTGTACATTGAGTATACATAAACCTCTATAATCCTGATTCATACAATTCCTTCTCGTCAATTTCCCGAAGGAAAGATAAAGCTTGTGTAAGAACACTTAAACCCTTACGTCGCTCGGAAAAGCAAGTCGATGTGTCCACTGGGCTTCTAACATGTATTTAGAGGCATTTTCGTGTATGCATATATAGTCATAGGCTATGTATATCGGAGTAAACGTATGTTCTAGCTTGTGGGATTTTTCTTTATATTTGAACGTATAGAGACGCTGTGGCATATTTCCACGAAAGAAACAATTTGTTAAGAATTCGTACGCAGTAAAACAAAGCCGGCTTTGTTTTCTGCTGCAAGACGTTTCATATAAGCCACAGAGACAGAAAAGGTGGCAGGGACGCAAACGGTGGCACAGTGAGAGAGACAGAGAGACAGGCTGAGACAGACACAGAGACGAATGCAGAAACAAACAGACAGACAGACCTTTCTGGAATATAAGCCGTGTTTTCAATTTTTTCCAGTTCAACAGTCGAGTTTCTACGGCTTCACAAGCATGCTGCCATCCAGCTACACCCAAGCCATCATGACCGGTGAAAGTAAGTAAGCTTCGCCTAAATACACAAATCACTCCCGACTTTTCAGAGCTGCCTTCAACCACAGAACAGAACCGCAATAACGTTTGTATTCTCTTTATACATAAATTACACCGGATTATATTTAAAATCTCACATTGCAACATGCTACGTTATACCAGCTAACACAACGTTGCTATATTTGTTCTACTGAGTAATTGTGCAATTGTAATCAGAAACTTGTATAGCGCCTCTTCAAGAGAAACTAATCGGAGGCTCTTTGCTCTAGCCTCAACGATGTTAAATGTCATTATACAGAAAATTCATTCATAACATCGGCTGTACGACGGCGCTCTATAAATCGTCTTATTATCGTTATCATTGTTATTAATATTATCATTAGTAGTAGTAGTAGTAGTAGTAGTAGTAGTAGTAGTAGTAGTAGTAGTAGTGGTAGTAGTAGTAGTGGTAGTGGTAGGAGTGGTAGTGGTGGTAGTGGTAGTAGTAGTAATGGTAGTGGTGGTGGTGGTTTTAGTAGTAGTAATATAATAATTATAGTATACTGTATAATATAATATAGTAATGCTCATGTTTCCTATTATTTTGTATTGATTTATATTGAGCTAAAACTGACGTATCTAGACAGCGGACTCCTACTGAAGCTTGTACACTTGAGTTAGTTGACAACGGCGTATAAACTGGGCTGAAGAAATTGCATCACGACGCTTGACGTCAGCTGGATTTCGTTGACTGTGAAGGTGCCGCTGGGCTGATCGTGTCCGTAAGCCGGATTCTGACGAAGATCCTACTGAGCGATGTTCGTCAGAGCACTATGTCCTTCTTCGCAGTTACGATGGTCATTCTCGTCGGCTGCTGCTTCGCATTCCATATGACGATGCGCACGGACTTCGTTCGATTCCACGTTGGTCTCTGCTCAACTGACCTCTCAGCAGACGATCAACGCTGGCTCACCGCAAGTATCGATGACGTAAGTTTTTTTTCTCAGCAGACGATCAACCCTGGCTCACCGCAAGTATCGATGTCATAAGTATTACGTTTCCTCTTAGCAGACGATCAACAACGGTGCAAGTATTGATGACGTAAGTATGATGCTTTCTCTCAGCAGACGATGAACGCTGTCTTACCGCAAGTGTCTATGACGTAAGCATGACGTTGTCAACAGACTACCAAACGCTGGAATTACCGGATTATCATAAAATTAATATTAATCCGGTAATTCCAGTTTGACAGTCTGTCAGATATATAATATATAATATTTAATATGACTTCTGGTAAGCCTGCTTTCATATATAAGCTAAGCCTATAATGTTAATACAATAATTTAATTTTTCTTTTTTCTAAAATCTGACACTTTGCAGGCAGAAGCGATTGACGGAAAAATCATCCACGATGGAAACAGAATCCTCGTGATTCAGAGTCCAACCAGTCTGCAAAATATTAGAAATGGATCCAAAGAGAAATCCGAACCGGAAGACGTCCTGTGTCAGTCCCACAATGCAGTGCAGACATGCGCAGTTACAGTGCTTCTCAGAAACCACGGAACTGTAGAACTGGAGCCAATCATTGCATCAATACACAGAAGAAATATCACTACGTGGCAGGCTATCAAAAGTAATAATGATTTAAAATAGTTATTGTCTTAATGACGGTCATCGGTGGCATTCGGGTTCACGAATAAGGTCCGATAGATACCGATTGAAGTGTTTTGTCGGATGCTGTGTATATGGCAAACAATCCGAAGCTTGATTTGCGTAGTTGAGCACTCTGGGGAGTTTATTTATTATTATTATTGTTGTTGTTGTTGTTGCTATTATTATTAGTAGTAGTATTAGTATTATTATTACTATTACTACTATTATTATTATTGTTGCTGTTGTTGTTTGTTGTTGTAGTTTTTAATATTATTATTATTATTATTATTATTATTATTATTAGTAGTAGTAGTAGTAGTAGTAGTAGTAGTAGTAGTATTAGTATTATTATTATTATTATTATTATTATTATTATTATTATTATTATTATTATTATGAGATGTTCCAGATATCCGGTAACAGCTGCTAGCATAATTTTTGTCCCTAAGGGTTTACAGTTATCTCTGGTAAAAGCAACACACACAACGCAGCAGAACCAATAGCAACAACAATAACACACAACACAGTCGGTAACAATAGTAGCAGTACTAATAATAGCAATAACAACCACATTTATATTTATTGAGGAAAGATATTAAAAGAGTGTAAGTGAGAATAGTAGCATAACACGAAAGATAAAAAATATAATTATTGTGGTCAAATAATATGGATAACAGTATAGTAACTTTTCCCGTATTATAGCCTTGTTATATTGCATGCTCTTTTTGTGTGCAGGTGGTTGTGTTGCGAGGTGCGAGGTTCTTAGGTCAGTCTGGCCATTCATGATGTCCATCTCAGTGACGTACTTTGTGACGCTCAGTCTGTTTCCCGGCATAGAGTCGGAGGTGATCAGCTGCCTGCTGAGTACCTGGATGCCAGTCCTTCTCATCTTCTTCTTTAACCTCTTCGATTTCATTGGAAAAGTAAGCATCTATGGTCTATCAAGGTTCCTAACTAATCTACAGGCAAAGCGTGTCGCAACTGCGTAACTGATTTTCTTTTTTACTTTTGTCTTTCCTCTATGCTTTCCACTGTGCATTTCTTCCTAAAACAATGACATCTTTTATTACTTTTCTTTGCTTTCTGAAGATAGCCTTGTTCTCCTATGTTCTCCTGATGTTCTTTAATGTCGGTTCTTAACTATTTAGACTCTTCCCCTACCGACAAAGAATCTTTCAGCTTGCAGAGGAGAGAAGAAGTAGAGCAGCTGCTGGAGTTAACCCTGAGAGGCAATTGGCATTAAATGTTAGCGACTTCATTTTTCTTCGCCTCGGCATATGAGAGCGTATGCCCTGTCCTCTCCTTCTCCTTATCTTTCCACTGACGCTGTGCGTGTGTAATTGCTGTTTAACGACGCTGTGTCATAACGAAGATGATTAGCGTCGCCCTCCTCCTTTATCCAGGCTTGGGACTGGCACCACCCGAGTACGGCAGTGGCGGAGTTACTGACGCTGTGCGGCGAGTGTAAGGGTTTTATAGCTGAGTTTCCCAGGGGGCGCCAGTGGAGCAGAACCCCAGAATATCTTCTACCCTGCGGAATTTGAACAGCCGACCTTTGGGTTGACAGTCTTGTGCGCTGACCCCTGCACTATCTCGCACCACAGTAGATTATCCAATAGTCCCAAACATCAATAGGATAGCAGTAAATAAACGAACGGGGCCTGACATCCACGGAGGTCAGTTGGAGGCAAATCTATGAATTCATAATGTAAGTCTCACCTTTTCAAGAAATCTCACCCTGATCAGTCTTCCCGTTTCTTTCAGCTTACACACCATCCACCCTAGCCTCTTCTCCCGTCCTCTCTCTGGTCTTCTGGCAATTGGACTTGGTTCTTGACAATGACATCTTTCGACAACGCCACAGACTTGACGCAGCGCTCGGGAATAAGCTGGTGCCCTGCACTTAGCTTTAGAAATTTCGAGTTTACGATTACGATTACGATTAAGCATTCTTGATGTCATGATCTACACAGACTTTATGATTTTCAAATTCTGAGTAGAGAACACATGCGCCTTAAAAATCTCTGTTGCATTGTACTACGTCAAGTTGCACTGCATTGCACTGTTGTTAGATTTTGGCATCTCTGCACTTTGATTGGCCGCCGGGTTACCTCGTGCTGAGTACGTTATCACGCGTGCTTCTCGTTCCTCTGATGATAATCTGTGCCGGGTCAAAAGGTCAAGCTGACGGCGTAGGAGCGCGGGAAATCTGGCCCGTGCTTTTGTCTGCCGTACTTGGCATCACCAACGGGTACTTCGGAAGTGTACCGATGATTCTGGCACCAAGCAGGGTACCTGATGAGCAGAAGGAACTTACAGGTAGGATAGATGATTGTAGAGGTGATACTTTGACAGGTAATTGTCGTGCATGTATTATAGTGCGAAATTTATGAGCTATTTTAATGTGTCTCCGTCACGTCAACCTTTCTAAAATTTCAGGAACAATTCCACTGGACATTCATACTGCATTGCATGATGCAGTTGAAGAAGTATTTCAGCATACTTTTACTTTCTAGATCTGTTATACTACTAAATGCACATAATACACAATACAGTGGTGTTACAATACGTCCCACAAGTTCCAATCCACATATCATATCAGGCAACTACTGTTTGGTGCTATATAAATGTTCCATTAAAATTTACGGCATCCACTTAAAATCGAGTAGTGTGCTTTTGTATCTTGTATGTGTAGCTTTAGTTCAATCAGTCTAGCTAACTTTACTTCAGCTGAAGGTGCAGGCCTGTTGTATTATTATCTGCCATGTGTTGCAGTGGATTTGATTGCAATATTCAATGAATTGCATCGAATGCTATCGTATGATGTCCTTTGTTATCGCATTGCAGGTTGTTGTTTGAATACAATATGCTATCGTAGGATGTCATCGCATTTGTTATCGCACTGCATGTTGTTGTTTAAATACAATATGCTATCGTAGGATGTCATCGCATTTGTTATCGCATTGCATGTTGTTGTTTGAATACAATATGCTATCGTAGGATGTCATCGCATTTGTTATCGCACTGCATGTTGTTGTTTGAATACAATATGCTATCGTAGGATGTCATCGCATTTGTTATCGCATTGCAATGCATTTTGTTGTTCTGTCTGTCCTTTAGGCAACATAATGACGGTGTCCTACAGCCTCGGGCTGACAACCGGAAGTGCGCTGGCGTATCTCCTAAATACGGTGATTGGTCCGCGCGTGTCACGTGACCTCTGCGACGGCGCCGTATCCATGTCTTGGAACTCGACCATGGCCGCCGATCCCACCACGACGACTGGCGACTTACTAGGGTATCAAAGCGACACCCCTCTTACTACCATCCTGGCTTACTATGGGTAATACAGCTAACGCGGGGCTCGTGCCATCATTCTGGAGTAGTTCTGTTGGATATCCTTGTTAAAATATGACCATGATCTTATATGATCGTCATCGTAAATCGGGATGATCAAATGGTGATGGCCAATTAAGTTAGGATAAGGTCATTAGCCCATCGAAAATACCTGCGTTTATAAGGCGTCTAATGAAAAAAGTTTATCACAGTAGATTAGGACCGAAATAATTTGAAATGATTATGATAAAATATGACAACGATCACTACCCATCATGATAGCTGTTTATGGTAAAAATTGTTCAGATAACAAAGTTGATCTAATGCATCTGAAAACGTACACAAAAGCTATGAACTTTGTTGACTTATTTTGCACCAATCCTTGACGTAAACTCGAAAACTTGAAGTTGATCCGACCCATTTTGTTCGTCAACCCACCCAAGTTGACATTCGACCGATAGGCTGTAGTTAACAGTTGAGAAAACCCGTGACCTAGTAATTTGGAAGAGTAGTAACTCAATGGATCTGCTGAGTTTGAAGGCTTGGCAGTCACTTCAATGTAACCGTTTACTGCAAGCGTGTACTATCGACCGCCGCACCAAACGAAACTTTGAAAAATCGTGTCCTCTGTGCATGCAAGTAATAGTTCAGTTGCTCTTCCTCTTTGAAAGAACGGGAACAATTGCAACAACGATGGACAATGGGAGGGAGGATAAGCAAAAGCCGAATTTTGACAGAGACCATGATAATTGTTGGAATGTTAAGATCAGTTTTCAGTGTAAGCTTCTTTTTGTCATATCATTATCATATGAGGCAGAACGTAGGGTCTTTATAGCTTTAAGCTTTGTATTGTGATAACTAGCATATCGATATGTATGTATATCGCCCTAATTACATAGTTTCTGCTACTCGTTAGTAATTGACAGTTAATTATTATTCGCTTATCAATTAAGAAGTCGTTTATTTTTGATTTATCGCTTAGACGTGCACACCTGTATCTGACCTGTATCTGACCTGTATCTGACCTGTATCTGACCTGTATCTGACCTGTATCTGACCTGTATCTGACCTGTATCTTACCTGTATCTTTCCTGTATCTGACCTGTATCTGACCTGTATCTGACCTGTATCTTACATGTATCTTACATGTATCTTACCTGTATCTTACCTGTATCTTACCTGTATCTTACCTGTATCTTACCTGTATCTTACCTGTATCTTACCTGTATCTTACCTGTATCTTACCTGTATCTTACATGTATCTTACATGTATCTTGCCGCTGTATGAATAAAAAAGAGTTTCTTGTTCAATAAAGAATAATGGTAAAATTTCAGAATTCTGGAACACAGCACAGGAATTAATTTTACAAATTCTTGTGATTCCTTGTAGCTGTTTTGGGGTGATAGATTTTAGCCTAAATGTAATGTAACATGGAATTTATATAGCGCTTCTAGACGAATCTACTCAGAAGCAGATTTGAACGCCCTCGCTCATGCCACTGGATTAAGCGGCGCTGTATAAAGTTTCGATTGCAATTAATAAATGGCCAAACAATGTGCACACGTATACACCCCATCCATAGGCCACTTAGGCCTACAACAGGAGAACGTTGATCCCTGGTCTCGGCGTTATTTTACTGAAGTTGGCGTAGGCTTATGTCGTCTTAATTCAATCTGTGCAATTCTACTTTACATTACGAAATTCGTACTGTAAATGCAGGATGCGATTTATAGAGGGAGATTCTACTTTACTGGTTCAAACCATCTCTATACCGCGATACATCTGCCTCATTCATTAAGCTCGAATCCAATGGTCCCCCCGAGGTCCTTCTTCAGATCGCAAATCGCACCCAGCATTTGAAGACATCGATAAACGTTGAACTTCGTGTAAAACTGTGTTTTGTAGAAGCCTCGTTAGTCTGTTTTGTAAACACTGACTTAGACGAACTATGCAAATAGAGAGGAGGCGAAGCAGCAACATTGTTGACGTTGTTACATGACATTGACTATTGGAACTTATTTCACTTGGCAGCTGATATACCCTCGTGATATATAAAGCATATATAGCTTGGTGAAAAATCGTATTAAAATATAATATTACAATTTGCTGATTGTTCTGAATGTAGTTCATTATGAATCAGTTGTGGAACTATCTTTATGTACGTATATTTGTTAAATAGGCCAACTGCGCATACTGAAGGCGCCTAACTTTATATATTTATATATATTACATATCTGTATAGGCCAACTGCATATACCGAAGGCGAGCCAAAAGAAGTTACTGTAACTAGCATTAGGTCTATTACAGTGTAAGGTAAATGAAACTTACCAACGTGCATGTGTGGAGTTACAATTGTGTATATCTGAACTATTTATTTACTATCGCAACCGATTACAATTAAACTTATTTACCTGCATGATATTAACCTGTGTGGAATTACAGTTGTGTTGTCTGACTAGGTTATCTATTCCAGTCTCGGTATTTTGGCTTTTGACTTGTGTGAAAGCCAAAAGCCAAAACTACTTTGTTTTGTGCTTGGCGTCTGATTTATGACATTCGGGATATCAACACTCTACTTTGATCGACTTCATTCGTCTATAAAACAGAAGCAGCACAAAATAGAGATAAAATTTAATGGCAAAGTATCAACTATATACCAACTATATCAACTATTAGACATGGCAGTGATATGATGAATAGATGACAGATGCCTTATCTTCCTATCTGCTTTAGTAATTGAGTATAACGTAGAGGCGTAGGCAGACCGTTTAAATTAGAACCAGTATGAGCGAGGAGAGCGAGAGTCCGCCAAATGCTGACTAACTGATCATTTGTCAGTTTACGTGAGCTTGTCATCTCTGCAGTTTTTATTCTTGAATTTAAGCTGTATAGAGCATGAAGTAAACAGACAGACAGAGAGATAGGCCAGAGAATGACGAGAAAATAGAAAAAGAAAAAGAAAAGTAAAAGTAAAAGTAAAAGAAAAAGAAAAGTAAATAGAAAAAGAACAATTGGTCAGTCAGCACTGGACAGACCCTTCCTTCTCAGTCATTCTCAGTCATATATATCGTGAGCACGATTTTTGTTAGCTAGTGAAGCGTGACGTTCAAGGGATAAGGTGCAAGAGTGCCCCTGATGAATATAAGTAGGCTATGTGCGTACAGTAGTTAAGGTGTGTGATGTATAGAGAGAGACGGTGTTTAGACGAATACGATAGGACACAATGGCGTTAACCGTCAAGGTTGAAGTAGTCGAAGATAAAAATGTTTTGTGAGTTGACAATATACACTTAAACCTCGTAGTTGGCGTTCGATTGAGTAAAAGGAGAGTTTACATATACACACATAGATTAGACCTGGCAATGATATGATGAATGGATGATCTTGCATAAGATCTTCCGCTTTATCTTCCTATCTGCTTTAGTAATTGAGAATAAGCTAATCCAAGCCCCGTTAGTCTTTATATTTTCCAGTCTACGTGAGAGCACAGTCTAAAAACGGCCACAGTGTGCCTCGTTTTCTCTTCCAGACCAAGCGATCACCCTTTTTGCGCAGCGCTAGCACACGCCCTACACTAGACCAAAAAACCCAGTGGAATCCCAAGGATTATTAATGGCCTATCGATCCATAGTTTTTTACTAGTCCCGCAAGGTCTAATCGATATGTCCCTAAGCCCGTCTCAGAGCGGCGTGGGGCGTCTCTATCGATGTCAGGCTCTTTTGTGACTGGCCCACGCTGCATCGATGGAGCATTGACTCACGTCTGGTTCTGGCTTGGCGCCATAACAACCGATCGCTTGGCGATGCATGAAGGTCCTTCGCCTCGAGGCCAGTCTGCGGTTTCTTTGCCAAACGATCCGTACATGTTGACGGGTAAATGAATGACAGCCATCTCAGAAGGTCATTAAATAATCATCGTAGTACAGTCAAAATATACGGAGAAACAACTGTATTCGGATTAGAATTTTAAGAGTAGATTTCGATATGTCATCAGTAAAGTAGGAGCCTATATTCTATACATATGTGTGTATTGTATACAATACACATATATGTGCGTATTGTATTCGTGAGAGAATATAATACACATATATGTGCGTATTGTATTCGTGAGAGAATACATAGCTTAAAAGTAGACCTATAAATTGGGTGTATACTTACAGAAAGATAGACCTATTATTAATTAATAATTTGCCTAATTTAGCATTGTGTATATATATGTTGCACAAGTTTCTGATGGTTGGTACATATATAAACAAAAGCCTGCTAATATTGCCTTATATTATATTGCATAGTATTGTGCCTTAAGAGCTCGTTCGCTTATCGGTCTTGAACCAGAGTCTTTTGTATCAGAAGGCGGACATTGTACCAATTGGGCAATCGCTTGGCATCGGTTCTATTGCTAACGAACCACATACAACGCAGTTAATACCTGACAATGTAATTATCTCTTGTATAAAAGAAACACCGTAGGGCTCAGATAAGAGGTTTATCTATAGGCGCTACATAAATACCGAATACTTAAGTAAGACTCCTCGCGAATGTTTAAGGTTCTAAATTGTGCAGGAGTCGAATGTATACGCCATCTGGAGACAAATAGTTCTTAGCTGATTGTAAAACTCGTTCGTTCTTCCGTCCATCTGGCGAACAATGGGTCTCGGCAGTTGTTGTCTCAAGTGCTTACTTATCTTCGCCAACGTCTTACTTGGGGTAAGCCATTCCAGATCATCTATTCTAATAGCCAGAATTCTAAAGCGCCGTTGCCGCCATGAAAAAGCATCAATCGAGGATCGAGGGTCTTTTTAAGCAAAAACGCATTCTGAAAATATGGATCTTTGGTCAGTGAGGCCTAGAGACCAGACAATGCTATGCTACGGAGGCTAAGCAAACCGGAAAAGATGGGGCGACATCAGAGAACCCTCAAAGAGGATAGAAGCAGGAAGAGAATTCCAAAGCCTTGGACCAGCGGACCGAGAAAACCAGCAACCAAAGCACTCAGTGGACGAACGAAATATTTATGAATCTGAGGGTGGACAGAGAGAAAAGATAATCTGACAACCAATCTACATTTACCTTGTAAACTGCGAGACAAATTTGAAGCTGGACTCTCCGCTGAATAGGAAGCAAGTGCAACGAGTACTGTATATCAGTTACGATTGCTCAGCATTACACAGTTGATCAACCTGAAATAATTTCAGTATACATCACAATTTTTAGATTGTAGAGGCGATCATTTTTTTCAGAAGAAAGCGTAAACCTTTCGAGTTCTTATAGACTATATTTTTGTGTTAGGTATGAGAACTGAATAGGACAAGAGCAGAGTTCAACACTGATCATCTAATGCTAATAATAAGGTTATAAAAATTATTATGGTGTTATTATGGATTTTAGGGTGATTTCTGGTAATAAGATTTTTCGTTTTACGATTTTAAGTCTTTGATCTGTTAGATCATAGGGCTGATCCTCCTGGCAGTTGGAATCTTTGTGAGAGTTGGAGCGAAGGATTACATCAACAAATACGCAGGAAACGTTTTACAAACTGTGATAGGTAAATAGGAAATAAATGTTAAAATAAAAATAAATAGAAAATAAATGTTTATTTCAATTTTAACCTGAATAAGCATTTTATCTATTAAATAAGTGAACATACGTCAATACGATGTTGTTTAATTATAGTCTTATAAAAGTATTGCTGGTTATGGTAACAACAGATATGTTTTACCAGAATAATTATTACTAGACATAGTCTGTTGGATGGCCAAACACACTATTTTAAATCAAGGAATTTTTCTGAGATCCAGCGCTGTTCCACTAATTGTTCCGATCGCCTTAGTTTGGTTCTCCTAAGAACGACAATTGTTCTTGAAAAACGAGAACTTTCTGGAGCTCTACCTCGGGGACTATACGTTCAACGTTCAGTTAATCAAATCGTTTACTGGAACATCATTACAAATACAGTTAAACTGTAGGTAGGGCTCCGACAAGAAGATGAGGATCTGCTAACTTATCTGGTCATTTTTGTCATGTGCTTATCTCTTTTACTTAAATCTACCATTATTATTTGGCTGCCGTGAGTAGAGCGAGTTACAAAGTTACAAATTACACACAGAACGTCCGTTTTTAAGTTTTAACTCTTGATAAGCAAATCGTTGGCATACAGAAAGCAAGCACTGTTTTACTCAGTTTTTAACAAATGAAAAATTTCCAGATTCGTATCCTTATCACGAATGTTGTTCCCTATAGTTGAGACCCTTGAATTTTTATGTACATTTGACGTGTTTCTTGGTAGTTTTGCCATCGGAATTCCAGTTCGCCGATGAATCAACGTCGACGTCAAGTCCTCCGACTCTGGACTTCACCGTCTTCCTGGCTCCGGTGGCCGCGGTTCTCATCGCATTTGGGGCATCTCTAGCATTCGTTGCCTTCCTCGGGGCATTCGGAGCCTGCTGCAATAACAAGTGCCTCCTTGGAACTGTTAGTATACCACACATCATGCAATTTGCCATCCAAAACACAACAAAGCAGGACAGTGTGGTTCCATGTAGGACGTTGAAGTCAGTATAGTAGTGTGCCGAATTCAATGCATACGAAACAATACATGCAATACAACACAAGTACGTTACAATTAAATACTACAATTAAAATACAATGCATTGCAATACAGGACTATCGAATTGGCGTTATTCAACAGGCTTCCGCAGTAGGCCCTGTGTCTATATGGCTAAGGAAATTAAAGCTGCCACACAAATTTGTAAACTGTATTTGTTGTTTCTAAAACGCTAACTGCTGGCCTTCCCTGGTCTGATGGTAGAACGCACCGCATTCAGATATCCTATTCGCCACTACATACCTACATATCTTCCTTCCTTCCTGTTTGTCTGACTGTCTGTCTACCTGCCTGCCTGATGCCTGCTTAAATAATACCTTCTTACTTATTTGTTTTCATTCTGAATTTGTGCAATCGCATTTCTGCAAATTTCTTCATTTCAGTTAGATGTATGGGACCTAGATCTTTTGGTTTTGATTAAATTTGTTATTAATTTTTTAGTACATCGCTGTGGTCTCAGTGATTGTTATGGCAGAGATTATTCTGACCATCATTTTCTTCACCGGAAAGGTACAAATTAGAGGCTAGCTTTGGCTTTGGAGTTAGCACATATCTGTTAGATTCATCATACAAGTTGTGACTCTATTATGACTAGATTTAGAATTGCTGTCAGACTTATGAATTAGAGTTAACTTTATGAATAAAGTTGGAGTGAAGTTAACAGCTAAGACACGAATTTAAAGGCTAGTGCTGAGTTTGAATTTAGATATGAGGCATCGGTGATCCCGAGTTCTAACTCTTTTCACAGTCCTCCATTCAACCTTAATCATGACTAATGAGCATAGTCAAACATTAGAATAGTTATAACTATTGTTCTCATGCTGTCCATGTTGCTAATGATGTTGACGCTATACATTTAGTGTTGTTGTTGGTGATGGCCACATTTGGCTTTCTGCTAGTCTACTACTATTTCTGTTTTGCCATTATGCATTTGCACGTCTTTAACTGAGAAATCAAATGCAGGCGTTTTTTTAAACCTGTCCGTTTTGCTAGTTTTATGATGTCGTTTAGATCACGGCTTAAGTCTCTTGTCTTTTTCGTTTTCATTATCATTCGTAGCCTGTCTGCCGGTCTCATGGGCCTCAATCATCTTGACTGGTTGTGTCCAATGGATTTTTAATTTCGAATGTGATTTTGCTTAGAAGCGGCCATTAATTGATGCCCTGTGCATTAGCGAAACGGCTCTAGAGAAGTTTGCAAGTTAGAATAGAACTCGCCACAACTTCAGTTATGCTATTTCTTAGTAAAACATCGGCATAGGATCAATCCTAGTGATGAGACTTACACAAGGCATTTAGCCCAACAATTACAAACAAAGCATGCGAATGATCTGCGTGGATATGCTAAACGGATTTCTTAACCATAATTTGGTAATTTACAATAAAATTACAATATTTGTTTCTTTAAAAAGGCAAACGAGCCGATTCAGTCGCTTGCCTTGTCTACACTTGTTGACTATTACGTGGATATTGACGACTTCGGAATATACTCAATGGCTTGGAACTTCGTCATGCTCCAGGTGAGATTAGAAACCGATAGAGCACCTTTTTAGAACCGCACAAAGGCAATAGAGATAGTATTATTGCTAGAGGAGTCTTAAGCATAAGAAACGTCAAGAAAGAATTAAAAGTGAAGCTATCGACAAGAAAATGGCCGCCTTCTTTCTACTGCTTTCTCTCTTTCTTCTTTTCTCTCAATCTTGTGGATTGAATATTGACCTGACTGGAGCTTAGCTTTGGCGCGCCATCGGTTGATGCCTTGTGCATTAGATACCGGCGAGTTAAAAGTTACTAATTACAATTACAATTCGGCTTCAGGAGATCAAGACAAATTTGTATTTTCATTCTGTTCAATCACCAGTGCCAGTTAAATGTCGTCATATACCTATGGACTGCAGAAGACGAAATCTTATTTCAAGATTTGTCTGTCCCACTTATCTCAAGATTTCGTATGACTAAATATTATAATAATAACTGATTTGATTCATGAGATGATATGTCATTTATAACTTACCTCTGGAGATATCAAGTAGCAATTGTCCTAAAAGACGGGGTTCAACTAGTTTTCGGTTTGTTCGGCTGAAACAACAGCATCCCAATATTCGGACACCCTTTCCATTTACAGTACGCAGCTTAGTACTTACCTGGCGCCTTTTAGAAACTTCTCAAACGCCTGCTAAGCCAATCTGTGATCAAGAAAAGCAAACTTGAAATACGACTCTCTTGGATTCGAATACCGGAACGTTAGAAGCACCATTTCTAAAGGCTCTGTTGATAGATTGCCACAGATGCAGTGAAGTAAAGCAATCAGGTACTTGACCATTCATGGAAGACTAGGCCATCTGGTGCCCACTCAGCCCTCCATTCATCATGAGTCGGTAAATGAATGCCAAAGCACACTGGAACTGTGAAAGGTGCCCCATTACTGGGGCACGGTAGCCGATTGGATACAGCGCTCGGCTTATAACTCGGAGAGTACGGGTTCGAGCCTCTCCTGAGCCAGTTACTGTGTAGTGACCGTGAGCAAGTCCTCCACTCACAATTGCTCAGCGCCATCGATTGATGCTTATTCATTAGATAGTGGCGCTTAATAAATGCATAAGTCATAAATAATATTGTTGGAAACTGTTTTTCGCTGTGTTTGCACCTCAGCCAAAAGTCCTTCGACATTGGGACCACGATCTGAGGAGTTTCTAGAGAGGCATATAAACGAGCGTAATCTCTATCTTAACTGTTGACAGTTTAAGTGTTGCGGTCTTCACAACTACGAGGATTTCAGAGACGCAAAGATGTGGAGGCGATCGCGGGCGGTTGCCGGGACAGACGGTCAGGCAGTCACCGTCAACCTGACGACCCCGGTGGCTTGCTGCAAGCTCCAGGGTGACTTCCCGAACGTAAAGGTCAAAGACAACACTTGCGCCATGGCACCGACCAATCTGACCTCTAATTGGATGACGGTGGGTGGTCTTCTGTGATCAGCTACTTTAATTTGTCCTACTTCTTAATGCTTAATGCTTCTTAATGTTTCACATAACCCGGCGTTAAGTGCACTCCTGAACAATTTTAGTTGTATTCTATTATATTGTACTTCGCCTTGCCTGAAATAAGATTCAATCTGGATTGATTTTTTGTAAGGTAAGGTAAAGTTTGCGTCAACTGCTCTGGCAGCCACAAAATGTTGTCCAAACTCTAGAAACTAAATTATCTTATCTTTATTAATCACATCAGTTCATTTGTATCTTACCTTACCGCACCGGCATATACCAGGGAGCCCTGTGTGCTAATCTGGAGTCAACCAGGCTGGCGATCTTGAGTTCTTCTGCTCGTGGTGATACTGCAGAAGCTGGGCTTCCGCGCATCAACTCGAGCCCACCATGCCTTCCCCAATGTTGGACTTTCCTTGTGGAACAGTCTTCCTTGATATGATCGTACTTTGCATAATTATTTGCTACGCCCAGAATTATTTAAGAAAACCAGCTGTAAACCTTGTTGTTCACAATCATCATCTAAACGCCCCGTAATCAAGCGTATGCTACAGATGTTTATGCATTCAATATATATATATATAATATTATGTATGTATGTATGTATATATGTTGCTGCATTTGACTCGGTCAACCAAAATATTAAAACGATTTTAAAACACACTTGTTTAGGTCACTTGGATACAGTCACGCGTCCAGCGCTTTTGTGAGGTAGCTAAAAAGCGGTATGCTAAGTGTCTTGATACATACTTACATACCTGATCTGGCCTGACCTGGTCTGAATAGGTCGTCTGTCTACATTTTGTTGCTAGGGTTGTTGGGAAGGGGTGACGACCTTTCTGTCCGGATATCGTCCTTTAGTCGTTGGAATTATCACGACGATCATCTGCATCGAGGTATCTACTCTCTGATGCTCCCTCGTGTCTGATTAAATAATGGAGCTATGTAAGTATGGGGAGGAGAGGTTGGTCAGGAGCTTTCGTGGTTAATACGGTTAGTTTTTATTACTGTGAGGATCTGTAGATGTGGCAATTTGCCGTTTCGTTTTCTTCCTACTTCCTTTGAGTAGTTTTATCCAAAGGCTTATTTGAATATTCAAACAGACGGCAACATAGCATCGATCTGTTTATAGGCCTGCATGGTGGAATGCCCCAACCTAAATCGATTAGGCTAACAATCGATTAGGCTGCTCATGTACATAACCATATATATATTATATCAGTCTGTACATGTTTTATGCATATAGTCTATAGATAAATGTGTGTAATATATGCTTATTGTTTCGACTCTGTGCAACGCCTATGAAATCGATCCACACGGGTTATGGTCGTGTGGTTCATCCCAATGCCAAAGTCGATAGGACAGTACTTCAGAGCAGCTAATGAAGGGCTTGGAAGTCTCAGACGACAAAGAAAACGGCCTCTGTATATTGCAATATACTAACTATTTACTAGGAGCTAACGATTGTCTAACTTGTCTAGGCATCATTTGTCAGCTGACAGTCCAGCACGCGTGCGACTAGACTATTGATTGCACCGTTGATACAGTATGTAACATATGCACAGTAAGCAATTTACAGGTAATGTAATATGTACTTGTTTGTTTGTATGTTGGACAGATTGTGTTTATGATCATCGCCATTGTTCTGTGTTGTGCCATCGACAAAGAAAAAGTGGATGTTGCCTGATGCATCGATCTCTTTCACTCAACTCTCCTCCGCCTCCGCCTCCTCCTCATCCTTCTACTTTTCCTCTTCCTTCTCTTCCTCCTCCTATTCCTGCTCCTCCTCTTCCTCCTCCTCTTCCTTCTCATCTTCCTCCTTCTCTTCCTTCTCCTCTTCCTCCTCCTACTACTACTCTGTTTCTCTCACTCATCCTTTCTCCTCTTTCTGTCTCTCTGAATCCCTGTCTGTCTGTATATCTATCTATCTGTCTGTCTGTCTGTCTGTCTGTCTGCATGTCTATCTTCCACTCCATCTTTCTTTCTCTCTTTCCTCTTTTTCTCGACTCCTTTTCTTCTCCTTTTTCTGCGTTGAGGCCAAATCTCAAGCGGCCAGTCGCAGAACTTCTCGGCAGCAAATGCCGCCCTATATGTCTACAAACTCTTCATTGCACTGTCTGCAGACAGTAATTGGTTGCAGAGCTTTATTTGCCGGAGTCTCGATGATGCTCACTCAACCTCTGATCAAACTTCAAGTTCCGCAGCCTTAAAGTTTAGACCAGGAGTGACGATTTGATCTAATGGCAATCCTCGGTCGTTTGCGCACATATATTAATGAAGGGCAATTTTAATTTTTAGCTCAGGCGCTATATAAGTTTTCTTACGTACATAAATTATCCTGAGCTAGGGTAATATATTTGAATTGCTCTTTTATTTTCCGCGACTTGTCCGCAGTAGTTGCCAGAAGCACAGTTCTGAAGTTGAGGGACCTTTTGGCTGATGCATAAACTCGAAATTAACAAACCCAGTCGCAGAATAGTTCCCCATTCCCCTATTACTTGCATGAAGGAGAAGATCGAAGTCTTTTAACCTAACCCCCGAATGATGGATATGAAGCATTAGCCATTTCGTTGGTTACATAATCCATGCTAGAAAATATAAATCGAAATCAGGGTACACTTGGAAAAGCCGACGAAAAAACAAGCGGCCATAATTTAAACGAATAAGTTCTGAGTACAAATAACTGACAAACTTTGAATTGAAAGGAGATGGAGTGAAATTTCGACTCTGTTAAAGCTTCTATTGATTCACCTAATTAGATGACTTCAATTGGCTAGCGTCAATTTTAACAGGGCAAGAATGAAGGAAAAAGCATCAGCCAGGCAGCAGCATTTATTTATAACTAATATCGTCCAATGTAACAGCTCTAATTTAAGAACCTTTTTTAAGGTTAAATGGTCGACGCTGCCAGTTTGGTTTCTGCTCAGACGAGAACACTCCAGCAGGTCACAGGGTCAGTACACGGCTCATGAGGACGCGTGTCTGGGACGATGTTGACCTGCGAGGTGAAGATCATTCTGTACCCGGTCGGACCTTCCCAAGTTCCCTGCACGGAAAACGAAGCAATGTTCGGCAAATTAAAGCAAAGAACACCGTAGGATACAGCAGTAACTTTCTCTATTACTGCTGCTTCTTTATAACTATGATACCATTAGGCCTATATCTCTCTCTTAAGCTCAGAGTTCCTCTGTGTCCAAGGTCGCGTTCAGGAGTATTTGCTTGAGTTTGCCTTAGATATTGTGCTAGTTTTAATACATTTTGACATCAAAGCCTAACCGTCATTTGAGTCTGTGTATCAATATATAGATAAATTCTTGCACATTATCGGATATAATCGATAAAACGCATTTTAGGTGATGATAAAGCAAGCCAGTCGTATCTACCACCACTGTGGATAAATCATAGTAGTTTGGTCTAGCTACGTACAAATGCCACTCTTACATTGTAAATAAAATTTCAGTTGCTTTGGTTGTCCTTTTCACAACCACCACTACTAAATATAATATTAACATTTGCTGCTGAATTCAAGTTTAAAAGACCTGACACAATACAGACCATGAGAAAGAATCCGACCCATTCATCGTCAACCACTTCGGCGTCTACTTTGTAATCTCCGTTACCCTGTAGCACAAAAGAATGACGTCAGTATGCTGAAGCTGAGTGAATCCTTCAGGCTCCGATCTTTGATATCATCCGTCCACTCTCTGTTTGGTCTTCCTTGTCGCCCATTTCCATCCATAGTTCCCATCATCACACCTTTTAGTTTTCTGCTGTTGTCCATTCTCCACATATGTCCCAATAAACACAGTTTTCGTCTTATTATTGTTTATATAAGATCTGGGAACCTCCACATTTGTCACCTTCATTGTACAAATCAAATGTAGTATTCTCCTTTAACAAAACATCTCAAATGCCCGTATTTTATATTGGTAAGTCACTTTTATTGTCCATGTCTCGCAACCATAGACAGCCGTGGTGAACACACTTGTTTCATGACAGTAAATTTTGTCTTGTAACTGATTTGCTTTCTTTGACATATGTTGTTGATTCAAAATTCAAACTAAAAATCACATTATCTCATTACACCGGAAATACACACGTCCAAATAAGTCAGACTAACTCACCAAGTCGACTACAGTAAGGTTTTGTCTCCACCAGACAGGGTGAAGTTCTGGTTCGCCGTCTTCGCCCGCTGAAGAGAGACGAAAGTCACGCCTGAATTAAAACAGAAACAAAGACCAGATCATGCCTTCTCATTCATTGAGATAATTACCCTAGAAATGTATATGGTCGAACGGCTGCTTTATTTCTTTTTCAAATTTAGGGCAATAATGTTGATAGACTGCCACAGATGCAGTGAAGTAAAGTAATCAGGTACTTGACCATCCATGGAAGACTAGGCCATCTGGTGCCCACTCAGTAATATATGAAAAATACGTTGGTGACCCGTTGCTTCATAAAATCAACAGATTTATCAAAATTAACCGCAGAAATGGATATAAAATCATCCAGTTGATGAACTCATCCATGTGGAATAGTTACCTTGTATCATTACCAAGGGTTTGAGCCCTGTAGGCTGTGATTTCGACTGGAGGAGGATTCGTAGAGAGAACAATCGACCCACCGCCTTCATACTACAAAGACATGTCTTTCGATAACAGTATGTTATGTATATGTATACATTTATATGTTCAAATCCTTGGAAATAATTCAGAGACTTCTTTCCTAATTTCGAATCAAATCTCGAAGTTTTCTCGACTATAAAGCCACACGTAACAAAATATAATTGGTACCATTTAACATATGTAGAGTATTTACTATGCTTAAATAGAATTTATTCTAGGATACGAATGATAAGCAACTTAAAATAACTCTGACAATAGTGAATAAACTAGGCCTGTCATAAATCAATAAGATATATTCGAGTTAAATGTTTGTTTAATTGTTTACAAGTGTCACAAAAGACTGCCAGGAAGTCATGTATAATTTTGAACAGTATGAACAGGCCTTAAGACAGAAAGCTCTAGAAGGAAGAAAGGAGTGGTAAGAAGTTACATAGGCTATAAAAAGAGTTGATGAGAGAGAACTGGAGGAGAAGACAGTAAGACGGTGGTGACAAGACAGTGATGAAAGAGGGAGACCTGAGCGGTTACAAAGTGATTTGAAGTTTATGTAAAGTGTATATATTGAAAGGTTTTTAAAATAAATTTTCGAACTCGATTGAACACGTTTGTTCGTGACAACAAGAATGTAGACACAACCATCAGAATGTTGCTCAGTGTTTTGCAGGATTTTTCTGCTGAATCATCAAAAAGACGACACCAGGATTTCCTCTGTAAATTCCGACCTCGAGTGGGTACTCATATACAGATGAAGACTCTGAAATAATATAGGGCTGAATTGGCCCAGACTTCCCGGTTTTTTTACATGATGGACACCTATTCAAGTACTTACAGTACTGGATACTGCCGAATTTTTATAGACTTGCCAACGCCGTATCACTGTAGATTAGATATTAATGTTTACTTTTAATTACGAAAATTCTTAGTGAGCGCAAAGTCAAACTGAAATTATACGAACCTGATGAGCTGTTACTCAGGCTCCAGGTGATAATGAAGCCAGATATTCAGCTGTTTGAAAAAAGTGAGAAATGGCGACTTTTGATGCGTTTTCATTTCTAAAGAATGAAATGGAGTTACAAATTACAATTAATTACAAGTACCAACCTGCGACATTTGCCAAGTTACAGTTGGATACGGAATTTCCTACAATTTAAACGACATAACAGTTTCGATATGATTTCCTTTTGATATTTCAATATTTGAATAGCTTTCCTAGTGTTGAGAAATTCAGAGCGATAGATATAATATTGAGGAATGAAAATAGATTAGGTTTGGCTAGTAAAAATTGGATATCGGTGGCAGATTGGTAGAAAATTAAACAAAGCAGTTGTTTTTGATTAAATTATTATTTCTGGAGAAGTACGTACGATAAAATAAGTATTTTTCAAGTAAACTTACAAGTATGACTATCGTTCAATAGGCAATCTTTAATCCTATGTTAGAATAACGATGCGAAGGACGATTACGATGACGGTGATGATGATGATTCTAGTAACGAATTTAAGGGCAAAAAGTCAATAATTTAACAATGCCTTTTCAGTACATTTAAATAAAGTATTAGTAAACGCAATCGCTGATTGGCCAGGCATTGTTGGGTCTGACGTGTTTAGTGGCCCCTTCTTAATCTTGCTTTGTCTTGCTTTGTTTTTGTCTTGTCTCAACTCATATCTTGCCATCCACTCCAATTCCATCCCATCTTACCTTAATTTACCACATCTTTTCTTCTCTTATCTAATCTTACCAGTTCTAAGGGCTAACCTTGAAAGGAAATCCTGGGTATAAAATGTTCACGACTTTATTTTTTGGCCTCGGCGTATGAGGGAGGACGGCTACATCGCCTGCTCTTTATACCGACTGTGTGCAACCAATGTACTCATTTTGTATTGAGTTCGCTACTGGGCGCTAGTGGAACAGAAACCTTTTGTCCTGACGGGAATTTGAATCCCAAGCCCAGGGTTGACAGCCCCGCAAACGAACCAGTACACGACTGCGCATCCCTCGCGCCATTTTTTTATTAAAAGTTGGGCGCTAAATAATTTCCACGAGTTCATATTATCACAGAATGTGTAATGTTATTGGTTGCTCACCTCCAAGTAACTCAACCAGAAAGAGACAACAGATTCGTAAATTTTGATATAATGAGGGGTCATGGAGTGCTGTGCATTCGGTAACATCCTGCAAATATGATGTATCTTGCATACATTTCTCAAAAATTCATGTTATTTAGCCTCTAGGATGTTACACTGTACAGATCAGGAATCAAAGCCCATTTTTGGATTATTGATAATTGTCTGAAGTAAGCCTTGAGCAATGTACCAAAT